>RCWM02000414.1:600000-989869 GCA_003667255.2 Euschistus heros | reverse complement strand
AGATTCGCGGAATCTTAGGAGCTGTTCAAACATCCTCAAGGATGGATATGGTTTTTTTCGGATAATTTGTAAAATATGGTTATTCCAAGACAGATGTTGATCGAAAACTATTTCGAGGTTTTTGATAGAGCTTATGAATTGTAAATAAATATTATTGAGGTAAAGCTGACTGCGTAGAATGAATAAACACTAGAAATAGGAATGTAAACAACGCCATACGTAGGTGTGAATGGTCTAAGAAAATCAACTTTATTTCATTGTAGCCTTAATAGAACAATAGTCATTTGTACAAATCGGTTTAAAAGAATCCTTTTAGTGCTCTATTGACTGATGTTTAATCATTAGTTTCTATGATCAAGAAATCTTCAGTAACAGTTCTTTGGAGGACCTGTTGAAAGCTTTGTATCAAGGTATACGATAACGACACGTTTATTCAAATGTACCTCCTTCCGACAGTGGTTTAAAGAAGCTGGAAGAATTCGAAATTGGTCGAGAGTTTTATCGCTTTGGGACGAATTCAAATGTCGTTTGAATTCCTAGTTGATAGGGCATCAGCAGGCTAAATACCAGCGGCAGAGAATTGATTTTATTACCACGGCGGAGGTAACATAGGATGCCCGAGATACCAGATACCTGGCTAGCGATCCCCTGTGCCCAGGGACACTGATTGGGGCAATTAAGGATGAAATTAAACTTCTCTTCATGAATTATTCCACTGGGGCGATGTTTGGGCGCACATCGGCGGCAGTCGCCTTCCCGCCGCTTAACAGCCGGCAGTGGCTTCATTAATCAAAATCACTATGGCATTAACGTGAATTCCAATTTTAAAGCATCCTATTATTATAAATCATTTAATTAAAGGGGCAGGAGTTACACCAAAATCATCAGAAACTAATCGTGTTGAAAAAGTATACGTAACTACTTTTTTTGTTTTTTTAATGAAATGTTTATATAATATGCAACCGTAGGGATAATATTAATTATTTTCATTTTGAACGTGGCCCCATGATCTACTGCTTTTTTTAAGAAATTGAGTGTGCCTTTTCTATGTTATGGATGATCAGTAATGCAAAATATGTACTTTGGTGCTTAAAATTACAGGTTATATATACGAGCGTGAATCAAATATAAACGGTAATTTTCAAAATTATATTTATTGAATAATATTATACAGAAACTATACCTTCAACATTTTTCAATGTAGTCTCCTTTGAGAACATTGAAACATGTTGAAGGTATAGTTTCTGTATAATATTATTCAATAAATATAATTTTGAAAATTACCGTTTATATTTGATTCACCCTCGTATTTTGTCGGTAATGATTCATGTCAACATTTTCCTGAAAAATTAAATGTTTATAGAATATTAAACCGTAGGGATAATATTAATTATTTTCATTTTGAACATTAATTTTTCAGAAAAATATTGACATGAATCATTACCGACAAAATATATTACAAGCTGTAATTTTAAGCACCAAAATACATATTTTGAATACAATCCGAGTAAAGTAAAGTATATATCCGAGCAACACCAACAGAGCTAGTTAATGTCAAAAAAGCCCCCAAAAAAATGTAGAAAAAACGTGACTTTATTCATTCAAATCAATATAGCTCCTAAATATTTATTTTATTTTAAGGTGCCGTGTACTGCTACATGGCCAGAGGCACCAGATGCAAAGTCTAGATCCTAATTTACTTAAATGATGCTTAAGATTCCGCAATCCCTGAGGAACTTCAGAACATCTGGTTGATTATTTTGGAGGCTTGTGCCTAGGTCTTTGTTGAAGAAAGGTGTTACAGCTGTGGGGTGTAGACCGCAGTTACTAAATATGTGCTCTACTGATAGAGGAACATGGCACCTTAAACACATGGGCTGTGATGTGGCTCGAAGTAGGTGCTGATGTGTGAGTCAAATGTGTCCGATGCGCAGCCTATACTAGCCTGTACAGCCTATACTAGTAAGAATATCATACTTTACAAAACTTTAGGTAACAAGATAAAAATCAAAAGGTGGCCAGACAGTCCTTACAAGTGAAGAGGGAGAAGAAATTATAAACTAAATATTGGTTTGTGCTTATTGGGGTATGACTGTCGATTTGGTTGACGTAAGAGTCATTGTTAACTCATATTTATCATTTACCGATATATATATATATATATATATATATATATATATATATATATATATATATATATATATATATATATATATATATATATATATATATATATATATATATATATTATATATATATATATATATATATATATATATATATATATATATATATATATAGAGAGAGAGAGAGAGAGAGAGGTGTTTATATTGATAGTGATGAGGAGGCTATTGTAATTTTTTTCGACTTTATCTATTTAATATTTTTTTTTTCATTGCTATAATTATTTTTAGATATAAGTAACCTATAACCTATAATTGAAGTTTAGATTTATTGCGATTGCTGCTACAAATTTTATGGCCCTTGATATAATTGTCATTATTATCAATATCAATTATTATGACTTGTAATGTATGTAAAATGCATTTATTTGTTACTTTTTTGTTTGCTTGTTTGTTTGTATATATCATTAAATATTGTATAAAAAAATTTTTTTTTTGTTCGTATTAATTATTATAATATGTGTTAGTGTTAGTTATATAATATGTAAAAATATTCTTCTGTTAGTATTTATTGTTTATTTATTGTTATGTAACTATTTACTTTTGTTTTTATTTTATTTTTTTTCAGTATAAGTAACCATAAATAAACAGATAAGAGAGGGGTGACTTTGCCCGACTTTGATTTGGCATAGACTTTTTCATAGTTTTAACATGGTCGGCAAAGCTACCCCCATTCCAAGATGCCCATCCTGGTTTTTCCATCTGGGAGGTCCCCTCTTATTAATTTGGAGAGGCAATATCATATGTTTATTTCATTCTATAACATATGAAATGTTTTTACTATTGATTAAATTACCAACAAATAATGGCATTTAAAGTTTTATAAGCTGGGCAAAGTCACCCCAGTTGACGGCAGTATTAAAAAAAAAAAAAACCCACATAAATTATAGGTTTATTCGAAAGCTGTCAGAGAGAAAACTCTATACACATTTGGATAGGGCCCATTTTTAACCTAACGAGTGTACCGAATATCATAGGCATGCTGTCCGTTGTTATTCTTCCATACAAAACCAAAAACCCGTGTATAGTCCCGAAGAAAATTTGAATATGAATGAAACACTGGAAATAACGAATCGGTACTATTTGAAAAGTAGTTGGACCGTACGGCTTTTTTTCCTTCTAATGAGGGGGTTGGTGAGGCGGGGCCAGAGGGTGGACAATGCTCGCCTTCGGAATTATTCATGAAGTTTAGCTAGAGTAATTTCTACGTCTAATTGCTCCAATCAGTTGGTCTCGCTCCGAAGCGGCTTTGTTTTCCTTTCCGAGTTTTCCATGGTTAAACATTCGATAGGACTGGTTCTCACAAAACTTTCATTTTGTTTTATAAAACTAACTTATATGTATGCTAGAGTTTTCGTAAACATTTTCTAAAAATATTTTTTTATTCTATTTGAAAACTGTTTTTGTTGACATATATACTGACATGCAAAAAATTTCATATAGTTGATTTTTTTTCCTTTTCTCGGCTAATAGTTCCATTATTCTTTAGGTTTTTACGTCCCCTTATAATTTATCCAGGTTACATGAAACGAATTAGGTCTATTCAAAATATTTACTAAACAAATACAAGCAGTATTTAAAAAAAGAAATTTACAAAATTTAAAATTAATATAATTTTTCATGGTTTTCTGTTAGATGAGGCATACCCCTCTAATACAATGCAAGACGTAATGAACGCAATATGACGTACATAAACATTGTTAATTTTAAAATTCATATATAACCTAGTATTTCCATTTTTTCTTTGCATTGTTCTTTTTTTTCAGATTAATTTCTCCTTTCTGCGTCTTTTTAGGAAATTAAGTATATCTATCCATTTGTTTTAAGTGTGACCAAATAAACAGCTACTTAAAGTATTACTACTAATTCAAAAAGTACTGGGTACTGTCAAAAATATATTTTATTGAAAATCTCTATTTGAACGAGTATGATTTCGGCCGACTAGTCGGTCATTGCTTCGTTGGAATTCGGGTGACATCGGCAATGTTCGAGGCGCTTCGTACATAGCCATCAGTAGTATATGTAGCACAGGTTTTTGTTTGTCTTTTATTTTTTCCTCTGTTTTTTTTTTTTTTTTTTAAATGGACCGGTGAGTAACGGAGTATTTTTAGAAAAAATAAAGCAAAAGTCAGCTTTATATTAAGCAGACCTTAATTGTCTTACATAGTTAATTGTAAAATTTGGAATTTAGTTATGCCAGAAAGGATCGTGTTTATAGACTTATATATGTAAAAAATAAATATCTTACATGTAATTGTGAATAAAAGCATGTATAAATTGTTAAAATTGTAGTTTCCTTTGCGTGTTCAACCTGTATATAATATTACAATTAAGCGTTAATATCTTTTAACTATGACTCAAAACTAAAATTAAAAAAAGGAATAATATGTTTGTTACGTTTTTTATTCAGTATTAAAGAATTTATCGATAACTTATTATCGATTATATTTAATATAGTTATTGAAATATAAATGAATAAATTTGCGGCCTAATTCCCGACTACAAAACTAGTCGCCTCATCTCTAAATGAAACTAAAAAAATATTATTACATATATCATGAAACTGCTTAACCTTTTACACCATTATCATTGTGATAAATATTTTTAATATCAATTCCATTGAAACATTTCGTCTCTTTTTAGGAACTTCATTCAACCTTTTCAAAACTATCTTTATATAAATTTAATATTTATCTTCGGAAATCCTATTATTATAGAATTCTGATTTAAATCTTTAAAGGATTATCTTTAAATCCTTGTATTATTTAATTTTTTTACTCTATAGTTATGTAAGTGCCGACTTTGATATCGTCATGGATCTATAGAATCTAAAAAACAGATCTAGACTATACCATTTTGGCTAAAATAAATTTACATTTACATTACTAAAAAAATGTAGCATACTCTTATTTCCATAATGATTTCTAATAATTCTATTCACAATCGTTTCCAAATTATTACACCAATTCAATGTATGTCTTGAATTGAATATTTTAGTACCCTTGAATTAAAATTTTACATAGTGATGAACAATTCATAAGAAATTAAAGCCTTTCGCATAGAGGAAAGTATATGGCCCATTCTGCCATTACATTCGAATTTCTGTCCCAGAGCGATTGTGGTTTTAATATGAAATGTCTGGGAACTCAAATGTAACAAATAGCTGCAAGGTACTTTCAATTTAAAGTTAAAGTAATTTTCTTTCAAGTTTCAGTTTAAATGTTTAATTAATGTTAACTAATATCTTTTAATCAACTAGTTGATATCATACTCATTAACAATTCTTTTGTACTATAAACATTTTATTATTTTAATTGTGAATGTTTTCTATTTCCCTCACACTCTATCAGTCTCCCTCATTTTCATGATTTCTATCATGATCATAAATATAAAGATAGACTATATTCTATGAAGGAATTTTTCGTTAGTAATATTAGTAGAATTTTAAAACGTAAAGATGTTTATGAAGAAAAACCTTTTTTTTACATAACTTTTTTTATAGCGGAATCACAATGTCGAAATTCCGGCAAAATGACAGAATGGCCCATATGCTCACTTATAATGAATTTAATTAACTTTATTACCTTTATTACCTATAGTAAATTTCCTCATTCAACCCTCTATCCACCCATAATAATGGAGAGAATGATCAGTAAGCACCCCCAAACGACCCAGGCAATAATTAGACAATCCTCAGCAGCGATACTAATCTAGATCCATCCTCAGTAAACATAATTAATTTCTGCTCCCGTTGCATTGGCTATAGGCATTGCTCTTATCAGGAATTCAGTTGAACAATTCATTTATAGGAATAGAATAGTTATAAATAATAAAATCCCAACTTATATTACATATCTTAAAATTAGGATTGATGAATTAAATGCCACTTCTATTGAGATTAAATGCCACTTCTAATCTCAATAGAAGTGGCATTTAATTCATCAATCCTAATTGTATTGATCCTTCTATATCATCATGCGTACCTCAAGTGATATCTTAAAATGTTTGTCTAATATTTTTTATTATCTACAAGAGAGTATAAAAACATTCAAAAACAATCCATTGAAGACAAAAATAAAATAAAAAATAATTTTTGCTTCCATGCTGGATTTAGGAGACCATAGCGGACGATGATGTGGGTGTCACCTTAGAACTTTATCCTCTGCGGCGCACAGTGGGGCCATTCCGTGAATCTAGCGGGACATAAGTCCAAAAATGAAGGTTGATTTTTTGATGCAGAAAATGGTTGATCTAACAGGCTGAATGTTGGAAGACATGAAACGAAGTGAATCAGGCTGAGGAAATGTCAATAAAGCATTTTAATAAATAAGGAACTAATACCACTATAATCCCGCACGATTTGAGAATTAAGTTACTATTATTTCAAGCACTCGACAGTGAACAACGTAATAAGTTTTCTTATTTTTTTTACATTTTACGATGAATTGCATTCAGAATAGTCAGTATTAGTACATTTTATTTTTAATTTTACTGCATTTTAGATACTCAGACGGTACGCCAATTAAAAAGTTCAAAAGTGAAAAAACATATTCATGTTTTAATCAGAAACTTTTTAGGTAGGTGAAGGTAGGTCTTAATTTATATTTCAGTGTGTCTGGGGACATTTAATTTTAGTGAATATATTGCATTAGGCTACCCGTTTTTGCCCGTTTATCAGTAGCACTAAAAATTTTGTTTTAGGCGGAGTACTCTAAGTTGCGCGATTGGCATTGGCTGAAGCGTTACGAGCTGGAGGTTTCAGTTTTAATAATTCCCAGGAAGAAAAAATGTTGAAAAATCTGGTCAACTATATATTCAACAATTTGCAATTGGGCAACTCACAGACGATGTCCAAAAAAGCCAACACTAAGAGATAAAAAGATACAGGGAACATTTTCCTCGGAAAATGTCTCGCACAGTAACCAACACTGACATTATGAATAATTTGTTTATTTCGTCTGATCCTTTTAATTAGCTCATACAGACCACTACCAGTGGAAAATACGACTTTCGGTAATAATCTTCTCAACTTGCTTGCTATATCACACGCAGATAAGAGTATGGTACCCTTACTTAGTGGTCAAGATAGAGATGATAGTGATAATCTCGATCTAAGATGATAAATCATAATAGAGTATAATTTTCTTTTCAGTAAAAAACAATGTAATGTGTCTGAGTTCTGCTAAAGCTTATAGTTTGATAACACATTGTCCTGATTTATATATATTATAAATTCTATTTATTTATTACTGAAGAGAAATTTTTAGTTGTTACAGAGGTGTTTTTACAGTCATAATATTGACATTATTATCATAAAGTATGTATATTCATTTTTTTTAAATCAATGTATATAATTACCGATAAATGAATAATCGGTTTTGTTTTTAATTAAGTTTTTTTTTTCTTAACAAAACAACAGATCACAAATAAAATTTTAAATGTTTTATCAACCTTTCAATAACCTTGTTTTAATCATTTCAAGTTGTTCTGGATGAGAAAAAAATATTAAATTATCCATACGATCGCTTTCAGACTTTTGTCTCGCTAGATTCACAAATGGCCCCACTGTGCGGCGCCTTACAGTGGTTCAATGTGACGGAAATTCGAAAAAAAAATGATTTTATTGAATTCGCTGGGTCGCTTGACCCTTTAGTGGTGCGAGGGGAGCAAAGTGACACCTTGCACCTGATACCCTGAATTATTTTCAAAGGTTGCCCCGCTAGGTATTCTCCTAGAAAGCCCTCTCCTAACACTTGGCTAATTGTCAGACCATGTTGTTTTATTTTTTCTATATTACCTTTATAGCCAGGGAATAAAGCTAGGAAGAAGGGATTACCTTAAACAATTATCTTTTGCACTTTCAAAATATATTGAAAGTAGGGAGAACTCTGAACGTATTCACACAGCTTTGATGAAAGTTATTCAAATATAATATTTCGTAAAAGAAGCCCTCAGACCGACTGAAAAATTCGGGGGAAAAACTAATTTTATACAAAAAATAAGACGCAAAACAATGCAATTCCTGTACATTATTCACGGGTGGAGAATACACACTTGTACTTTGTCCTAATTGTTCAAACACCTATTCTTCCAAAGCTTTAGAAATTGCTAGGTAAGAAAATAAAAGTGAATAAGAAAAATATTAATATAATAATATGTTTGCTTTAACTTTAAAATTCTGTTTGAAGTAGAAAATTGCTCCTTTCAAAAATATACTTTGTATAAAATTCTGTTTCTTTTAATTATTGATTTGGAACAAATCATAAAAATATGTTTTTAGCAAATGTGAGTGTCTTAAAAAAGCCCTGATAAACAAAATAAAATATATTTTAACTGCCTCTTTGACGAATTACAATTGGTTATTTATATTGGTTGTTGGTTGGTTCCCAAGCTTTAGTTGGGAAATTTTACCCCATTCTCAGTATTCACCAGACCAAGCTCCAAGCTCCACTTAAGCAATTCCAAAACAAACAGGACATCAAAGACCACTTGGATCAGTTCTTTGAAAATAACCCCAGACGTTCTATGAAAGTGGCATAATGCAATTGACCGAAAGATGGGGACAAAATACTAAATAATGGTGAATATATTGTAGATTATAATAAATTTTATGTCTATTATGCACAGAGGTTTATTTCACCCTCAGAAACCGAACGGACTTATTTGCCAACCCAATACATCTTCGATCTATTTAAATAAATTCACCTTTTATGATCTAGGCCTCTAGGGTTGTTTTCCCTGCTTTTATTTATTCATTCTTTATTTTTTTATTTTTTGCCACTCATTCTATTCCATAAAATTTGTTATAAAAAATATTTAGAATCGTCACTTTATTATTTGTAATCACTTAATTTTAAATATGCTCTAATTATTATTCCTTAGTGCTACTTTAGAGCACTCACACACCCCCTGCATTATTCTCACACCAACAGAATGATCATGAATCATATTAATGCAGGCTAATTTTAACAATCTGAATAAAACATATTTACTAAACAGATATTGTTTATCATGGACGTGAACAAAAAAAGAACATACATTAACAATAATTATCAATTATTTTATAGAAATGTACTACCTAAGTTTTTCGGTCCTGATAGTAATATTTAACTATGAAATAAGTGAGGAAAATAAATCATACCGAGCAGATCGACGAACAATTTAAACACTTCTCTATGTTAATACTATTTTTTAATATTTTATTGTTAATTTTCCACTGATTCGCGATTCTCCCTTTTGCGATCTCCGTTAAATATATTGGATTCTAAGAGACAGCCGCTTTCATCCTCTCCTAGTGTCCCTTATAAATGTGGTGTCAGGAAGGGTATGCAGTCGTTTCATACAATAATGGTTGGGAATTTAACAGTGGATTGCGGAAAGGCTTCTCTAGGAGTGCCATCGGTGCGGTTTCCAACGGCGGTGCAATAAATCGTCTGAAGAAGTTGAAGAATCGCCTGACTTTCTTATTCATTGTGGCCGGAGTCCTGCAGGGTCGTTATTCAGTTCCAATCTATTATCTTTCTTACAAAAATAAAATAGCCATGCATTTGATTTCCTCTGAGTAAACCGCATTAATCGTTTAATGAAATGGCAGCAATTTAAATTCGAAAAAGACGAACAAATTGCAATATTATTCCACAATATTAATATTGATATAGTGCTTATTCAGATGTCGAGGTGAGTTATGTATCAATTATTCATTTGTTTCTTTCTGATTAAAAGTTATGAGGAGGTATACTATTTTGGTGTTATTATCCAATTTAATATAAGAAAAAAAAGTACTTTTATGAACTTAGAGTAAAGTATCAATCTGAAATATTAAAGATCTAGACAATTATTACCGTATTAGAAGAAGAAATGGTTCTTTTACAGACATAATAATTCTTGAATTTTTAAGAAAACTAGATAGAAATATATTCATGTCTAAAGCTAGAGAAAATAGGGACAATTTAAATCTTAAAGCACTAAACTTAGAGTCCCAAAGAAGCGTGATTCGGATAGGATTTATATAAACGAGGCGCTGACTAAGTATAATAGACAATTATTCTCTAAAGTGAAATCACTTCAGAGAGAAGGACTTTATAAATATGCATGGCACAAAAATGGAAACATATATATAAGAAAAGCAGAAGGCACAACACGATTACAGATTCATACAGAAGAAGATATATTATTATTAAAAAAAATCTATCTGATCCTAATTACGAAACGGATTCGAATGAATTTAGCCCAGACGAAGATTATAATAATAAAAAACGGACTTACCCCTCAGATGCCAGTCCAGGAGGAATTTCACAAAAAAGTT
Source organism: Euschistus heros (assembly GCA_003667255.2). Classification (NCBI taxonomy): domain Eukaryota; kingdom Metazoa; phylum Arthropoda; class Insecta; order Hemiptera; family Pentatomidae; genus Euschistus; species Euschistus heros. The sequence continues at coordinate 979,381 of RCWM02000414.1, read as the reverse complement.
TGCCAAGTAAGAAACAAAAAGACACCGGACCAACTCAGTGACACATTTTCTCGCACCAACCGGATAGTAAATTTGTAATTGGAAAAAAAAAACAATAATCTTGACAATGAACTTGAAAGTACGGATCCCCCACTCATGGTTAACAACACGAAGAGCAACTGTTTACAACATTTAAAACCCCGACCTCTAGATACACCAACCTACCAATATCAAATATTGTCAACCGGCAGGATTAGCCAAACACCCAGGTGAGCTAGAAAACATCACTAATACCAATACTAAGGAATGTAAAAATATTTACGATATTAAAGAAAGTTATAATGAAAATGATAATTATAATTTAATATTTTGTAATATATGTGGATATAAAAATATTTGGAATATAAATCCCTCTGAAGTCAATATTTCAGAAAACACATTAGCAATTTGTATTGTAGAAAAAACATGGTTAACAAATAGTAATTTCAAAAACTCCAAATTGGCTAAGAGAATATATCCCTTTTGCAAGCAATGCAATAAAAACTAAAACTCCTGGAAGAGCTAGTGCTGGTTTAATTACATTTATTAATAGCAATTTAACAAAAGATGCAACTCTTATTGAATGTGACCAATATTTTATAATAATAAATTTCTTTCTAAATAATAAATTGATTACATTAGCTAACATATATTTACCACCGGGCTGTGATTTTGATATTTATTTAGACAAACTAGAGTGTGTGTTAAATAATATAAATATTAATTTTCCACACAATCACGTGATCTTATGCGGAGATTTTAATTCTCATGTGGGTAATTTGAATGATGTAGAAGATGATTTATTTGAAAACTCATTACTTTACTCCAAAAGAAAAGTCAACCATTTAAACATTAATCGCCGCGGAAGATTACTTGTTGAATTAATGGAATCTCATGGGTATTTTTTATGTAATGGGCGGACTGTTTCAGACAGACCAGGCAAATATACTTATATTTCAAGCAAGGGAAAAAGTACAATAGATTTAATTTGGATAAATGAAAATTGTTTTACCATATTTCAAGATTTAAAGATAACTGCCTTTTCCGATGAATCCGACCATTTAGGCTGCAATATCTCAATTTTAAATACTACCAACCTTAATAAAAAATACATAGTTAAACAGGAGTCAAAATCAATGAAAATTTCAGCACAGTGGGACAAAAACAAGACTAAAGAATTTTATAAAAATCTTCAAACATCTAACAGGATTTATTACAATGATAATGATACCAACAAGATATATGAAAATATGATTACCTGCCTTATAGATTCACTTCTAAAATCACAACTAATGAAGCTAAAAAATATCCTAATAATACACCACTTCACAAAAAAAAAATATGGTTTGACCTCGAATGTAAACAATTAAAGAGACTGTATCACAAAAAATATACTTTAATGATCAAAAGTAATTATGAAGAAAATTCGGTTCAAGAATATCTAAATGCTAAAACAAAATATAGGAAAATAATACTTATGAAGAAAGCGGAATACCGAACTGATATTATAAAAAAATTACAAAACGTTAAAAATAGTACAGAATTTTGGAAAGTAATCAAATCCCTTAAACCGCCCTCAACGCATAGAAACGAAATAGAAATAAAAAAATGGGTAGAATATTATAACCTCTTATACGGGAAAAAAACAATATTACATGTTAATTTCTTTTCTGTTACCCATCCACTCCTAGATATCCCTTTTTCATTAGAGGAATTACAATATTGTATCAAAAAATCAAAAAAAAAAAAAAAGTCTCCTGGATTGGATAATATCACTTATGAAGTTTTTAAAAATTTAACTCCTGAATGGGAACACTACCTCCTAAACCTCTATAACATGGTCATGGACACTGAGAAACCCCCGTCTCTATGGTCTATATCAAAATTACATCTAGTCCACAAGAAAGGGGACAAGAAGGATTTAACAAACTATCGCGGCATCTCTTTGATAAACAATGCTACGAAACTGTTTACAGCTATGCTGTCACAAAGAATTATGAGAGATGGGCGGAGATGGAAAAATTAATTCCTGAAGAACAAGCAGGTTTTAGAGAAGGAAGAGGATGCGAAGAAACACATTTTCACACTTTCTTCACTAATAAATATTAATTTGCGCGCTAAAGGAAGCTACGTATATGCTATATTTGCAGATTTTAAAAAGGCGTTTGATTCTATAAACCATAATTTACTATGGCAGAAATTGTTTGATGTGGGACTGAGTGGAAAAATTATCAGAGTAATGAAAATGTTATATGATAATGCAAGCATGCATATAAAAGTTGGCAACGAAGTTTCTGAAAACATCAATATTAGCTCAGGTCTTCTTCAGGGTGAAAGCCTAAGCCCAGTACTCTTCATTCTATTTCTTTCAGATATTTTATTATATTTCCAAAGTAACGGGGCGACTGGGATTTCCATTAATAAAAACAAAGGAGGTTATAATGCTCCTATTTGCTGACGACATTGTCCTTTTAAGTAATTCATGGCAAAGTACTCAGAAGAAGTTGAAAATACTAGAAACATACTGTGATAAAAATTCGCTATTCCTAAACCCAGATAAAAGCAATATAGTAGTTTTCCACAAATCCCCTAAAACAAAAAAAATAAAACCATTCTACTGGAAAGAAAATCAACTACAAATAAAAAAGGCTTATAATTATCTAGGAGTACCATTTACCTCAACAGGAAAGTTTGTAAAAGCAGCTGATCACTTTGTACAAAAAGCAACTATTGCAAGTGCAAAAGTAAAAGCAATACTTATAAAGGGTAAAAGTGATTCCTGGGAATCAAAAAATGGTTCTTTTTGATGCTATGGTCTCATCAACACTTCTGTATGCAGCTCAGATCTGGAGTTTAAACTACCTGGAAACTATCGAAAATATTCAACTTAAATTTCTAAAAACACTACTATATTCTGGCCCAAATGCACACCAAACTATATTGTAAGATTAGAAACAGGACGGAATCCGTTATTCATCCCAGTACTAAAAAAAATAATAAATTTTTCAATTAAAATCATGGCATTACCAGAAAATCGGCTACCCCGTATCTGCCTCGAAAGACTTTTAGATTTACATACCAATAAACCAGATTTTCATTATAACTGGGTATCTCAAATTAAACAATTAACCATTAACGGCAGTATCCCAGAACACTTTCAAGATTTTTTCAATCCACAAAAATTATTATCTAATAAAAATAACATAATAGAAAAAAGCCACTAATCATTTATTATCAACAGACATTGATCGTACTTTAAATACAAGGTATAACCCATTATTTATGAAAATTTCAAATTTTAATAACCCTCAGCCGGAAGATTATTTAAAATATAACATTAATATAACCAAAATAAGAACCGTTAGCCAACTGAGAATAGCCAAATGTGACTACTTGAAAATATTTTTTAAAAATAACAGTTTACAAATTAAATCTAATGAAACATGTGTAGATTGTAGTTTATTCATCATCATAAATAGCTGTAAACATCTGTTGTTAGAGTGCCAAAGACACGATAATTTTCGAAAAAAAAAAAAAAAATACCTAAAAGACTATATAGTTCGAAACAGATGATAGTCTATCTTTGGAAAATATTTTATCCTACAATAGCATTGAAAAGATAAATAACGTCTTCCTATTTATTTAAATGTTTTAAATGCTAGCAAAAAGTAATTGATTTATTTCTTTTGAATTAACTAAATAAAATATTGGATTCTATTGCAATTGCTGCTACAAACTTCTGTCACCCTAGACTATAATCAATATCAATTATTATAAATTGTAAAAATGTATATTTTATTTTTATTTTATTTTTTTCTTTGTTTGTATATATTATATAGCTTGTAAGAAAAAAAAAAAAAAAAAAAAAAAAATCTTTTGTTCGTATAATCATTATAATTTGAAGAAATGCTTTTTCTGTTAGTAATAATTATATAAAATGTAAAACTTTTTTCTATTGTATTTATTGTTTATTTACTATTATTTAATTATTATTGTTATTGGCTAACTCAATTGCCATAAAGTTTATACTTTAAAGCAATCAATAAAAAAAAAAAAAAAAAAAAAAAAAAAAAAAAAGCATATGGAGAACAGCTGGAACCAAGCTAACTAAAATTCACAAAATAATTTGCCAAAAATCTTATTAGAGTTTTCAACGCCTCTAATAGTCTTTTTGATTGAATTTGACTCTGTTAGCTCAAATAGCAGCGTAGCCGAACTGGACGATCTGTTTTTTTTCCAGGGCGGAGAGTTCTTTGCCAAGTGTGCAACTGCACTTGGCAAAAATTATGAGAACTGGGTGCCAAGGTACAATGGAAGGAAGAACCCTTATTGAGAATGACGGACTGAATACTTGTGGAGATACAAATATGATTTCCAAAACTCAAAGTGTAACGAATATTAATGAAATCCAAAATGATCCCAAAAACCAACATACGCACAAATGATTGTACACCAACCAGTATCTAAACGTGAGTACGCAATCGTCCTACCTACTATTAAAGGTATCAAACAAAAATGTTATATCGAAAGTTTGGCAAGATTAGTAGATCCTTTAAGTATAAAATACGCTTCACGTATTTCTAATAATCGATTCTGTGTACATCTAAGCAATAAAGATCAAGTCGATCAATTGCTATCTACACATGATAGTTTAATTATCGGAGAGCATTCAGTTCCCATAAGGCGTTTAGTGAATCCCGCAAAGCGCATTATTATATCGAATGGATGCCCTAGCATCCCTCATTCAGCTATAGAATATGAACTAAAAAAAATAGGCATAAAAATTACTGTCGTCTGTAACTTCTTTAAGAGGAGGCTATCAAGGCCCCAAAACTAGTCATATTTGAGCTTCCGGAGGCAAGTGTTCATTGCTCAAGAGGACGTATTAAGGTTACCCAAATCGATTGAAATTTCAAATGAAGGTATTAACTTCCGCATCTTTCTATCTGAAGATATCCTGATATGTTACGTTTGTAAAAAGCCTGGACACTTTGCTATAGATTGCCCTGAATCAGACATTTCTGGTGGGACGCATAAAGTTGATTCCATTTTACAAACTGGTACAGTTCCAACTCATCAGGTTTCCGAAACAGTAGGAAATATATTAGAACATCCCATAGATCACTCTATAAAACAGAACCTAATTACTAACATATCAGTTGAAAATGATTCTTTCCAAATAGACTCATTAAATAAAATCAATGCTCACATTGAAACCAACAAAGAGGGACTTTTAACTCCTCGCTGTGTTTTCTACAGAAAAAAATACAAAAATTCTATCGGCTTCTGTAGGGCACTCTGCTGGACATTCTCCCAAATCAGGCGATTTGGAAGATCTTAATAGGGAAAGGACAGTACATTTAACAAACTTGACCAAAACCAACGAATGTAAGACTAATTATAACCAGGAGGTTATATTAGTTAAAGATACTTCGAAATTACTCAACAACTCAAACATAAAAGAAAATGAACGACCAAAAGGAAAAAGGGAAAACAACATTATTTTACAAAAAAAAAAGGACAATTAATAAAGAAAAATCAATTAACCGTGTTAATAAGACAGAAACCCGACCTAACACTGGAAAACAAACAGACAGTATTGCACGTAAAGTATCTTCTGATAAACAACCAAATACGACAGAGAATATCCCCTTGAAGAAATTAAATTTGACTGAAAATAAAAAACAGACACCTCTTACTGACAAGCATAAAAGAGTTTCAACGATAGAAGAGATTAAAAATAATGTTGTTAACGAAACCAGAGCTAAAAATAAGCAAGGTACAAAGGAGTTCATGGAGCCTTTTCGCCACCTGATGAAAGAGGATTACCCTTTAACTTTTGAAAAGCTCTGCCTCTTCATTGACATGGCCCAGGGTGAAGATAGCTCCACAATAAACAACATCTCCTCGCAATTCACGAACAACAATCCAGGTCTACTAAGAATGTTTCAAGAACTCAGAAACCAAATAACACATAGAGGTATGAAAATTAGATTTTCGAAAATCATTAAGTCTCTTACGTTTACATCTAATTGTGGTATCCGAGACTGAAGATACAGCATCTTTTGTCATAGGTGATACCAGTGGTATGGAAAATATAATTTTCGAAAATGGAATCAATAATACAATGGAACTGTAACGGATTTTTCCACCACTTAGAATACGTTCAGAAATTAATAGCTGAAGAGAATCCACTGTGCTTTTGCATTCAAGAAACCCATTTAAATGAAAGTAATCATATGCTAATAAAAGGATACCGATCATATAGAAAAGATAGAATATGCCTTGAAAGATCATGGGGTGGTGTCTCTACCTCTGTTAGGGAGGATATTTTTTCTGAAGAGATTACATTAACTACTCCTCTAGAGGCCTTAGCAATAAGAATCCATTTTGCTGATAAGACTAAAATAACAATATGCAACATATATATTCCCCAAGCAGTATATTTGTCTGTAGAAGATATGGAGGAAATAACAAATCAGCTTCCTAGACCCTACCTTCTCCTGGTGACTTAAACGCTAACAGCACAATGTGGGGATCCACATTAGCCGATGTGAATCACAGAGGTCAGAAGATTGTTGATTTTTTAGAGAGACATCAGACAGCTACTCTTCTTAACACAGGAGAACATACACACTTCTGTTCGAAGAGTAACAAGTTCTCCGCTATTGACCTGAGTATTGCTGATGTCAGGTTAGCACCAAATGTTATTTGGGAAACAAAACCCCATTTATACGGAAGCGATCACTTCCCAATAGTTATTAAGATGGGAAAGACTTTGATATCTTCACAGCCATTACAGCTCCACTGGAAATATCAAGCAGCGAATTGGACGAATATCATAAATCTGTAATTGCAGGCATAAATGGGCTGGAAGACAGAGAAAATAGCATTGACGCTCAGGTTGATGAATTCGTTCGTATAATTATGCAAGCAGCTCACCAGAACATTCCTGCAAAAACCAAAAGACAATTGGCAAAAAGAGTTCCATGGTGGAACCATAGATGTGAGCAAGCCATAAGGGAAAAAAAACGCGCGCTCAATAAATTAAGGAAATGCAGGACTCTGGAGAACGCAATAGAATTTAAAAGATTGAGAGCTGTAGCCAATCGAATTATCAAAGACAGCAAAAAGTTATCATGGAGGAACTACGTCTCATCCATAAATAGTGCTATTTCATCTAAAGAAATGTGGAACAAAATAAGGTCCATACGAGGAATTAGGCACAAAAACGATATAGCAGGAGTAATATCAGAAGGAAAAGTAATAACTAATCCAATTAATATCGCAGATCTACTAGGTAATTATTTTTATAAAGTCTCATCCGTTCCCAACAATGATGCAGGGTCATATGATGAAGATAATTGTAGCAATGAAGACCAAAACATAGCTGACCTTGGTGAAGCCTTTAATGCTCCTTTTAGTCGGAAGGAACTGGAATCTACCATTCAAAAGTACAAAAAAGGATCTGCTCCTGGCATTGATGGTATTTCTTATGAAATGATAGCTCATCTACCACACGAAGGAATGGCTTACTTACTAAATGTGTATAACGAATTGTGGAGAAGTGGCAGTTTCCCTAAAATTTGGAAAACTTCCATTATAGTACCAATCCCTAAGAAGCCTAACAGCTGTCATCCAACTGATTTTCGTCCCATATCGCTTAGCTCATGTCTATCGAAAATTCAAGAGAAGATGGTCAATAGGAGACTTGTTGATATAATTGAAAAAAGAGGCTTATTTTTCAACTCTCAATTTGGCTTTAGAGAAAACTTTTCATGCATCGATCCGATTCTGCTGCTACAGAGCGAGTCAGAAGAAGCTTTCTCTCACAAGGAACACCTCATTACTATATTTTTAGACCTAGAAAAGGCCTACGATACAATGTGGAGAGGAAGATTGCTAAAAATTTTAGAGATTGGCAGTTCAGAGGCTATATTTACCAATATATCAAAAATTTCCTGTACGAAAGAAAGTTTTGTGTAAGAGTAGGAGAATCATTTTCCTCAACTTACTTGCTAAACAATGGTACCCCGCAAGGTTCGCCACTTAGTGTCACTCTGTTCTTGATCGCTATAAACGACTTAGCAACAAACATTGCGAAGCCTGCAAAAATTGTCCTCTATGCTGATGACATCCTTCTCTTTAGTCGAAGCAAATCTATTGATTTCATCGAATGGAAGTTGCAAGAAGCTTTAAACACTGCCGATGAATGGGCAAAAAAAAGCGGTTTTGTTGTATCAACATCCAAAACAAATGCGATGCATATATGCCGTTTAAGAAGATGCTCGCGTAACCCTCAACTGTCTTTGGGTACTACTAGGGTTGCCTTTATTGATAACCGGAAGTATTTGGGTTTGTATTTAGATAAGCGACTCAGCTGGATTAACCATATTAAGTATATCAAGGATAGTTGCTCAAAGGATTGGGACTGCTAAAATGCCTTTCGCATTCAAGTTGGGGAGCTGATAGACAGTGTCTAATAAAGATTTATCAAGCCACTTTACGTAGTAAAATGGACTATGGTTCAGTAATTTATAACTTTGCCCGACCATCGATTCTAAGAATGCTTGACGTAGTCCACAATACAGCTCTAAGGATATGTACGGGTGCCTATAGAACATCTCCTGTTCTTAGCATATATGCAGAAAGTGCAGAACCTTCCTTGATATTGAGGAGAAAATATCTTTTTGCAAAATATGCAGCTAAATTATCAGCATTAGAAAACCATCCGTTAAATGTATTTTTTTTGTCGAAAATATGGCAACAGAATGCAATTATCAGCAAAGAGCACTCAACTTGCTATCTGAACTCCATTTGTGTACTAGCCTGTATAATATTCAACACTACCCAAAGATCACAAAGCCACGTTGGTGTTATTACAATGCCTGCATTGATATTTCACTAAAGAAAATCAAAAAAAGTAATATGATTCCTATTGAATCAAATAAAAGTTTTTTTTGCTTCTCTTAGAAAAGCTTCAGGACCATAAAGTCATATACACTGACGCTTCAAAATGTGAAAATTCAGCAGTGGGTTGTGCAGTGGTGACGGAAAATGAAGTAAATCTCTTTAAGTTGCCCCCAGTATGCTCTGTTTTTCACTGGAGAGGCAACTGCCATCAGGGAAGCACTTCTACACTGCCTGGAAGCTAATTATGAAAAATCAGTAATTGTCACAGACTCAATGAGTGTGTTACTGGCAATTAAGAAGAATCAGTCTCAACATGTGATCATTTTAGAAATTATTGAGCTTTTATGGAGGCTTCAAGAGAAAAACAATACGATTATTTTTATTTGGGTTCCTTCTCACTGTGGTATTAGTGGAAATGAAAGAGCGGATTCAGCTGCCCAGGTAGCAAGAATTAGTGACGAAGATGTTGTTAAAAATCAACCTTATTCCTAAGCAAGACTGGGTGAGACAAATGAGAAGCTCGATTCAAGCCAAGTGGGATGAGACGTGGAAAATAAATAGATCTAAATTATTAGAAGTAATTTTTGAGAATCGGGCCACTGTGAATTCTCACATGGCTACCTTCTCCGCGGCTTGGAAAAAGCATATTATAACTGTTTCAAAATATAAATATAAAAATTTACAAAATGATGAAAAATCATTATTATAACTGTTTCATGAGGCCTAACTTTATATGTAGAGGTAGTAAGAGAATGTTTCTAGGATCTACAATGTTATTGCGGAGAATGTTCTTTTTGCCGGGTTTTAAAGACTCCCTCACTGGCCAGTTATTTCTGCACTAATATTTATCCCTTGCTCTACTGTCCCATTCACACAAAAAACATGGAAATTTGGTAAAACCACCTTGCTGACCAAGAAGCATGGTACTTTCAAGTCACCATCTATCATCCAACCATGAGCCGAATAGCCAATTTTATTCAACACTATTGCCCGGGTTTCATAGCTCTCTTTCATATGTACAGAATGGCCAATAGGTATAGATGCATAAGTGTTACTATTGTGCAATAAAACAGCTTTTAAACTAGTTTTGGAAGAATCAATAAACAGCCTCCAGTCTTCTTTTTTGTATTCAACACCAAACTTTTTGATCAGACCTGGAATGTCTGAGCAGTACACTAAATTATATTCTTGTTCGAAAACTGCTGCTCTCTCTTCCTATACACATAGATATTAGTTCTAACTGCCAACAAGTTCTTTTCTTTTAGTCTAGAACCAAGCAATTCAGCTTTTATTTTTGTTCACCAAAGATCCCTACCTAAGTCGTTAAGTTCAATCTGAGTAAACAGTTTAGGCTCTATATTTGCTGTAGCACATTGGAACTCTTCATCATCTTGCTCATCTATATCTATATCTGTTTCAGCAGTGCTGCCAGCTGTTCTACATCCAGCACAAATTATTTTACAATTTTATTTGTAGTATATAAAAGCTGTTAAATTCTGTAATAAATCAAAAAAAATAATATATTAATGTGCAAATGTGAAAAAATGATAAGTGATAGGGCTTAATAAGTGTCATTTTTGGATTTAGCACCCTAAAAAACAGAATAATAAGGTGGTTTAAGTAAAAAAGTTTTTTCATCGTTGGCCTGTGTTATGTATACATATTTACATAATATAAAATCTACCCAATGACAATACTTTTTAAATAACAAGTGGTTGAGGAATTGACATTAAGTAAAAATCTAAATATCGATATCCAACGAAGCAAATATTAAATTAGGATCGATGGATTTCTTTTTTAATTTGAAAATTAGTTACAAGCACCTTGGTACGTTAACAATAAAACTATTCACACAGATCTACGCATAACAGCAGTCACGGACACACAACAAATTGTTTCATGAAAACTTAAATGGACACCCAAACAAACTCATCAATGATATGGCCATATCTCTCATGCCGGAGAATTTCAGTCACTTTATAATTTTATCATTAATGACAATAAATAAATAAATAAACAAACAAATAAATACACACACACACATATCTATTATATATTTGTCAAATACCACTCACTCATTTAACACGAAATCTTAAAACCCACCGAACGGATTGGAATGAAATTTCGTATGTGGCTTCCTCTAGGGCCGTAAGTGCTCGCTAAGAAAGGATTTAAAAAAAATCGGTCTGGACGCGTGTAATTCGCGAAAAACACGATTTCTCGCGCATAGGAAATTCTTTGAATTAGCATTACGGATCTTAATGAAACTTAGTTCGTTGCTTCTTATAAGATGTTAGATGAACGATAACAATTATTTTCTAAGTACTTTGCCCTGTATCGGTACTACAAAGGGGTAAAATAAAAGTACTCATTTGATTTTATTGGGCAAATAATAATAGATTTATTGTCATATGGTATCTGGTGATAAGCTAAATTAAAAAATAGGTTAGATGCCTAAACCGCACATTTTGACCACAAATTAAGTTTTCTATTGCAGTAAACAAACAAAAATACGATACTGGCATGTGGAAAGCTTATTATATGGTACTTTCTGTAAACTCATGTTGGTTGCAGAGTGTACCCTTACAAGTTTGAGTTTCAGGACTATTAACCTGCTGGGGAAATGAAGTTGAGGAGGTTAAAAGACTAATGTTCTCTGGTGATGACACGGAAGGCCACTTGGATGTACCCACCAAACTTACTTCACCAGTAGCTTCTTCCCCAACTACTCTTCCTTTAGCTAGATAAGATAAAGATAATTGGTCTGTACCTGGCCCATCTCAAATCGGCTTTTCTCAACCAGGCCCATGTTTTTTTTTTGTTTTGTTTTTTTTTTTTTTTTTTTTTTTTTTTTTTTTTCACATTGCAGTAACCCTGCAATGGGTGCATGTATTTCTACGCGTACCATCTCTCGACATAACGCGTATTATCATTAATATTTGTACAAACATGTTCAGTTATATATATTGCAAAAATATTTTAAAATAATATAGAGATTAATATGAAATATAAAGAATAATTACTTATAGGTATTAGAAGTTAATTAATAAATACAATAAAAAAATAATAAATAAATAAGTAAAGGTGAAGCCAAACAAAATAAAATAGTAAAGTAAATAAATAAATAAAATAAAATAAAAATAATGTATATAAACAAATAGAGGTAGAATTATATATATATAGATATTATAGGTATTAGATAATGTATAGCTATTATAGATTAATTGTTAAATTGTTGAGTTCCATATAATCAACATGATCCACAAATGCATCAAACTCATCAAAGTATTTATCTATGAGATCCTTCTTTGAAGGCGGCCATTTGTCTCCGTTCTGTAGGACTTTGGATATCAGCTTGTATCTGTGTCTTTCCAAATTTCTACAGTCATAAATGAGATGATCGTAAGTTTGCTCACTGTTTCTATCGCAGTTACAAATGCTGTTGTCAATAAGTTTAAATCTGTGTAAGTAACTTTTAGCTCCGCCGTGTCCTGTCAAAAATTGGGTAAGTTTGTAATTCAGTTTTTTAATGTTTTTTCTGTCGTCTAAGGTTTTAATGAATTCATAAGTATGTCTTCCTTTGTTGAATTTGTCCATCTTTCGTTCCAAGTTTGAAGAGTCGTTGTTTTCAAAATGTGCTTAACTGCACTAATTGGTGCTTTATTGAATACAATTTGAAGAGTTGTATCCTTTGCCGCGCTTTTGGCTTCTGTATCTGCCTGCTCATTTCCAAGTAAGCCGGCATGGGCTTTTATCCATTTGAAGGAAATTTGTATTCCATGACTGTAGCAAGTGATCAATTCTCGCCTGATTTCTTCTACGTACATACATACATGTCAGGCCCATGTTGTATTTCTCGAATCTGAACGAGTTGTACCTAGCCTTTATGAATTTAATTCCTTGAACCAACAATCTACCTTTGTTCTCAGTTCAGATGAGAATAACGCAGGAAATGATTCAGAGATTTAGTTCACAACAAACAACTAAGGAAATCGGCTCCAAAAATATAGTAGAGGATAACAGGGAAGTTGTTAAAAAAATACAGGAAAATTATCCTGGAAAAACATTAGCAGAAAAGCGGTTAACAAACATACAGAGGACCAACCCGAAGTTAAAAGAAATGTTTTACACACATATACTGAGGATCACCCAAATATAAATAGAGGGGCTGTAGTACATAGAAGTATAACAAAAACCCTTCCTGAAATCTATAGAAAGTCTTAAAAAAAATACTCAGAAAATAATCCTCATGTTAAACGTGTAGCTGTAACAAAACATGATGAAAGACGTTCAATGGAAAGGTTGCAGTCATGGACAGTGAAGAAGCATTCAGGTTACAAGTATTATCCAAAAACTGAATATCCAAAAGATAAAACAGTCGAAAATGGACAACGTTCAACTTGCAATGGGTGTTATGATGTAAAATGGAAGGACGAGAGCCCTGTCATGTGCTGCAGTAACGGGAAAGTCCAACTTCCTCCATTTCAAGAATATGCTGAACTCTTGCATTAACAATGGTTAAGCATGCATTGGAAGGTCAACTCCAGAAAATTTTTCATGAACATAACAAGTATATCAAGGACTTGAGTTGAGACGAAGTTGAGTCTGTTCCCAAAGATCTACAAGATTTCCAGGTAGTTATCAGTGCTGACAAAAAGCTTTCAAATGCTTACTGAGGACGTTACAATACTCTTACCTCTAACGAAGTTACCTTCTTGATTGTTGGCTAGGTGTTTGAAAAGCGAGACATTATTCTCGACTGATAAGAATTAATGAGTTCTATCGAGCGTATGATTCTCTTTAGTATCATCTGATTTTCTGACATGGAGAAGATGGCTACAGTATTAACATCCCTATGCGTGACCCAAACACAAATACACCACTTCAGAAAACTGTCTGCAGCTGATGTTTACACCTATATGTTGATGGAGTGAGAAGGCGAAAAACCTTATTTATTTTACTTTCGTAATCTCCTCAACCAATTTGTGCTTGATATGTAAGGAAAAATAGAAACAGAAACGCTAAAGTTGAAAGAAAGAAACAATGAGAAATGGGGACTATATTCACTTGAAGGATGCCATAAGAGAAGCTGATGGTCAGGTACCGGAGCTGAGTAAGATGGTAGTGCTGCCATCAAGCTTTACTGCAGGACTATCGAAATAATATAAAATTAACTTTTGCAAATTGTCAAATTTACTTATTGAAATTATTCTAAGAATGGAATTCTTTAGGGTTATTTATGTAATAATAATTATCAACGTTAAGCTTAACTTTTACTTATTTACGTTTTCCTTAATCCTAATGATATTAAACCGTAGCGGAGCACTGGCACTTTCAGCTAGTATTAATTATATACATAATATAATTATGGGGAAATACTGACCTATAATGCTCTACTGAGCTATTATCTACCATTCTCATAGGTGTTTGCTGATAGGTGATATGCAATTAAGTTAGATCACACAGTATCCGGTAATTAATTGCTGTGTACATATATAAACCAAATATTGGCTATTCAAATATTTGATTATGCAATCTAGTGCATATACTCCAGCCCAATGGCAGTGAGTGTATGAGTTGTGTCGATGCAATATCGTTAACTATATAAAAGTATCGTCAACTATTTCCAATGTGCAATCAATGTAAATAATCTAAGAAATTTAAGAAACTTATTATTTATTTATTTATAATATTAATTATTATAATCATATAAGAATTTCAATATTTGAAGGCATATGAATTTTCAATGTAAACTGTGATAGCTTCAAATCCTTATATTGGATTTGAATATTGTAATCCATCAAAGATGGATCCGAACCGTGATTTATTATGTAATTAGAACAGCATAGTAATTTGGATTTAGTGTTTTTGAAACAAAAACAAAATTATAATTTTTTTAATTTTTATGATCACTTGCAATTTTATTCATGATTTTGCTTTGCTTTCACAGTGCATTGTTGATTAAATTTATTTAACTTTTATGATTTTGTATGTTTTAACACTTACTAACAGTTAAAGAACCTTAAAACTAGGTTAACTGAGTAAATTCACATATTTAAATCCAATAATTATCATTCCCTGCATTAATTTTCGGTATAAAAAATATCATGGGAATTTGTAGAACTAAACCAAATGGATATCGATTCCTAAAACAAAAATAAAAAACACAAGCATTTAAAAACCAAGCATGTTTTAACAAGTAATTTTTCCTTTGAACTAATATTAAAAAAATTCCTTCAAAAACTACCTATTTTTTATAAATTTCCGACATTCTACTTATAAAGAAAGACCTATTTTATTAATGATCTCCATTGGTTTGATTGCGGTACATTTTTAACTTAACCCTTTTTTTTGCATGGTATCCTTTGAGATACCGTCCCCTTGTAAGTGTTTTTCACACATAAGTGAACCTACACATAGGTTTTCATTCTGACATATGTGTAGGTTCCTTACCAGTATTTTACTATCACTGAGATACTCTGAGTGATTGAGGAGAACCTTAATCTTGGTTTAGTATCTCAGGAGATACCAATTTTTTATTTTATAAAAATAAATTTTGGCCAAATGTTTTTATCAATGTCTTATTTGATCTATTTAAAAGGGATTGGAAAACATTTTTTTTTTTTTTCTTTTAAAAATTATCTTGCCAAGAAAAGGGATAACTTCATAATTGAAAAACAGTTCAAATTTTAATATCTTTTACATTTAAGAATACGAATTATTGCCGTGTTGGTACTAAAAGTCTTCGATTACTGACACTGGTACTGGTACAAAAAAAATAGATACTCGATTCTCGATCCCGTTATCCGGATTTAAAAATAAATGCTATTACAAAATACAATACAAAAATTAAATACAACCACCGCATTTGTGAAGGGGTTCGGTAGATTATCCATAAATATATATATTTTTTTAAAATAAATAATATGCTTTGGTTTGGTTTCTTTAAGAAGACAAGGCTTACCATGCCTTTAGAAAACTGTATGCTTCAAAAAAATACCATATATCAATTGACCACTTGTCAATGAATGTCAAACTAAGACACTACAATGCAGTAGTCAGACCCTTAATTTTAATAAGAAGACCCCGCCAAGAGCACTCGAAGTACAAGAAAGAAAGTTCCTGAGAGGATAGTAGGACCAAGAATTCGAACAGATAGAAGGAACTGTATAAACACCAAGAAAATCTCATTGATGCCATTAGAAGAAGGTGACTGGCTTTTTACGGACATCTGTCCAGTATGGTCTCAAAGAGGCTATCCCATAGGAAGTTCAAGGCTGCTAGCAAGGGCAAGGCTACTGGATCCTTGTGGATGAAGCAAGTGGAGAAGGATATCGGAACTCCATATAAATCAAAATGACTTAGCCGACCGGAGTAACTATCATAAAACACAACACTAAATCCTTTATAACATCCCTCACAGAAGTTACCTACAGACCAAAACACTAAACCAGGAAATGGTATGAGGAACGTAAGATTGAATTTTCCCGGAAAATGAAGGACTACTAGGCCATCAGAAAAGCTCGAGATACCAACAAGAAAGCAGCTGCCAAGCCCACCACTAAGAACACCAATCGTGACAAGCAACGAAGATGACATTAAGAAACATCTAAAGCACAAGGACCGTCCATAGATGGCCCTAACAGAAAAAAAAAAAAAAATGCTTAGTTTGTATTAGTAACCCACTAGTGACGCAGCCGAGCAGCGATAGGATCTCTTTGGGACTGGCAAGGCCTGCAGAAAATAGTGGAACAAGCTTGTTTCTGGGTTCCCCGAAATGCTTGCGTATATTGTATATATAGTATGCTTGTATTTTAAAAATTTTTATTATTCATTTATTCAAATTTACGACTGTACAAAATATTTACATCAAGTAAATATGTTGATAACGATTACAATAGCATGTCAGAACTTGAAAAGGACTACTCATCAGTAGCACTTCAATAAAAATTCTTGAAGGTATCTAGGCCATCTTATTTTCAGACGCCTCCGAGGATAATAGGCAATTGAGTGGGAAGCAAGTTGAGAAACTAGTGGATTTGGGTGGTTATGGAGCTTACTATGGAAGGATATGTATCTGGTATGGACTAAATAAACAATATATGGAACAATAAGATATATTTGGATGTTTTTTTGGTGACAAAGAAAGGAGCACGAGGATTTACCGAAGGAGTTTGGATTTTAAGGATTGAATACGAGATGAATTGGATGATATGCTTGTATTTAATTTTTTTTTTCTCTCTTTTCTTTATTTTTTTTCTACTATTGTTATCTAATTTATTTTATAATATTATTTATTATATTTTCCCTTATAGGAACCGCTGGAGCCCAGTGGGTAAGGCAACTACACTACCCCTCAGCGGTTTGGCCACTACAAGTTTTTTTAGCACATTTTTTACTTTAACTTCGAAACTATTTCTTCAATCCGGAATCAAACGTGTGGTGGCCAACTGATTTTATGGTTATATTTCATATATTGACGCAGAACTCCATGCTCTTTAAAAAAGGAAAGAATAAAATTTCCATCACGGGGCTTCTTTTTCGGAATACAAGCAATTTCATTAACGGTTTATGCAAATTTTTAGTTTTATTGACATGTCTCAGAGTAGGAATAGACAAATTTCGGCTTTTAAAATTTAATGATCTGAAACTTTTATTATAGTTACCTACTCCGAATCATTATCAAAACTAATTTTTTGTGAAAGTTGGCAATATTCATCGATTTTTGACAATCGATCGTGGCTAAACGCCTAAAACAAATTTAACTTTTAGGGATGTCTTTAGACGTCTAATTAAATAAAAGTTAATTTTATAAACAGCACATTTTTCGATTGAAAGCATTTTTGTATATGTTTCTTGCAAAAATCTGAAATATGTTCAAAGATGTTGGGTATCTAAAAGATGTTCTTATATCTAGACCATATAAAAACATAAAACCTACTACTTCACCTTTTAAAAAAGAAAAAATGCAATTTTAGTGACAATTTCGTTGGGAGCCATTTTGAAACGCCCCGCACTGAATTGCCTGACAAGTGCAAACTTATTGCTGAAAGTGGATATTTTATAGCTGTAAGACTAAAACTTTTCTTCAAATAGGTCATGAAATTTGACTATAGCTAACAGGGCCATGCTTAAGTCCGGCTGAAGTTAGAAATATATTTTGTGTTATATAACCCGTGGATGTACGTTTCCATTGTACATATTGTATGAATGGATTTATTTTCAACTCTATAACTTATTACCCTTGAGCGAGGCACATCATAATATTCACTCTTTAACAAATTAAATCAACAAAATTCCTTTTTCATGTACAAAGAAACCACCGAAAAAATAAAACAGCTGGAAACGAAATAGCCTGTTTCCTTAGTTCATTAGCCATAAACTAACTGAACAATTTGCAGAAAATGCCGACATTAATGGTCGTTTCGGGGCAGGTGGAGTAGGTACCAGACAATAGATATTGTTTGCGTTGTTTACCTGAAGACCCCTGTGTTATTCATTAACAACCTTAGCTTTGGGTGATTTTCTTATTGATTTTCACGGCTCTTCCTAACACATTGTGCCGGTAACGATTCCCCAGGGGTGGAAATTGGCCCAGTCTTCGGGGGAGAGCCGGCCGTTAATGGAAGGAAGCAAGGCGTTTGTTGAAGGGAAACTGCTACTTCACCTCCTGAATATCGCAAACAGTCTTACTTACAAAAATGTCCCAAAAAAAATATATATATATTTTTTTTAATATCAACAATCTGAAAAGGGCATTTTTTTAATTCACGGTATAAAAAATAATTTTTCATAACATACCAGACTCCATATACTTCTGATTTGGCCCAAATTAGATACCTATCCTTCCGTAATAAACTTCATACCCACTCGAATCCACTAGTCTCCGAACTTGCCTCACACTCAATTCGCGATAATCATCCGAGGCGCCTGAAAAGAAGATAGACAAGAGGCCTTCCAATGTAGATGATTTATTAAAGTGCTACTAGTGTGTAGTTCTTTACATGTTATTGACATGTCATTTTAATTATTTTCTTAAATTTACTTGTTGTATATAATCTATTCAGTTGTAAATATAAATAGATAATAAATGAAAAAAATAGAAATATTTCCATAAAATTTGAAACATGGTTACTTTTCATGTCTAGTTTTTACAAGAAAACCACAACGTCTACAAAAATTAATGTTATAATTTGCTAATTTGTTGAATGCTTTGGTACACTGTTATTAAATCCATATTTTATACATAAAAAGTTATATCTCTTAGAATTTTTTTTCTCGAAAATGTAAAAAAACACACACTCTTTTATTAAAACAAGACTTAACAGACGTTATTTTCTGAATTAATATTCTAGATCATACAATATGATAAGTTGTATTATTTTACAAAATATACGATGGATATTTGAAAATAAAAGAGAATGGAAAATACAGAGAATAAAATATGTTCGTATACATACACGCACACATTATTTTTATTTATTTAATATATTTGATTTTTACATCCCTATACGTTCCTATGTCAGTGAAAGAATCTTCAATGTAATACTCAATCCTTTTCTTCCCTTTTTACCCTGATTACCGGTGTTCCCTAAGGTAGTATCCTTGGCACCATCCTGTACATCATGTATGATAGTGACATCATACCATCCCAATCACTTCAGTCTCCTAGAACATAAAAGAATGGTGTCGAAACTGGAGGATCTAAATGAATCCAAATCACTTCGAATTATCTAAAAAACCTACGACTTCCTGTCTTACTTTTTCCTTTAAAGATATTTCATTACTCACTGTGGAACAGATTGTTGAACGGAACACTACCTTGGACTTTATCTAGAAAAACGTCTCACTAAATAGGAGTCCAATTGAACTTAGCAAAAAGTAAAAAAAAACACTCTAAAATAGAAATTAGAAAAGGCTCAAATATTTTACTATAATTAAACCTACATATACATGAGGGGCTCCACAAACCACCCAATCCATCTCGTATATAACTCCCACTAGCCTCCAAGGCATCTGAAAATAAGATGGTTTTGTGATTTTTAACAGATAATTATTACTGTATTCCTACTAAACTAGTTGCTTCATAAGTCATCGAAATGTTAAATTATAGTAAGAACTCCTCACTTTGATGAATCATTGTACATTTTAAGTACCATTCTAAATTTTAAAAATCTATATAGTCAGCTTGATAACCTAGGATCATTGTTGAGAAAACGACAATGAATTGACTACCGTCCATTATCATTTTTATTGAGGCCATAGAACAATATAAGAAGAAACTGATCACCATAGCTTTTGCCTTGAATTAGTCCCTACCCACCTCGTATGAATTGATCTTAGTACCCTTGTCGGTAATGAATTTATTCTGTTTGAATATTAGATAACTAGATTTTTCCATACGTTTGATTATAACATGACATTGAGTATTTGATAAAAACAAAAAATACTCGACATTTAAATGAAGGAATGCAACGGTCTCTTATTACGAGGCGGATTAAAATGGTTCCAGTTTCCATCACCTGCCCCGTGGAAGCTAATCCAGGAGGAATAGGAAAAACCCCGAAAGCACGACGGGGCTCCTAAGAGCGTGATCCTCGCCATATCGTACTCATACAGCAACAGGCCATCGGGCTCCATCAAAGGCACCAAGGAATGAGAGATAGAAATTAAAATCGACCCTGAGTGTGCTCGTGAGCTCGGGATTAGTGTTCTATCAATTAGGCAGGACTTGGAGAGGCCGACGACCCACCGCGGGGTGCCTCCGCTCACTGCACTCCCGCACATCCGTCTCCGAAATAATGCTTCAGCATCTCCCTAGATACGTAAGTTGGATAATAAAGACGATGAAACTATCAAAGGAAACAATGACGACCTCAGAAAAGTAATACAAATAATATCACGAATCTATAACGTCATCCTTAAGTAATTCTTGTAACATATTTACAAGTTACATAAAAGGTATTGTTAGCTATAAAAAAAATAATTTTATGATTTGAAATATGTTACACTATCCACACACTTTTCCCAAGTGAAACAAGGATTAATATCCCCACTCTGTAAAAGTAGGTGCCTAGAAAGATTCAAAGTCTTAGTATGTCCGCCTAAGCATGCTTTCGTTGTCAATTGTTTTTATTTCTTATAAAGCTACCCAAGCAACGGAAAAAAGAAACACGTTGGTGAATAAAGTGGGTGGGTATGAACCTGCATATTCAGCTCCTACAGCGTAAGTTTATTCTTCAAAAGTTTGGACGAGCGTTGTCATGTAGACAAATAGGACCTTTACAGTTTAGCAGAGAATGTTTTTATATCACAATTTAGCAATTATCCTGAGTGACTATTGTTAGTGATTGTTTCGCCAGGTGATTAAAATGAATAATCGATGGAACCAGACACACTCAGCGAGGAGATATACATTAGAGCAGCCACGAGTGGAGTGGGGATGGGATTCGTTCCCCCTCCACTATACTACCCTAACCTCAAAAGTTACAAGTGTTTGCTTTTAATTTCTTATTTTTTACGTAAACCTATTATCGTTGAGTTTTTATGTTGTTTATAAATTTATTTCACATTAAGTATGCCTTTTTGTCCTGCAATTGGATGTAAGAACAACAAGACTGGGACTAAAAATTATAAGCAGCTTAGCTTTCATAGGTAAGTAACTAACGCAAAATTCTTTAATTGTACCTAGTCAAATAGTTCGCGATGGTGTTAAATGCAACTACTATTTTATAATAAATTCCACGTCAAAAGTACCACAATACTTTGAAATATTTGAATTTTTATTAGTAATTATAACTTTTATATTCAATAAAAATCCTTTTTATTAACAAAGCTTAAGTAAAAATGATACACTGCGTTTGAAGGAATTTTATAACCTATGCCTGGATCCGCAGCAGTCTAAAATAATGTTGGTGAGTTTTGAACTGGGCTAACCCTGGGTAGCGTAGTGGTGAGGGAATACTAGTCCCACCTGCCTCTAGCTCCGCACTATCTCAATAGCAGCTATATTTGTATATCTCCTTGCTGGACACACTCCACGAAACTATCATTAGTTTTACTACAAGGTTTGGTGTAGACATACTTTTAGTACTTCAATCCTATCCAAACACTGATTAAATCTCTTACGATTGTCATATAACACTCGGTTTTCATCGCAGTTAAGCAAATGATCCAAAAAAGGCTAATTTTTGTCACATAACAAGAGTACCAGCACGTCTCGAACTGAGTGAACTGCTAGTCTATGGATTCACTATCTATTTCCTTAAGATACCTGCAAATCATAAACCCCTAAACATTCTTGGCATCGGGAATTTATAATTTTGCGATCATATGTCCAATACCTACATTTTTCGAATCAACAGTGTATTGTTTAGTGTATCTTTACCGACGCGATGGCCGTGTAAAAATTAATAGAGAAAAATTATACAATAATAATAATAATAATAATAATAATACCGGTTCAATCGGTTAATATTGTGATCAACAAACAAGTTACGTCTTCAAACCTTGCTTTTTTAGCACCATGAAAGTCAGGCGTGTTAGTATAGAGAAGCAAAATTTGTTGTTTCATTGATTAGTTCTCCCACGAATTTCAAAAGAACGTCCTTAAGACTTCCAGTTCACATTTAGTCTGGCAGCCGTTCATAAGCTATCTAGTGATTGGCCCACCTACAAGACTTCTATGAATATTAAGGGGTGCACCCATTTGAATAAAAAAAAATATAATAATAAAATCCCACCCCAACTTAAATATAATATAAACTAGAGATGCAATTATATCAAAAAAAGATACATTCTTCTTTCCCTCTTAATAAATCGTTTATTAAGAAACACAATTATTGAAAGATAATGTATTCATTTCTAAAAATAAATACAAAGTCTCGTTAATGTCCTATCCTCCTCCCAAAAAAAAGATGTATGTGTGTAAATATTTAGTAGTAAAATTACTAGCTTGTACGTTTTTTGAATTCATCCTTCCTCTATGACACCTAACATTAACGCCCGATATAGCGGTTCAGCACAAAAGCTTTCCGTCACGCATAATCATATCCGCCCAACCGCCGAATGCGTCGGATAATTATTTCTGAGACAATTAGCTATAATTCATTAGGGTGATGCCCCCACGTCCTGAAATCATTTCTTCCACGGACCTGATCATTTGCACGGTATTCAATATTATTTTCGAGCATCGCATTACCTGAATGACAGGATGGCTTAATGATGGGTTGGGAGGAGGCTAGGCGATAAATGTAGATGGGCTATGATTAGGGGATCCAGATCTAGAGGAGCAAAAAGTCGATGACAAAAAGGAAAAAATAATTGAAGGAGATGAGAGTGTTGATTGAAAAGTGTTCTGTACTCCGCTTTCTAAATCGGGGTCCGCGGAGCACTTCCTGCCACTGAATATTCAGTAGCCTCTAACTTTGTACCTTCTGCTCCTACATCTGAAGATGTTTTAATGCGGTCTGGATAAGATGGAATCTTATATTCATATTAAAATTCACGAGGATGTATTTAAAAATGTGAGATTCCCTTTGAAAAAGATCATGAAAAGACAGGTTCTTGTAAGTTACGAATTCATTAAAAAAAAAAAAAAAAATTTGTATCAAT
Source organism: Euschistus heros (assembly GCA_003667255.2). Classification (NCBI taxonomy): domain Eukaryota; kingdom Metazoa; phylum Arthropoda; class Insecta; order Hemiptera; family Pentatomidae; genus Euschistus; species Euschistus heros. The sequence goes on along the minus strand of RCWM02000414.1, from coordinate 955,837 downwards.
AATTATAATTTTGATTTATTTTTTATACTCTCATTAATCACGCTGTTTACGAAAAACGGTATTGTCTAGTTTATAAAACGGCAGTATATAATACAATATCAATAGAACCTAAAAAAGTTGAATATCCGTAACTTTTTTCTGTCCAAAATACAGTATGACTGATGATAAGGATACGCCTAAATAAAGGAAATATACAAAATGTTTTATTGCCTAATCGTCTGTAAGTGGTCAGATGAAGTTACTGAGGTCATTAAGGGCCCATATTGCGTCCATTCCAAAGCAGAAATGCCGTTAATCTTGCCATGAATCCTTTCTTTATTAATAAAGAAGAGTCAAACTGAAAAGGCTCGTTTTTGTCCAAAACTATTCACCATTCACCCTCCCCCCCTCTCCCCAGTTTGCAGGAGAATGGGCAACTACGGCTTAACTGGCGCGGGTTACTACGATGTTCCCAGAATTTATACATCATTTCTTTATTATTCTTTGACTTAAGCATCGAATACGGGTGAAACATTTTACTAGGTTGCTTATATAGGTTCAAACAACACAACTACACTTTTTTCAAGTTAAAATAAAATTCACTCCTAATGGTCAGTACATTTCAGGCTCTGCTAAAAAATTTGCATATGTTGGTTACGTAATTCTTGGGGTGACATTCAATTCCCTTAATTAATTTTGACTTTTTCATTTTAATCACTAATTGAGTGGTTTAGCATAATAAAAAAAATGGGAGATGCTTTGGTATTTTGAGATAGCGGTTTCAATCTTCCAGTTCAATACTAATATTGAAACTTTGATTAAAACACTAAAAACCAAACTATTTTGTATTCACGTATTGCGAGTTTATATTTTTTTAATAATTTCTGATTTTTAATAGGTTTCTAAAATATATATATTTCTTGTTCCACTTTATCAACCTTACATCTTCATTACAAACTTGTTACTATTTTTTGTATAATTTTGAGGTCTGTGTAGCAACAGGGCAAGATTATAAGCCCGGCTGTTTCATATCTAGCTTTTGATACAAAGGACAAAGGTTTGCGAACAGAAGGCAAAGAGGTGGGTCAGCTAATACCGGAGCAACTATAAATACAGACTAGATAGGGGCTGGGAGCAGAGGCAAAAAAGATCACACACAAGAAGAAACACACACGCCGAAAACCATTAGACTAATTGGGACTTCTTTATCTGAGTTTACGCTCTCGCTGAACCACTTTCAGTTATTTATATCCACATTAGATGAGACTTAAAGAGGGAGATAAACATACTTAGCAGGATTAACTGGCGACCTTTGGTAATCTTCATTCATAACCGGCTCAGAGCTCACTTTTTTTTCTGGTTCCAGAGTCTTGGGCTCACAATGACTAGTGGTGGTCGGGATTTAGTTCGGTTACTGTTGGCTTAAAAGTTCTCCAGGTGTTGTTTAAATAAAGTAAAATGGCATTAAACCAAATTGATCGTCTTAACTACTTTCCAAGAAATTTAATTTTATTCCTAAACTTTTAAAAAAAGGTTCCGCTTATAAATTGTATGACATTGAGATAAATGGCTGAAATTGGAATGAATAAAAAAAAAAAATATAAATAAATAATGTCTTTCAAATGTTCAATTTTATAGTATATTCCATAATGTTAATGAATGAGTATGTTAATGACAAAGAGAATCATTCAATTCGTTCCAACCAATACCAATTTTTTATTAACTATAACGTTTCAGCAAAATCTAAAGAGGCTATATCATCAGGTCAGAAAAATCATAAATAGATTTAACCTCCTAACACATGGCCGAAACAGCAGAACACTCCCGTTATCGCTCTGGCTTTAAACTGTTGTCTCAATGGGATTAAGCAACCTACTGCTTTGTAAACTTCTGTACTAACGCAATATATTACAGTGAACAATTTTGTGATAATTGAGATATCAGGTTAGTGCTAAATTAACAATTACATGTGAGAAAACTGGTGCACATAAGGTACAAGCTATCCACGAGTGACAGTCTCTTACTGGTCGGCACTCCAGGTTGAGCTAAATATTACTTTAGCTACATACCCCTACAGTCACTATTAGCTCGTGGCTTAGGCTCTGGACTAGTAATTTATACTCCTGCGTTTGAGTCCACGTTTTCTTACTTTTTTTTTTTTTTTTTTTTTTTTTTTTAATATTAGAAAATGTTTAATTTTTTCCGTATATCTTATTTGCTTATTTCTTTTTAGTAAGAATATTTTTAATTTAATTATATTACCTTATTTTAATTTATTATTGTAACATGGAGACTGAATCGGAGGAAGAGACCCCAATGTCTGAAATCAGCGAGACAGACTCTCAATATCTTTCTCAAAGGATGTTACAAAAACGACATCGAAACGCTGCCCCCGGATCTGCAGGAAATTCTCTTAAAAAAAACAAAAAACAAAACAAAGGGAAACAGGTATCACCTCCTACAACTCGCAGTAAAACTACTGCAAACACAAAAGTAGATCAAACAATCATCACAATTCCCACCAGCAATAAATTTGCAGCCCTGGACAAACATCCCACCGAACCAGCTCAACAATCTAAAGAATTTCCTGAACCTCCACCACCACCAGTCTTTATCTCAATGTAAAGGAGTTCTGGCCTTTTTGTCAAGAAATATCGAATCTTATTGGTCAGACAAATTTCAAATGTTTTTCACGTGTAAGAGACATTAAAATTAATACCGTGAATAAAGACCATTATAAAAAAACTCATTCATTTTCTGACCACCAAAAACTACAACTTTCATTCATATCAACTAAAAGAAGATAAAGCGTACCGAGTAGTCTTAAGAGGACTTTATAATACCACTCCAACCGAATATATCAAGAAAGACATAGAAGAGATCGGCCACAACGTTAGAAACATCTCGTCCGTGCTCCACCCTACACAAAAATTTCCGCTACTGTTATTTTATGTTGACTTGGAACCTGCCAGCAACAATATTGAAATATTTAAAATCACCAGACTGTGCTACTCAGTTGTGCGATTTGAGCAGCCAAAACAAAAACCTGCGATTGTGCAATGTACTAGATGTCAAAGTCTAGGACATACAAAATCATATTGCCACCATCCAGCCAGGTGCGTCAAATGTGCTGGACCCCATGCTACAGGAACATGCCTAAAGACTAGGGAAACACCTGCAAAATGCGTCCTCTGCGGTGAAGATCACCCTCCAAATTATAGAGGGTGCGTCGTGCACAGAAATCAACAAAGACAAAGATATATATTTACAGCGTCGAAAAATCGACGTCAAAACTCATGAAGTTGAAATAGAACTTATAGATCCTTCGAATTTCCTCCAACAAGACCATGAAGATCACCTTTTCACCACTGAACCACAGCCGTCAACTTCATCAACCATCAATCGTCCTCAGAAGAGAATTCGTTCAACATACTCAAACATAATAGGAAATCCTCAGGCTCGACATCAGGCGCCTCAAACCTCCCAACTACAACCTGTCCTATCCAAAACTCAACCTCCTCCTCAACGTCCCAGCAAGGACATTCCTCCACATCATTTTCCTCTCCGAGTAAAACTACCCCCACAAAATCAGCACCCTGTTTCAATCCAAACTTCTACAGCAAACCTTCCAACTCATACATCAACAAAAGTTGATACTGTTCCTAATATCCCAAGACGGGTCCAAATCCCACCTAGCACTCCTAGATATAATCCTCCATCACAGCTCCCCGAATAAAATCTTGTTCCGAATCCAGTAGACATTAATAACATCCTTTCGTCCTTCCTTTCAGAGCTAAAAGAAACGATTGCACCCCTCATTTCACTCCTCACCAGAGTCCTTTATCAAGTCCCACTTAATATTCCACAATGAGCCCAAAGCCCCTGACTATCATTTTGTGGAACGCGAATGGACTGCATGACCATCGAGACAAACTTGACATATTTCTTCATGACAATAACATAGATGTAGCTTTACTGACGGAGACCCACTGTACAAACAGATCACATTTCCACATACGTGACTACATCACTTATAGATCCGACCATCCAGACAACACAGCACATGCTGGTTCTTGTATCCTTATCCATAGATCCTTACCCCATTCCCTAATTCCTTCCACTCCAACTGTAGAAATACAATCAACCTCGGTGATCATATCAACAAGTCCTTACAATTTAACTTTCTCAGCTGTATATTGCTCTCCAAATATTCCCCTTTCCAATGATCACCGTGAATCCTTATTCCGATCCCTAGGACCTCGCTTCATTGCAGGAGGAGACTACAACGCTAAACACCAACGGTGGGGTTGTCGATCATCTAACTCCCGTGGCAGCATCCTATCCCGAGTCTCCACATCCAATACCTATTCCATCATTCCACCTATGAACCCCACATATTGGCTAACATCCCTCAAAAAACGACCCGATATCCTCGATATATTCATTACTTCCCAGGTTTCATCATCCCAGCTCACAATAAAATCCCTAAATGACCTTTCCTCCGATCATAGTCCGGTACTGCTTTCCCTGCATTTATCTTCTGTTCCTAAACCCACCCATCCTTCGTTGATTACTGGCCGAGTAGACTGGGACAGTTTTCGATATGATTTGGAAATGAAAATAGACTTAAAAATTCCACTTAAAACAAAAACAAGACATTGATACTGCCATAGAAATACTAACGACATCTATACGCAATAGCATAATAGATAATACCACAAAAAGAAAAACATACAATTCTCTCCGGAGTAATTTGCCACAACATCTTCGCATCCTTTTGAAAGAAAAGCGAAAAGCAAGAACCAGGTGGCACAGAACCAGATATCCATCAGACAAAAATAACTACAACAAATTGACTTACAAACTAAGAACAGAAATAAAAAAAATCAAAATTCAAAATTTATATAAATATACTGAAAACCTTAACACGACTGACAAATCCTTATAGATGACCACCAAAAAACTGCTTAACTATAAAAATTGTAATCACCCTCTTCTAACTGAATCCAAAACGTGGTCACGATCTGACAATGAAAAATCACAAATTTTCGGTTAGCACCTTTTTAATACCTTTAAACCCCATCCTGATATCCTTAACCCAAATCACCTTGAAAGTATTGAAACAGAAATAAATATCCCACTTCAAATGTCCCTTCCTCCTAAAGCATTCCATCCTTCAGAAATATCAAGTATCATCCAAAGATTGCCCAGAAAGAAAGCCCCTGGACATGACCTTATTGCATCCCATATCCTAAAACTCCTTCCTCGGAAAGCCATCCTATTCCTAACATTCATATATAACGCTGTACTCCGAATAACATATTTTCCTGATCCTTGTAAATTATCCATAGTAAAAATGATACCTAAGCCCAAAAAGCCACCGGAACACCCTTCCTCATATCGTCCTATTTCTCTCTTGCCAATTATGAGTAAAATCCTAGAAAAACTTATCTTAAAACGCTTGTATCTTATCCTAGATTCCAACCACATAATCCCAGATCACCAGTTTGGATTCCAAACATGACATTCCACAATCCAGCAATGTCATCGTGTGGTGGACGTTGTCTCCTCCGCATTGGAGCGCGGAATGTACTATACGGGAGCCTTTCTCGATGTAGAACAAGCATTTGACCGAGTCTGACACCCAGGACTGCTTTACAAACTCCGTAAATTCCTACCTTCTACATACTTCCTTATTCTCCGCTCATACCTCAGTGATAGAACTTTTAAAGTTAATCATAACTTTTCCTACTCCTCTCTCTTTACCCAATCTGCAGGTGTTCCTCCAGGAAGTATCCTAGGTCCAATCCTCTACACGGTGTATACAGCTGACATCCCGACAAATTCTAGCACCATCCTCACCACGTATGCTGATGACACTTGTGTATTATCAGTAAACAATGATCCCTTTATTGCCTCCCAAACACTCCAATCCTATACCACAAACCTTCAAGAATGGTGTCGAAAATGGAAGATCAAAATAAATCCAAATAAATCCATCAAATAACCTTTACCCTTTGTCGTAAACCTACGACTTCCTGTCCTACAATATCCTTTAATGATGTCCCGCTAATCCCCGTTGATTAGATCCGCTACCTAGGACTCCACTTAGACAAACGTCTTACATGGAATCCACATACTAGACTTAAACGACAAGAAACTGCCCGTCGTTTTCGACTACTTCAACATTTACTTGACAAACGTTCAAACCTTCCAATCAATTACAAAAGACTCATATACATAACAGTAATTAGACCAATTTGGACATACGGAGTTGAGCTTTGGGGCTCCACTAAACCATCCAATTCATCTCACATCCAATCATTACAATCCAAAATCCTTAGAAAAATCCTAAATGCTCCTTACTTCGTCACAAACAAACTCATCCATAAAGATCTTAATATACCTTACGTTTCTGACTTAGCTCAAACCAGATATCTATCCTTTCATAGCAAACTCCACAACCATTCAAATCCATTAGTGTCACAACTTGCTTCTCAATCTATTCCAGACAACCCTCCGAGGCGCCTGAAAAGAAGATGGCCTCGAGACCTCCTAACATAGCACCTCGTTATATAGAACCTGTAGAAGTGCTACCAATGGGTAGCTCCTTTAAAAACAAGTGACGTGTCATTTTTATCATTATCATCATATTTACTTGATGTATTGTATGTTTATATTGTAAATACAGTTGTAAATTTCAATCAATTAAAAAAAAAAAAAAAAAAAAAAAAAAAAAAAAAAAAAAAAAAAAAAAAAAAAAAAAAAAAAAAAAAAAAAAAAAAAAAAAAAAAAAAAAAAAAAAAAAAAAAAAAAAAAAAAAAAAAGCTAATATTTAATTCAGTTTTCAAAAATAGCGGAATATTCTGAGCCGTAAAAAATTGTTAGATCCTGGCAGATCTGAAACTAGTCCTTTACTGGCTTTTGGCCTTGGGGGTTCCGAGAAATATTTTAGGATGATACAAGCAAATGGAGGAAAGGAGAATTCTCCTTTAATGTAGGGAATGAGAATTGCGTTGATTGGAACGCAATGTAGTTGGATTTTTTACCCGATTCTTCCATGAAAGCTGTATGGTTTTGGGAACAATGTCAACCCAATAGACTGCTGGTATGGGCTACCCGAAGACTGCTGATCATACCATTCCTTCCTTCATCCCGTTCGAGGATGTACGAAATACAATGAGAAGGAGAATACTGCTCTACATCACATTAGTGGGAAAATTAGTTGTTCTATAAAGTCTTCTAATAATATTATATAGTCAATGTTTGGTGAGGCTGAGGCCGTACTATAGCTTTAGCGCTTAATAAATATGTAAGTTGGCTTACCTACCTCGGGAATTTTTACCCGACTTATCCAACTTCTTCCATACCTTCATTCTTCCAGCTCAATCTATTCTTCATATTCAGCGATACTTATACTCGGAATGACGCATTATTAAAGTTAATACAAATGATATCTTTAATATATATCTACTAGATGATCTGGGTATTATCGTAGACGATAAATAGATTTTATTCCTCTGCTTGTATGAATGTATTTTATTACTTTACTATTCGAATATTTAATAAAATTTATTATTAATTTGAAATTGAAAATTCTGTCCAAAACAATATTTACATGAATACAAAATGGGTGAAATATGAGTAAGGTCATCTGATTTAGTATATCAGTTAAAGAGGGGGAGAATCCTGAACACTTAATAATCCGGATTACCAAAAAATACTGGTGAAAAATTACTAATCATTCATCGTTCGTCTCCTCTTCAGTGTGGGTCGGCGGTCATGAAGAAGACCTGCAAGGCAGGTAGAAACGTTGGCACGTATTAAAGTATTTCTACGTGGTGTATATCTTTACCTGCATCACTAATTATCTTCTTCTCCATTCATCCTAACAGTCAAATATATTTTTATCATAACGGGTTTTTGTTTTGAAAGTCGGTCCCAAAATTAATTATTCAGCAATTTTTTTATCTTTTTCGAGTTTTCATAAGTCTTTTATTTATTGTAAATCATATATTTGAAATAACTATGTAACAAAGTGCTGATGTTTTTAAATCATCGTATAATTTTAGAACTGATGGTGAATGGTTAACATTTGAAACTAGTTTTCGAATAAGAAGAATTCCAATAGAAGTGATAAATAGTTCTTCAAAACTAATTATAAAGAATTCACATAAATAAATCCCATCAAAACTGCGAGTTTTTACAATTACAAAAGCGAAGAAGGCCGATGAAGATTCAATTTTTGATGGGATCTAGTAGTTTTGGGTCTATGCCTTTATGCCATAGGTAAAACTTTAATTTAAAAATATATATATATATATTTTTCGAGAAAAAGTGAACTTAACGGACTATGATTCTGAAAGACTCAGATGATAAGCATGTGGTAAACAGATAATTAGCACATAAGTAAAAACCTGGCTAAGTGCCAAAGATTGATAATTTGTTTTAGTGCTTAAAAGTGTGCTATGTGTCAAGCCTAAAGTGAATATAAAATGAAGTGAGCCTACTCCACAACTATTCAGAAGTAGTTCTAAAGAATGACACATGATGAATTTATAAGAAGAAGTAGATAATTTACGTTTTTTTGAGTTTTCACAAAACTAACATTTTGGCACTTGACCCGGCTTTTACTATGTCCTACATGTATGGATTGTTCAGCTGTAAGAAAAAACAGAGTTTTTTTATATTATACTGTATTTTTTTCCAAATAACAACTTCATTAGTTTTTATTTCTTTTTCAACGATTATTTAAATTTCCTTGTCACTATTAAGTGTTAAAAAATAAATAAATTCTTAGAGCAGTTTGTAGGCATGAAATTAATATTGTAAATATTCTTTCCGTACCACATTCAATTTAAATACTACTATGAACAACAATGATTCGACCATTTCAAAATTTGGTAAAAAAAAAAAATAGAGAATGGGATACGGAAACGTCATAGCTTACACTTTTGAAATTAAATTTCACTCCATTTGATGCCTTTATGACAACGAGTAGAGGACAGATAGAGGCGCTTTCGAAGAGCCCACTTCGTTGTTTAATTACATGGCACCGGATCCATTTGGTCTGAATAAAATGGCCCTAACAGCCATTACTGTTCCCTGCCCTGTCCATTGTACCGTCGATGACACCTCCTCTTTATTGACTGCGAATTTCGGAATTAGTTTGGCCTAGAGCACTTATCCTGTCAGAACACTTTGTTCTCTCTTCCCTCTAGCACTTAATAAAGCGGGGTCCCGACAAATTCCACCATGACGTGCTTCCGAGAAATTAAACAAGAATTGACATAATAGCAATTTAGTACCATTACAGCCTTGACTAGCTTCAATATTAAATTCGGCTACAATAGAAACTTAGAAATAAATAAAATATGAGTTTTTAAATAGATTTTCCCTAGTGTCTCAATAGCCCCTCTCTATTGATCTATCATGTTAACCACTTCCAATCTAAGTAGTGGCATTTAGGTTATTTTCTAATAATAATGATTATTAAGTATTTTTTACTTAATGATGTTATAAGTTTAGTATGGTTTTAAGAGTGTAAAAGGATTGGCGTACCTATCGAAGTGGATTTGTTTTATACAATCTTCTTCGCGGACTATCAGGTATTTATGGCCTAGTAGGGAAGAGCTGACGATGATCAAAAAGCTGTGGCGATGCAACAAAGTCTCATCAATTTTAATAAAACCGAGTATATGCGTATAGAGGGGAATGAGGAGGAGGATCTCTGGATAGAAATAGGAAGAGATAAAAAGGTAGGAGAATTGAAATACTTGGGCTTGATTCTGGAGGGGATAGGATGATGCGAAAGGGAATGACAAAGTAGATGTGGAATGGCTAGGAAGGCAATACTTGCATATCTTCCATCTGCGAAAAAGATTTTTCTATCAGTGCCTGAATCATCCTTGTAAATAGAGCTAGAATGTGGTCATTCACCAAGAGGATTAGACATAGGCTAAATGTGGTTGAGATGGACTACTGGAGGAAGTGTATCCATATAAACTAGAGCAGATCGTTTAAGAAATGAGATCATAAGGAAGAAATGGAAATTATGGAGAGCGCGATGGAACATATCATGGAAAATAAGTTAAAATGGTATGGACAAGCGTGTCACATACCTTCTGGAAGATTGGATGAAATGGTGAGAAGATGGAACCCTCCGAGAAATAAAACAGAGGTTGGCCAGCAAGGACATGAGAGAATGAGATAGAAGAATGTTTGAGGTTCAGGGATTGATGGGACAGAGACCACTGGAAGGAAAGTTTGACCTGACGGAAACCCAACGAAGAGAAACACTGTTCATAGAAGAACACTTCATCTCTTTATGAGTCAGCATACAATTTACATTATTAATCTTATCCCTGACTGTTTAATATATATTGCCACTAATCTTAAACGTTATGTTTTATTGCAAAAGCTGGCTGTTTTGGTCCTGTAACAACCACCTACTTCGTCCATGGACTTGTTCATCTTCCGCGACGGATCTTCTTCTCTCCTTCGTCTACTTCCTCTATCAAAAGACCATCCCCTAAGAGGCTACTAACCCTTAAGCTTTCATTATATGATAAAGGTAATTATATTACCTAAATATACAACCATGCAGTAATTATTAAATATTCACGGATTAGACGTTTGTGAGTTTTAATTATTCACAAATATAAAAATGCGAAAGAAAAGTGACCATTAGTTTGTTATGAGGAAAATTAGTTTGTTTATTGTTAAAAGGGAATCTACATTACCATAAGTTTTTTAACTTTAATCATTTCAAAGGCAAAAATTATTCCATGAAACAAATGAGGAAAATTCTTTACCTTCAACGTGAACTTGTTATTAAAAAGAAAAAGGTTTATAATATGATCCTTTTCTTATTAAACGTCAGAAGTTTAAGAAGGGGAAAAAAGGCCACAAGTTACCCATATCCCGGGGCGCTCCAATATACAGCTCTCTAGGAATGCCAAATTTATCTACTCTAATTTCTCAAATTTAGGATCGTAAGCTTGCACGTGCATTTCACTTGTCTTAGATAATCTATTTACGATACTATTATAGTATTGTATTTTTTATTCTTGAGTGAAATGAATCTTTTTTATTAATTTATTTTGAATTTCGTTAAGTCTGCGGGGTAAAAAAAGACCGGATTTCCGACAATGAAGTGAAGCTGATGGAACTCTGATGGGGTGGTGAATAAAAAGAAGAATGTCCAAAAGAAATATATCAGCCAATGAGTGGAAAGAATATATAAGGTGTATAATCTATTGAAGTAAAATCCTAGAAAAACATTACGAAATCTACTGAAGAGTAAATTACTAGAGCGCTTGGAGATAGGGATGCGAAATTTTGGGGCCCATGTTTAAGTGAGGCCACCCACTTACAACCGTACTTCTCTTTGAACTACATATAACACCAACACTATATAAAAGCAATTACAGAAAACAATTTATTCATTAGCAATCTATTAGAAAAAAATAAAGTTTCAAATATATACTTTAACCTGGAAATATAACATGTAATTAAGGTAATTCATAGAATATAACCGCCTCTATTGTTTACACTATAAGGGGAACTTGAAATTCGTAGGCATTACCCTCGTGGTGAAGAGCATAGTCAGATCTTTTAAAAGTACATTAATTCACTAATAGAAACGTCGTAGCTTAGTGCCAGGACAACGGATTGTTACTTCCCGCATCCAAGTTTGATTACGGTTAATGAAAATAATTACTTACCAAGCACTAAAGGCAATCTACAAACCTTAATGCATTGTAATATTTAATGTAGTGCATTTTTCTTTCAAACTAATTTATAAAATATAAATACATTAATTCAGTTGTGGTGTGAACAATTTTCTTCTTTAATAGCACTATGGTCCTCGAAGGACCTTAGCCTTCTCAAGCACTCTATCCCTCTCTTTCTCGCCAAAGGAAGTGGAAGGATCTTCTTACACCCAGGTTTGTAATGTCCTCCTCCACGCCTTCCAACAACCGTTTTCTCGTTCATTCCTTCTTCCTTGAACCTCCATGGTTTCACTTGGAAAATTCCCTTGGACTTTCTTCTTGTTTCCTCCCTATCTCAGCCTCCACCTCTTTATCAAGCGTTTTTTTAAACAATCCGAAGCTATAATTTGGAAATATGTGGTCAAGCGACCAGATATTCAAAAAATTTATAATTTTCTGTCGTAGAACATGAGATAATAGGAAAATACTTTGAATAAATCTTCAAATCCGAAGAATGATTCTATAGTTTCCATTTCAGCTTCAATACAAACAGTAAGACTGTCAACGAAAACATTGGCCTGGGAACTTTCTTTCTTCTAATCAATCGAAAGTCCATATATTTGCTAATTACGCCAATGAGATTGAGGTTGAAAAAAAATAAATAAAGAAGATGGCATAGCTACGATAAGATAATACATTTTGATTGCGTTCCTTTAAAATCAAGATACAATCTTTCTTTGTCTTTTTTTATTTAATGATAATTAACTGATATAATTTACTCTACCTCGTAAACTTACACTATTTTGCCCGAAACAAAGTACTGCCAGTAAATTTTAACGATCCCAATCGTTATAAAGTGGAAATGTAGCATGGAGGATTAATAAAATTTTTATAAATACCCTGTCCAACGGATACAAGAGAAGATATAAAGAAAGAAGAGGCCATTAAGGAAATGAGTGTTGCAACAGATAGCAATTCGTTTTTCATTATTTGGTCCTGATGAGAAGGACAGGCACCTATAAAACGAAACCTTTCCATTCCAGGCAGTTCCATTGCCTTGGTTAATTACTAATAAAGATTTGATTACCAAAGCCGACGGCAAATGTTTTTCATTAATAAAATTTTATTGCAGTACAGGATCCGGAATCCCTCCAGCCTTTTCTTTCTTCATTGTTATTTTTATTTTATTTTTTCAAATATTATTCTGTAATAGAAACATTACAACTAGATTCTTAACATCAAAAGGATACAAGGTTTAATCATTGCAGCCCGACGGATCATTATAGGTAACAATATTAAAAGCCAAATACCGAAACTCTAAATCAGTCCTTTAAATGCATATTAAAAAGCCAATCTAAAATGACTACTTTGTTTATCATTTTCATATATTTTTCATACATTTGTAATAGTAAACAAGAATCGAATATGTTATGAATATCCATATATTTAAAATGGATCTGAATTGGTTTTGTCCGTTCAACGTGGGTTAAAATCGACAATATTTTTTAATCCAAGGTTGGTTTTCGTCGCCTACAATCATTGTCTTCTAACTTGGTATAATTAATCTATATAATTAAACTTTTCAAACCTACGATGTATTGTCTTCTTACTTCTAGTATTCTTCCCAAGTATGAATGATGATTCAAGGAGCAAGTTTAAATTCGTGAAGGAAAATTATTTGGATACCTTAAATTGATCTATTATTAAGAGAGGCAAGATTGACTCTGCTGAGATATAATTTCTAATTATACCTCTATAAGAACTAATAATTTCTTTGTACTTTTCATGGAGGATATATGGGTGAACTAAATCATCTCTTAGAAACCACCATTTATATTGTAGGAAACTTAGTTATATTGGAAAAGAGGGGCTCCTAACAGTAACAACTTCCGCTCCCGTTTAAATTGCGAAGCGAACTGTGGTTGTTCCATTCCTTAAACCTGAGAAGACAAACAACTTACAAAGGAAAATCGTTAAAAGGTTCGGTAATTCTGTCTTTACCAGTACCCACCAACTGCGGAGAACCTCCAGGAAGACATTGGCGTTTACGCATCCAGCCTCAACTGCGCCCATGCTCTAAACATGGCACTGAGGGCATCCTCTACCATAGCTGGTGCGCAGAATTCCTGCGGAAGGTGAGCCCGAAAAAGAACGAGACATTGTGATGTCATTTGAAAACCTAACAAAAACCAAAATTTGCCCAATAACTCCACAAAAAACATTGCAGAGCAGTTTATCTTACATTATATCTTGGCATCAAATTCGACAGGCACCTCACGCTATTACGAACTTGAAAAGCAGGATCAAGAATGGAAGATAATGATAGAAGATGTAATAGATTATGATGGATGTTCTACCTCAGTTCTCCCCTGTACGGCGGATTTAATTTTGTTATGCCAGAGGATTTGAAAAAACGTTAAATGTTGAATCAAAGGCGTGGGAGCCTAGCAAGCTCTGTACAGAAGTTGGCAGCCCATGAAAAGATTTTTGACCTTCGCACCATCGATGGAGTAGGTTGGTAGCCTGTAGAGTAACTCGTCCTTCCTAACATAGTTGGAGAACAGAAGGACGTAAGCCTCAAATAAAAAAAAGTAAGATAAAAATTTAAAAAAATATGTAGAGGAAAGTCGGATTTCCTTTTATAAATTATAAATTATTTAGACTACTACACATTTATTTTGTTTTTAATTTCTGAAATTTTTTTCAAGGACTGAGTATAAAAATTCAAATTATCGTGAGTAGAATGTGTTTAATTTATAATTTCATTGTTATACTCAACTGTAGGAAGGAAGGTCCTAAATTCCTTTTCTAAACCTATTAATTATTTTTGTTGAAATAAAAAGAAGATAGAAAAAAGATTGAGGATTAATATTTCTCGGTTTTATCAGTCCATTTTATTTTTTTTTTCTGATACTCTTATGATTATAGCCAAAGACCTGCTTAGGGCGTAATCAGAACCACCAAATAGAGTGATTGTGGAGGTGTGAACATTTATTATTTGTTCATCAGCCCTAATTACAGGATTGCCATATCTGATGTAATTAAAAACAATCATAACAGCATCAGATTATTCGGCCCCATTAAATAACATATAGGTGATCGGATCATCGATCAAATACTTCAAAAAATAATTAAAAACCCAGTTTTAATTGCTACCTATTCTTCCTAATTGAGATGCGTCAATTAAGATATCGCATAATTATTATAGGTCTTTCTAAAATATATATAAATTGTATACGAAAGCGATCTCTGACCTGTATATTCGCTTAGTTTCTTCTCATTCTAAATGAGATCAGAGAAAAGAAATATTCCTACGGAAGAAAGCTTTTATTATTTTTTTTTTTATTTGTCTTGAGTTGTATACCATCAGACACCACAAGGAAATTCTTAATACAGACTATCATTTTTTTCCACATTCCTACATGAACGACTTATTTTATGTAGTTTCACTAACTACCTGACAGTGGTTGGTTCAATTTCGTTATCTTAAGGCCGATTTACACACTCAAGTCAAGGCTTGTGCAAGCCAGTTTGTGGAAATCAAGTCGATTCACTGTTCACACGTTCACTTCTGCTTCCACAGTTGTGAAGTGAAAACCCCTCTGTTTTGTTGAAAATGGAAAATTGTGACGAAGGCCTACTAATTCTTGCAACGGACAATATTATACTATCCTTCCGCCATCTTAAAATCATTCAATCCTGAAAGACTTTAAAATAGCATCCTTAAAGAGAAAAATTAAAAAGATCCATACCAACACACCAACCCCATCATTCGTCGAATTTTTGTCCCGACAGATTTTACTCTAACCAAATTTTTGGCTTGTGCAGGCCAATTTGCGAAAATGGCTAGAGCGTGTAAACCAGCCTTTAATTTATTTTACAATATAAAAAGAATACAATTACTTTAAAAGTTTTTGACATTTACTTCCCGTTCGCTATAACTGGTATCACATAAATCAAAGGATACTACCTTTGTAATGTTATAACATTATAAACATAATTACTGTGTTTCAATAGTTCGTTATAATAGTGTCAACGATTTATATCGTTGTTACAAGTGCCTATTCCACTATGTCAGTAAGTACAGAGAAAATAGATAAACATAAAAATATATTCAATGAAAAATAATGGAGTTAATTAACTAGGGCTCCAATTACTATTACTTCTCCTCAGGGCTGTCACTGGCTCATATTGCTCTATCATTGTAAATTCATTTTATTTAATATACTGCAAAGTGCTTTCCACTAATAATTGTTATCTTTACCAGTTATGTCCCTAGAATTAGATTAGCTGAGAAAAATATGATATAGGATTTTAAATAAATTATTATTATTATTATTTTTTTTAATTTCTCAATCAACTTATATTCTCATACAGCGGTGAAGGTTTCAATGAATGTCTTGCGTTCAATTCCATTATATAAGTAGTTCTCTATATATTCTTTATTCGTAATTCTTTTTTTTTTTTTATTTTATTTCAAAACCTCTTTATTCAGAATAAAATAGTACATTGATACATATATTATTAAAATATAATGTATCTAGACAAAGTTTTACAAAATATCATCCTTTTGGATGTTTTAATGTGATGGAGTGTTAGTTAAAAACATAGTGTTACAGTTAAATAGCGACATTCAGTGGCGTCGTAATTCTTTGTAGGAAAAAAAAAAAAAAAAAAAAAAAAAAAAAAAAAAAAAAAAAAAAAAAAAAAAAAAAAACTCGGACCGGGACGGACCGTAACCAAGACACCAAACAAGCCAATCAGGTCAGTGATGTGACCATAGACATCAATTTCTTTTTTATCCATTCTAGTTGTAAGTGTTGGTTTCTAGTTTCATTTTCATTTTCATAAACTCAATATTTAGGTGTGCCCCAGCACCTATAACATATACTATTAAGCTTTCTAAATAATTCTAGGACACACCATTTCCATTTCAGCCTTAGAATGTATTTCTAAATACAGTAAAACACCAAATTTTATCTTTCTGCCACCTCCTCTCACATCCTTGTATATTTATCCTCCAATAGGTGTTTGGGAAAAAAAAAAATTGCAGCAAGAAAAACATTTTTTCTTGTTCTGGCATTCGATAGAAAATAAATTTGTACAGATAAAATTTTTTTTAAAAATTATTATTGGGAAACAATGGAATTAAAAAGTGGCTAAATTTATGCTTTTTAATCTAAATAAATGATTTTGTTTGAAAATATATTGTACTTATATACCCTGCATTTTCAACACTGATTTATTCTATGGATCAATAAATAATTTTCGTTATTTTTTTTATTTATTTTTTTTTTTATATGACTTTTTCATATCATGAAGGTAATTACTGAACATCTAAGTATCATCATACCTTTATAATTCACTGTATGTTTAAAGCGTTTTCTTCTTATTTTCGTTTCTTTTATTTGGAAAGGGAGGCGCGGTAGCTCAGTGGGCTTGACTAAAATGCTTTTGGGCACGAGTTTTTTATTTTCTGTAATTCCAGTGTTGGCTCAGCCTCGAGGTCAGGATCCTCCTGGGGCACACCCAGGCTCGTTAAAGTGGGTACCCTTAATTGGGGATAAAATCTGGTTGTCGAACGAGTATTCTGGCCAAATCTCATCCTTTCACAACCGCTGACCCAGAAACATTATAGCCTGAGTACAGAACCCAGAATCCTTCTTTGGTTGCAGTAGTACAGGTTTCATCTTTGTGAGATGTACTACACTCTTTCACTATCAAAGGCAACCATTAATAAGGATGGAAACAAAATTAAATAAATGAAGTTCCAGGGTCCACGGAAAAAAAATTAGCTCTTCTTTCTGTATAAACCGTTGGTCTATTATCGGTACGGTGTCCTAGTATTGAATAGAGGTCATCTATTATTAGTGAAAGTAAGTCCACAGTCTTCATTGGATCTTGTTGTTCCCTATTCTGGAGATATCCAATCCTCATTTCCTGGCGAACCTCTATGCTATGATCATCCTAAGAGACCCCTAAATCATTCGTGATTCTCTCATTTCGTTTCAGTTTCGTCTTGCTTTTCAACTTTCCTTCGAAGGAACTTCATTTTTGCAATCACACTCCTGATTGTCTGTTGGTATTCAGCTTTCAACACCACATAATAGTACATCCAAGTAAACGAACAAAGTTATGGGATTGCCTGTTAATCTCAATACTTACATTCAATCCCATTTGTGAAAATCAATTACTATACTTATCCATCTTATTTATTCTGTATATTATTTTTAATTAAACTTCCCTAGACTCATCTAGAATTGTCCCAAATTAACGAAATTAGTGACTGCTCACCTTTTTCAGATATACATTTTACAGTACCTTTCATGCAAGCTTTATCTTACTGGCGCTGGTTCTGATAACCAACCTTTCCGAAGAAGCTATATTCAGTATACCTGGTTTTGTTTTTAAATCAATTCCAAAGCAAGTCTTTTCCAGTTTCAGTATTATATTTAACAAAATTGCATTGGTATTATTTATATATATATATATATATATATATATATATATATATATATATATATATATATATATATATATATATATATATATTATTTTTTTATTATTAGAAGTTGCCAAACAAACCTGTTACAACATCATGTGGACGAATTATATTATCATGTAATACTGACAGGGATATTTTCAGAAAATGTGCATGTGAACAATTTATAATATGACCGCAAATATCCAATTTTATATTTTATATTACCGTAACCTATTCTTAAATAGTGAAAGTGCATTAACCAAGTCTTTCATGCGGCTTGTTACATTGATGTAACTTGATACCGCAAGCGAAGCAGTACAGGAAGTTGTTGCATCTGCATCTGTTCGACTATAATTGGATACTGGTCTGATGTTAATTTTCGGAAAGAAGTGCAGTTAAATTTAATAGTTTATATATCTATAACCTATATATAAAGAATGAGGTTTGACGGCCTGCGGGGAAGGCTAGGACTATTTTTTATAAAAAAAAAAAAAAAAAAAAAAAAAAAAAAAAAAAAAAAAAAAAAAAAAAAAAAAAAAAAAAAAAAAAAAAAAAAAACAAAAAAAAAAAAAAAAATTGCTTGGATTCTTGGGGTCTACTACTAAACTACTTAAAATGTATTTTTGTACAGAGCCATTTGATGTGAATGAAAATCCTCTAATAAAATTCAATGCGACCGAATTAGGTATATACAATGATGAAGCCTGTTTTGCAAACATTATAAATGCCTGAATCTCGCATATTACCTTATTATCCATCATATCTCAGAGTGATAGAATGTTGAAAGTAATACATAATTACACATTTATTCTTCAATGATGGGTTATAAAGGCTAGTTGAATGTATAATGAGGCTTATCCTTAGGATGTATTTGAACTAGGGAACACCTATTCGAGAGTGGAAGACCGAGATTCATTTTAAGACCACTGCTAAACAAATACCCACCAAACCAATCGGGATCGAATCCATCACTTTCAATAGGTCCACAACGCACTCGACCGTTCCAGTAACTAAACGGTATGCATCATCTGACATCACAAATCATCCAAGTACTGTCTGATCATCTAATGCATTTTATCAGTCTATTCTCCCACTACAAAACTTAAGGTATGGCACATACATATGCTTTATACAGTTGTAAATATCATTAGATTTTAAAATATATATATAGGCTAAAAAAGATAACATGCTGAATTCATTAAAACACATAATAAAAAACTAATTTGTAACTGTAGATGAGTTAAGAAATGTCGGTACTAAAGTAACGGGCGCCATATATTTCTAAATTGGGACCGACTGTTTGTAAACTCTTCCCTCTCCTGTAGGATACCAAATGATTTTGATTTGACTATTTGAGTAACTAGTATAATTTCATCATGAAATTCATGTTCAATTTTCGAAATAAATATAATTCTTCTATCATATATTTTCGAACTTCTAAACTAATCTCATCAAATAGCTTTTACCTTTCGTTTTAAACCTAAGACCTCCTGTTCTATCGTATCATTCAGTAGTGTTACAGTAATCCCTGTTGTATTCCGCTACCTAGGACTCCATTTGGACAAACGTCTTACTTTGAATTTAAATACAATTCTAAAACGAAAAGAAACTGCACGTCGTTACAGACTACTTCAGCAATTACTAGACAAGCGTTCAAAGCTTCCAATAAACTACTAAAGACTATTTAAGGAAAATAGTAAGGAAAATAATTTTGATAAAAATTGTTTTAACAAAAGAAAAGAAAAGATTTCACGTGTGATATGCTTGGCGTTTTATAATTTTTTAAAAAATATTGGCAAAAAAAAAAGATGAAAGCAGCTTAAAGAATTGAAATGAATATTCATCATATTTTGAAGTCTTTGCCGGGACACGACAACTGACTGAATATTAAATAAACGCAGGCACTTTTCCCCCCTCTTTTCATATTCATTTGAATACGTCATTAGTCTTGATGTCTTTGAAAAAAAAAAAAAAAAAAAGTTAATCAATCACATTTATCCTATAACATGTCCCTACGGGAGAGTCCAAACGAAATTAATTCATAACCGGACATGAGAGCCGATGGACAGGACATAGCAGGACGCCGTTCGGCCATCACAGCTGCTGCCGCCCGGAGGCAACTGGTCCAAGATGTTACACGTACAGGACACGACTCAAAACAATTCATCTTGGTAATAATTGAACAAGCTGACCCTGCTATATGATACATTTGATGTATGAGCCTGTCCGATATGTCGTCTGGGGTCAGGGCTCATCTAGTCCTTCATTAGTTATCTGATCCCCGCTACTATCTGACGATGGACTTCGTAATCGAATTCGATGGTCTATGGTGGTCTTATTAATTGTTATTCATGTAAGTTGTTGACTAAGATTAGATAATAATTATAATATTTTTGTAATAAGATTGTTTTTATATATTATCTCGTTGATTTGAATTTTAACGAAGTTTACAATGAAATAATTGTTGTCTGGTTTGGGCTCAATCAGCAATATATGAAACATTTAGGTCTTTATGGATAAGTTTATTTTTGACAAAGTATTGAGCATTAAGGATTTTTCGTAGGATTTTGCATTAAGGATTGGATGCGAAATGAATTAGGCGGTTAAGTGGAGCCCCAAAGCTCAACTTCATATCCTAAGTAGGTCTGATAACTGTCATATAAATAAGTCTTTTGCAGTAAATCGGTAGTTTTAAACATTTGTCTAATAAATGTTCAATATGTCGAAAACTAGGAGCAGTTTCCTATAGTTTTTGTCTTGTAAACGTTTTCTAAGCTAAACCTTCGTCCTGTAGGAGTCCTAGATAGCGGGTCTGTTCAACAAGGATCAGTGTAATAAATATAAAATACAAACAAAAAATCATCGATTTTCTTTTTATTCAGGCTGGAATAAATGTTATGTTCAAAAGTATCCTCAGCCTAAAACGTTTATAATGAAAGCCACCCTTTCGTTGTCATCGCCAACATTTTTTTTTTTTTTTAATGTTAGATAGATTAGTTTAAAATACATAGCAATTATTTTTCTTTCATGAAAAATGAATGAAATTATTTTATTGACAATAAAATATTGTTAGTTAATTTCTCTTAATTAACATATTTATAATAAAAGAAGATTTCTTATTTAATTATGTGGATTTATTAACTTATTTTATTAATTTATACTCCGCTTAAACTTAAGCTTAATTTAACTTATTTTATTAATTATCTTAAGTAGCTGGTTTTTTTATGTACCAAGAAATAATTGAAATTAAACAAAATATTTAAACCAAAAAAAATTCTATCTTGTTTTTGCTGGTATTCATTTTAACTCTTACCTCATTACTCATTCTCATTCTAAAATTTATTTTTTATAATAAATCTGTATTTTTTTTATTTGTAAAATAAGGCATTTAAGAGAAGATATTTGGCAACAATTATATTTGTTGGTTTTTATTCCTTACCATATAGTAGTGATTAAAGGTAGAATTATTCACTCTTTCTAAGTCCTGAGCTATTAGCAGCTTTTCCTTAATTTTTCTTTTTTAGGGCAAACCCTGTTTATTCTAAAATCAGCTTAAATCATTCATTCATTGGTTTTAAATTATAGAAATAGTTTGTTTAAGCGCAAACCAAATCATTTAATCGTCAGTAAGTATTTAAAATTTGTCTCACTTTGAAGAGTATGAATATATTCATAGTATATTTATAGAAGCAATAGTCCGATAAAGTTGAAATTTACATTATTTTATTTTAATTACTATACTTTAAGCTAAACAAGAAAGTTATCACTAAACATTATTGCGGGAATGTATTTGTAAGATAGTAACTATAACTAATGCAAAATCAGTTATTGACACCCTAAGAATATCAATTAAAATACGGGCAGAATTGGAAGTATTTAAAACAGCTGAGCTAAAAGGAATTTTCTTACATTTTTTTAATTGAAAAATAAATGATTCATTATCCAAAATCATTTATTTTTTTTTAAATTTCTAAATTTGAGTGTCAATAAGTGTCTAGTTTATCCTTGATATTTAACTATTCTAGCTTTAAATACAGGTTAACTCCAGTTATCCGGACTCCGATTATCCGGATAGATTTGAAGAAAAATATATATATATTTTTTATTTTTATTACATACTTTTTTTTTTTTTTTTTTTTTTTTTTAATAGTTTATTAACAGACATTCTAGGATTGGGTCGGAGTTCACGTAAAATACGATACGGCAAATCTGTGGAAAAAAAATTGGCGGATGAGTTCTGTGTTGGAACAACCACAAATATCCGACATGCTAACTATACTTTGTTGTTACATAGATATAATTTTATAAGCAGCCACATTTTTAATTATTCAATAAAATACATAGTTAAACATGGAATATGTCTGTATTTCGATAGTAAATCTGATTAT
Organism: Euschistus heros; assembly: GCA_003667255.2. NCBI lineage: Eukaryota > Metazoa > Arthropoda > Insecta > Hemiptera > Pentatomidae > Euschistus > Euschistus heros. The sequence continues at coordinate 933,272 of RCWM02000414.1, read as the reverse complement.
CCGGATTTATGGGTATCCGGATCGATTTCGGCCCCAATTAATCCGGATAATCGGAGTTTCATGTATTCTTAATAATTTTTAAATTAGTTGTTGAAGATACGGATTTTTTTAGTAAAATTATTACTATGTTTATATGATTTCTATTAGAGAAGCTTTACGTCTTAAAAGTATCATAATGATAATGCATTTTTTATTTTTAAGGAATAAATTTTATAAGAATATTCCAATTAAATTATACCTGTGAGGATTAGCCTCCTAAATCATCATAAGATACCCATTTGTAGCCTAACTCTATGTGCTAAGTCCTTGGGCCCGCTGAGCATTAGAAGCGTTATCAATTACCCCCGATGCGTTTATCGCTTCAATAGGTGTCGCCTAATTGCTCAGTTTGCTGTGCAAATTGACGTGTTGAATATGTATGTACTAATATTAGCTACTCCTCGGGCTATCATTGTCTGTATCTAACACTATTCCTTATTGATAATAATACACTAATTCAATTAATTCTGAGCTCTATGACTATAATAGAGGATTTTCCCACTAGATATTTTATGCTGATTTTTTTATTTTACATATAAGGATTATTATAGTAATATTATTCCTGAAAAAGTATTTATTAAATCCAAAAAAAATATATATATATTTTTTTATATAACTGGGCAACTTTTCCTGTCTTATAATGTACATAACAAATTACGCAAAACTGCATTACGAAAATTTCAAAATCTTTTTATTTAAACTATGTATATATATTTACAACTGTAAACATGTTTACAATAAGTAAATTTGAGAAAATTATTACAATGATTTGTCAATAATATGTGAAAAACCACTAACTAAAACCAGTTCAATTAAAATTTCTATTTAAGAAGGTCTTTCGGCCATTTTCTTTCAGACGCCTCGGATGATTATGGGGAATGGAATGGTAAGCAAGTTGAGAGACTAGTGAATTTAAATAGTTATAGAGTTTTCTATGAAAAGATAAATATCAGTTTTGGGCTAAATCAGCAGCATATGGAATATTAAGGGTCTTTATGGAAAAGTTTGTTCGTGGAAAGGAAAAAAGCAGTGAGGATGAGTCCTAGTTAGATGATTTGTTCAACAGGGATTATTGGAATATAATTAAAGGATACTCTGTAGGACCTTTTCGGTAATATAAAATATTTTAAAAAATCAACATTTCACTCGATTAGGGATGCTCTAAAGACATGATTTTTTAAAAATAGATTTGCAGTATTTCCGTCATTAGTTTTCAAAACAAGGTGACGGCCGAAGATTGTAAGTCCAAATAGATCTGATAACTGTCAATTTCAAACACTAAAATTATATTTTGTATAAATACGAACTAATATAATTATTATATGGGGTGTATCGCAAGTAAATGACAATACGCAATAACCTAGATCAAGAATGTAGTTAAATACCGCCAACCGCATGCTTTTGTCGCATTCCATTTCAAGTATATGCCGTTCCTCTAATATCTCACTCTACAGTCTTCAAAGCTATCAAGAAAGACAATAGTTATCCTTACCACCTGACAACTGTCCAGGAGATGCCACCCCGTGATATGGAGCTACGGATGGTGTTTGGGCGATGGTATGTTCAACAGTGCCACGAGAGGCGTAACATCCCTGATCGCATAATTAGGACAGATGAGGCAATATTCACACGTTCGGGAATTATCAGCTCGCGCAACTCTCACCTCATCATAATCCACGTGGCACTAGGGAGCACCACTTCCAACATCAGTTCAGTGAGAACGTGTGGTTAGGAGTCTGTAGGCAGTATATGACACAGCCTTTTTTTTACCTAGTCGGTTGAATTGAAATGCTTTTTAAGATCTCCTTCAGGATGATTTAAGTGCGGCACTCCTTGAAACAATACCACTTGAAGCAGAGCTATGGTGGCAAATAAACGAACTATAACGAATTGGCTCAATTAACATTACCTAGGAAGGTAGATTGGAAGATATGGACCTGTGAATTGGCCGGCCTGAAGCCCTAATTTGACGCCACTTTATTTTTATATTTGGAGAAGGCTTAAATCGGAAGTGTACAGAGTACCCATTCAGAACATTAACCACCTTGACCTCATGTCGTCAGTGGGTACTGCGAGGAGGAGGCCAGTTCCAGCAACTTTTATAATTTTCAAACATTTTCTTTACTATTTAACTGTAATCTAAGAGTTATTTTAACTTTCCTGCGTAATTTATATTTAAAAAAAAATTAATTTATTGAACATAAGACCGCACAAAATAAACATGACATCAGTTATTTTTCCCTTCCCATTCCAATTACAATACGAAATTGAGAGATAATTGCAGTTCTGAGTACACCGTTAGAAAGGTAATTAAATTTCACAACTTTTTTGAGATTTGGCAGCTTGCACTCTTTTTTTTTTGGAGGGGTAGTGATCCTCAAAAGTTTGTCACTAACAGAACTTTTTTAAATGTTTATTTCTTTATATATTATTGCGGTTTAAATAGAAACTTGTGAACATTGAAAGTAAGTAAGGCTTAAAGGAAATTTAATGATGATTTCAAAACTGTGATGGAACGTTGAAAAAAAATTTATAAAAGCAGAGAAAATTGAGATTTTCCTAAAAAAACTACGGTTTTCTTGAAATAACCTTTGGAACGGTATATGTCTGGAACGAAATGAGATAGAAACATTCGGTTTGCATTGTTTAACTACATTTTTTATCTAGTTTCTATATCTTGCGTATTGTCATCTACTTACGATACACCCTGTATACTAGGTCATAATAAACTTCATAGTCAAAAATAATAGTTTAGTGAAAAAGTTTAATACTTCAGAACATGTCACAACTATAATATCTCTTTTTAAAAGTAAAATTACCAATTCTAACCAAGCCATGTTGACAATTTTTAATTAATTGTATTTGATATTTTTCAAATCAATTATTTGTAGCAGTATCCAGTTTTTACAAAAGGGAAAAATATTATGATTGAGATAAAATAGGACTGTTACATAAACGCATTCACCTTATTCTCCTCTTATTTTAACTTAAGATTTACTTATTTGGGTTGGTAGATCGTTAAAAGAAGTTTACACTTTCAGCTAAAAAAATTATTGAAATGAAAGTGGGTGTGCTGAGGACCACACTTAAGCTCATCAGCTTTAATTTATTTATTTTTTAATAAATCGAACCATTAGATTTATCGATTCAATTATATCTACAGCTCACTTTTAATAACATAGCAAACCTTTATAAAAATGTTTTTTTGGTCAGAAAACTTTCTTCTCCCTCCATTCTTTAATCAAATACCATGCGAAACCTATGCAGGCTGATGGTATGGACCGAAAGGAAGATTACCGTTGGATATGACTTGAGTTATATCTATCGCCGACCTTTAGCTACCGATAGAGAGAGCGGTATTTCAACGGGGATGCTTCAGCTGGCATTTCCCACAACCAACCCCTGCGCTACTCAACGTTTTTTTTTTTTTTTTTTTTTTCTTCTAGAATAATTCTGTTTATTCAGCTATTCCTTGGGCAATCCACTTTCTGGTTATTACAGAAAAGATCACTTATTTTGCATTCGAAATAATACAAATTATTTTTATTTCGCAGTGAAGCAACCCTGTAACACAGAAAAATTGTTCACAGTCAAAGAATAATTAATTGATTGAGGACGAATTTTTACTTGTGGAATTTTGATCATTCTTAAAAACTACTGGAAAGGTGAATCATTCGCTATAATTTTAAATGCATATATTAATATAACGGGTTTTTTTACTACTCTTAGGTAATGTAATTATGCTATTTAATTTAGATAAACATGAAATCCTTTCCAATTTTCCCAAAATTTTGAATTGCCGATATTGATAATTTATCTACAAGTAATTTCTCCAACAGTTTTCCCAGCGTTTGACTTAAGCCACAAGGTATAGTATTTGCTTTTTCCATAATTTCTTCAAGATAACTATTATTTAAAAGGAAAAGCCATTTTTCGTTTGTGATCAGTAACCGCGAAAACTAAGGTATCAATATGTACCAAATTTTAACTACATCATCTTCATAGTTCAAGGAAGGTTTAGTAATAATAAAATTTACTGATTTTTATTTAGATCGCTATTAAAAAAAAAAATTATTCTAAAGATGAATATGTAGTGCGCAGAGAAGTTTGAAAATTGACCGATAGGTTTCGCATGGTGGCGAGCGCCATTCTGTATTAGAGGTTACAAAGGTACAGTCTTATTTAGAGCTAGAAATTTATAATACAAAAATAAGAGGAGAATTTCTTATTTTAACTAAATTATTATTAAAAAACCTATAAATATACCAACCCAAATGATGTGACATGTGTATCCTAGTAAAGTTCAAAAATCAACCGATTGTGTGTAGTTAGTGCTATTCTACAACAGTTTACATTAGAGAAACTATTGGACCTATTTTATTTATTTATTTATTGAAGGGCTCTACAGCTCTTGAAGAACCTTGGCCTCCTCCATAATTCGTAGCCACTCCTGGCGATCTCTGGCTTTGGTTTTCCAACTTCTGACTCCCAAGTTTTGGAGATCCTATTTGACATTTTATAGCCACGTCACCGTCCGTTAGGCCTGTCGTATAGCATTCTCCTGGGAACTCTTTGTTCTAGCATCCTTTCAACGTGACCGAACCACTTTAATCTTCCTTTCTTGGCGTAAGTGACTATGTCGATATCTTCATAGAGTGTATTCATCTCTCTATTTGGGCGGATCCTCCAAATTCCCTCTTGACATATCGGACCAAAAATCTTTCTTAATACTTTTCTCTCCCACACCAAAAGGACTCTTTCCGTTTCCTTGGTGAGGGTCCATGTCTCAGAGCCGTTGGTTACAATGGGTCGGATCACCGTCTGGACCTATCTCTACCAAATTGTATCTGCATCTTCTTCATTTAGCAATAATTAAATTTAAGGTTTAGCAATAATCAAATTTATAATAATAAAGATGTTAAGGTGCAATGTTAAGTGACAGAAACAAGGTTTGCCACACTGTTATATACTTTTATGGTTAGAAATTAAAATCCAACCAGATAAAATCAATAAAATTATTACTGCCAAATAAAAATTATAAAAAATCATAATGTTCATGCTTTGATTTTTATATTATTTTTAAAACTGTCATCAATGGGCCTTTAGTTGTAAGCACTGATAATGCAGTGCATTATCCATAAGAATCTTTTAATAATCTCTATCAATCTTACCAGCTCGTATATTCAAATTAAAAATTGTAGGTCCAAAAAAAAAAGGTTAACAATTACTGCTATGCGTGAAAATAGCATTGAAGTAATAATGCTTAATTACATACTCAAATAAAATAAATAAATAAAACTTCAATTATTAATTCCAATCGTTTACGTTCTTAACTTCGAGCACGAACGAATCCCTGACGGGGGATGCTACTCTAAATATATTTATAATCTATTTTATATGTAAAGGTTATCCATAGTTTTCTTTGTTTGGTGCATTTTAGTTAAAAATTGTCTTACCTTAGCATAGTTTGAATATTCCAAAAATCTTTCTAACGGGGGGGGGGAGGAACTATTGAAGTTATGCACAAAACGTTTTTGAGTTTCCATCTGCCGTTGTTTTCACAGCAAAATCAAACATCAATTTTTTTAATAATTATTGGAATAGTTGCATAATATGAAGCTTCATACTATTGGCACTCACAGAAGTAAAACTGACTTCTGATAGATACCAAGAGTGGAAATGGAAAGGGGGAAATAGCCAAGTAGGTTGAACCCTGGAATTTTCTTATGAATGATTGATTTTTCCGATCCTATTGGAAATAAATTTAAAATAGGACTCTTGGAAATGTATCTGGTCATTTAAACAAAAATCTGGATTAGTTTTCAACGATTTTATTACGTCTAATATTTCATAAATATTTAATTTATGCTATTTTCTACTTGATGGATTAGTTTCACTCCCGAGTCTGCATTGAATTTATCGTCCAATAGTTCTATTCTAATTTATCTAAAAAAACAATCAGTCGTAGGAAAATCCAAAGGACAATCCTGCGGGGTCCTTCCCCCCCCCCCCATCCACTTTTTGAAGTCCGTTTTGCCTCTGTAGGTGAGTACCAATATATTTCATATCTTGTCTTAAATTTTTTAAAAATTTGATATATGTTATCTATGTAACAAAGTGCCGATGTTTTTATTAAGTTTGTATGTTTTAGAACTGATGAATGTCCAGCATTATAAACTAGTTTTCAAATAAAATTATTCCAATAGATTTGGCAATTAATTCACCAATCCTAATAGCATTTATTCTTCTCTGCAACCATGCGTTTCTTAAGATATATATATATATATATATAACTTAAGTTCAGTCTCAAAAATAAACTAAAAAAAAAAGAAAAAAAAGGGCAAAGTAACACACTCATAGACTGTTGGAAATCAACTGACTTTATTGCTCTGAGGCTACTGTATTTATACATGTCCATTGTTTGTTGTGTGAATACTGGAAGCTAGGATAAAGCCTAATACTAGGCTGCTTCGGACCTTGACTATATATATATATAAGCTATATAAAGAGGAACTCAAATAAAATAAACAGAATATACATATAACTGAAAAACACCTGACACTTCTATCCTAGTGTAAACAAAACAGAAAAGAAATATTTTCTTGGTATAAATCCGCCCTCAGTCTACTATTGTTAGCTGTGATGAGGTCCCCTCTGTCCCTTCGTCTCTGCCCAAAAACTATTTCCACGGGAGATAGCCCAGTTGCTGCGTGAATGGTATTGTTATATGCAATTATTGCTCGTGGCATAGCGTCGTATGTGGAGAGGTTACGACCTATTTTGAGTAGCCGCAGATGTTCCCCCAGCGTGTTGTGCAGGCGTTCTACGGCACCCCTACCCTTGATGTGATGAGGAGTGTTTAATCGCCAAGTAAAACCCAATAGTTTACTCTCTTCGCGGATCACAGCGTTATCGAATTCGCGCCCGCAATCTGAAACGATTTCATCCGGTACTCCATACGTGGCGCACCACTGCAGAACGCCTTCCCATACTGCCCCGGGCGTCTTTGCTTCGATAGGGTGGGCCATTGCAAGTTTGCTAAAGGCATCTACCGCTGTCAGCCATGATTGCCCCTCATTCGAATATATGTCAATCTGCACGGTCCTCAATGGTTCCGTCGCGGTTGGTGTAGCAGTTTGTGTTGCCACTAACGGTTGGCGGTCGTACTTTGCTTGTTGGCAAACCTCGCAATTAGCGATACAGTCGCGCACCGTACGGCTCATAGATTTCCAAAAGTAAAGAGATTTTAACGCGCGCAAGGTCTCTTCGATTCCCCTGTGATTTGTCTTGCCGGTATGGTGCTCGGACACGGTTGTTTGTTGTGTCGCTGGGTCTGTAATAGTTTCCACCTGGCGCAAACACCGAGTCAGGGGGTAACCTATTCCAATCTTTTCCTGCCTATAAAGCCTCTTTACTTTGTCGGCGAGTATTCTATTTCCAATATAGACGTGACAGGCTCTTGTGGGGTGACTGAATTCTGAGAAAATTTTCTCGAGTTCTTCCTCGTTTACCGCTGCGGGTGTACGAACCACGATGGTTAACAGGCCCTCGTAAATGCTCGACTGTGTTCGTATCCCGGGTCCTGCTTAGATTTAAAAATAATTTGCAATTTTTTGTCGTTAATAATTTCATCAATCTCGGGCAGTTCCGAGGGTCGCTCGGACAGAGTTATGTCGCCCTCTGATTCATTGTTAACTAAGGGGATGTCGGGTCCGCTCTCAGCCCATTCTCTTAAATATCTCAACGCAAAGGGTTCCGCGGGGGTTGTCTCTTCCTCGTTCGCGTTCACTACCAGATCCCTAGATAACCAATCGGCGACGGCGTTTTCGACTCCTTTTTTGTGAATCGTTTGAAAGTTATAGGCCGCAAGCCGCTCCTTCCATCGTGACACTCTCGCGGATGATTCTTTTAATGTCCCCAGATATGTCAACGGCTTATGATCTGTAAAAAGTTCAAATCGCCTGCCGTAGATGTACGGGCGGAAATACTCGACTGCCCAGACCACCGCTAGAAGCTCCCTTTCGATCGCGCTGTACCTACGTTCGGCGTCGTTTAGTTTCCGTCCCGCGAATGCAATAGGCTTTTCCCCTTCTTCGAAGTTCTGAGACAGAACTGCCCCAACGGCTACCTCGCTCGCATCGGTTGTTACCCTGAATGTTTTACGGAAATCGGGGAACGCCAGCAGTGGCTGTGTGGTCAAAACCTCTCGACATTTCTTGATACTCGCCAGTTGGTCGGGACCTAGTGAAAACCGTTTTCCCTTTTTCAAGGTTTCGGTTAGAGGATGAGTCATCTCCGCTATATTGGGAATGAATTTCCGATAATAGTTCACCATGCCCAGAAATCTCCTAATTCCACGTGCGTTCTTAGGCATCGGGGCTTCTTGGATGGCTTTCACACGCTCCGTGTCAGGTCGCACTCCTTCCCGTGATACTATATGACCTAAAAAACCGAATTTCGCGTAGTCCGAACTTTGACTTTTCCCTTGACAATTTAAGCCCGAATTCCCGTATCCTGTCCAGGACCTGTCTCAAATGTTGGATATGATCGTCCGCGTTCTTACTAAAAACTATTAAATCATCCATGTACACTTGTGAGAATTCCTCGCCTAGTCCGCGTTGTAGTTCATCCATAAGCCGTTGGAAAGTTAATGGAGCCCCTTTTAGACCGAAAGGCATTCGCACAAATTCGAAATGCCCCCTTTCCCATGAAAACGCGGTCTTCCCAATGTCTTCCTCGGCCATTCTAACTTGGTGATACCCGCTCTTTAGATCAAGAGTACTAAAAATAGTTGCTCCCGCGAGACGATCTAGGATGTCCTCGACCCTGGGAAGGGGGTACCGCTCGTCCTTTGTTGCCTCGTTAAGTTTGCGATAGTCGACTACCACGCGGTATTGCTTCGCCCCCTGTCCCTGCTTTTTCTCGACTACCCACAGCGGGCTATTAAATGGGGAATTACTAGGTCTTATAATGCCCTGTTTGAGAAGGTCCCCTAATTGTTCTCTGATGATGTCCCTCATGGCTTGCGGGTATCTCCTGTCTTTAACATAAATGGGGGTTTCGTCCTTTAAATTTATTCGGTGAACCGTCCTCCCAGTAGTCGGTAGAACCTCATTTTCCTTATAAAATAAACTATCATATTGTTCCACTACCCTTAATACTGTTTCCTTTTTACATTCGACTACCCCAATGTTAATACCTGCTCCGCTTTTATTCATCGTTGTAGCCTCATACTTCCGTTTCCCCATCCCACAACGCCAATTTTTCCGGTTGATTTTCATCCGCATGCCAACTCGCTGTAATATATCGCAACCCACGATTAGATCATATCCGGCGGTCAGCTTCTCTATTACATGGATTTTTATCCGCGAATCTCGCCCTGTTAATTCGTAGAGATTCAAAAATGTTTCCCCTAGGGTCTGACATTTACCGCTAACCGTCGATACTGCGCACTCACATGGTTTGCACACGCCCCAAATGCCTAGTTTCTCCGCCCCCCTCCTCTACTTATTAGCGAGTTTGTGCTACCTGTGTCTATTAAGAATTTCACCCCCGATTCCTCCAACCCCGCCACGGGCAACCGAGCTTGCCTTCCCCTCTTCACGCCGTTATTGATTAATAAATCCCCCGCTCGGTTACCCCGCCCCTTACCGTACCCTCAATCCGCACGCGAACGCCCCGGTGTCACCTCGGCCCCGGCAGGACCACCCCTCCAGGCATTCCCACCACTCACCTCGTGTCTCCTCGTAGTCGGGCCGCTACGCTCAGAACGGGTACCTTCCTCTTCCGAAGATTCCCCGCTGGTATAGTGCCTGATGTTCCTCCTGCCAGGTTGCCTGCTGCTCCAGTCCTGATTGTTCACTTCCATCGGTTCGTCCCTTTGTCCTCTCCTCAGTGGTTGGTTCCTGCGCCTCGGACATTCTCGCGCTATGTGTCCTCGCTTGTCGCATTCAAAGCATCTAGTGAGATTGCATTGGGCCGCGACGTGTCCTGTTCGGTTGCATTCGTAGCACCGCCGCTCCGGTCTCCGCCTGTTGTCGTCAGGGGTTCTGCTCGGTTGTTTTCCGAAGCCCCGATTATTAGAAGTTACTCGTGGTGGGCTCCTGTGTCTCCTCCTTGATGATTTAACTTCTATCCATTCCGGTTCTGATTTGCCCAGGCGGGTTATGTTCCGTTCCTTCGCATCAATGAGATCGTGGGCGCACTCGACGAAGTCGCGGTCTCTTGGGAGCGAGCCTGGGCGGTCTATGTAGTGATTCAACTGTACCTTTAAGACCCCTCGCAGGAATTCTAGTTTATGGGCTCCTTCTGCTTGTCCAAACGACTCGACCATCTTCTCAGTCAGTCTGTTATACAGAACCATTAGCTTCTCGGCGAACTCTCCCTCTGATTGTCCGTGAACCCTTCGCTCCTTAAGTAAATAAAAAAACGTCTTCTTCAGGGGTCCATCTTCCGCCGCCGTACAATTTTTTGAGCCTCACCTTCAGAGTATCCCATGGATGCGTCAGGTCACCCTGAATGGCATTTAAAACTCTCCGTGAAATGCGGCCGACCAGAGAAGCTTCTAGAAGTTTTACGTCGGAGTCTAACAACGTACCGTTTTCCTTGCGGGACATTATTAAACTCTGGATCTGGTCGCCTCCTTTAATGAAATGCTCGAGGTCCCCCATCACACCTGAAAAAGGTTCTAATTGGCTAATCACCTCGTGTATAAATGCCGAGTTTTGTGTCCTTATCTTCACGAGCTCCAACTGCTGTATCTCAGAAGCCTTTGATAGTTGCGTTTCCAGTTTCGCCCTTTCTACCGCTGCCTGGGCCAGCTGGTACTCGAATTTAGCTCTCTCGTCCGTGTCTACCATTGTATTTTTGAGCTACCCGTACGATGGTTACTTGGAAACTTGAAGTAACAATTTTCAGAAATCCTCCCGGGTTTCGGCACCAGTTATGATTAGACTGAATACTAACACTAAAAAAAGGTGGGGGTTTGGGGTTACAGAGTAAACGGCACAAGTGTAGAACAACAACTGACTTTATTATCAACTCTGCACAGATATATATACAGTAGGTTTATTTACAAAGGTGGTATTAGTTATCCTCTTAAGGCTCTTATTCTATAAGTTATTGTTTATCTCTTACACTAAGCTAACTTATATATATATATATATATATATATATATATATATATATATATATACATATATTTTTTTTTTATATACGTCTATTGAAATATACAACTATGCAGAATATATACATAAAGTAAATGTATTGACAACGATTATAATAACATGTTAAAACTTTAAAAGAACTACTCATCAGTAGCACTTTATTAAAACTTCTACACTAGAAGGTCTTTAGGCCATCTTCGTTTCAGACGCCTCTGAGGATTATCAGGAATGGAGTGGGAAGCAAGCTGAGAAACTAACGGATTTGAGTGATTATAGAGCTTACTATGAACGGATAGGTATCTGATGTGGGCTAAATCTGCAACATATGGAACATTAAGATCTTAAAGGATGAGTTTATTGGTGACAAAGTAAGAAGCATCGAGGATTTTACGAAGGATTTAGGATTGTAAGGATTGAATACGAGATGAATTGGATTGTTAAGTGGAGCCCCAAAGCTCAACTCCGTAAGTCCAAATAGGTCTAATCACAGTCATGTATTTAAGTCTTTTGTAATTAATTGGGAGCTTTGAACGTTTATCTAGTAAATGTTGAAGTTGTCTGAAACGACAGGCAGTTTCTTGTCGTTTTAATCTCGTATGTGGATTCCAAGTTAGTCGTTTGTCTAATTGGAGTCCTAGGTAGCGTATCTGTTCAACAGGGATTAGTGACCAGTTATGGACAGGCTAATACAATTTTTGCAATAATAATGGTCTAACCCATTTATTTGTGATATTACCAGGAGAAATATTTCTGAAAAGCGTTCAATATTCATTTACTTATAAAACTCTCTCTTATCCTTTTCCAGTAGCCATTAAAAAATATTTTCCTATTAATAAGGTATAGTTGACTGTTAAGTATTTAGAGAAGTAGATTGTTGGGGAATGCAGTCATAAAGATACACGGCAATTAAAAAATAAGTTTTTTAGTTTGTAATTGTAATTAATTGCAAGCCTTCATCAGGGCTAGAAGAAGAAAAACAAATAAAAAGGTATGACTAAATTGTAGAGAGTATAAAAAACAAATGTATGAAAAGAATAAATATATAAGAGTAAAGACAATATCTAAAGGCCATGAAGACAATAAATTGACTATTGAAATAAGATTAAAATTAAAATAAAACAAAATGAGTGATAGTTAATTTAAAAATTAATGAGTAAATTCAACAATATGATTGGTACATGAAAACTGAGTAGATACAAATTTAATGAGATAGAGCGACCAGTTAATGAGTTAATATCTAAAGACCATGAAGAATAATGCATACAGACTACTGAATTAATTTAAATTGAAAGGAAATTAAACAGAGTAATAGTTAATTAAACGTTTATGAGTAAATACTGAAATATAATAGGTAAATATAAAAAAATGATTAGATACAAAGTTAATGAGATAGTAAAGTAAGTTAGCAAGAACTGTGCAATATTATTTAAATTTATATAAATAAAAGAAGGGATTAATTTTTAAAAAAAAGGATGAGAAATCATTCAAGAATAGAGTGTAATGAGTGGAAAAGATGTGAGTAAGGTGTTATAAAAGAAATAGTATGTCAGACTTACTTTCAGAGATAGATGGAAACAGAAACTAAAATTTGACAGTTGAGAATTAAGGGGGTGGAGTGGAGTGATCTAGCAGCGGGGATCTGAACTAAAGGACGGGAGCGGGAAAAAGTTTGATCATAAAATTAAACTATTTTTTAAAACTTATTATTCAATTGCTGTGTATCTTTATGACTGCATACATCAACAATCTACTTCTCTAAAAATATTTTCCTCAAATAGTGTTCCGAAATACCTCTTTTTTTAGTAAGATCGTTTTTATAAGTGCGGATTCTTAAGGCATTATTGTGACATTGCTTCATTAATTTTTAGTGTTTTATTTATGCAAGCTTTCATTAGAATTCAAGCTTCCGTATAAGCTCCATTATGTGGGACAGTCTTATTTTAATTAATGGTAATTTTGAATTGACCATAAGCGGTTTAGAAAAATATGAGATATGAGTTTAGGTTACAATTACCGAACTTGACCTAGACGGTTTTGGTGGAGCAGTGGTTCGATGTCGCTACACAAATTAGCTTAAAAAAAATTAAAAAAAAAAAAAGGAATATAAATACAACGTGGTTGGAATATTAAAAATAGCGTTTCATTAAAAAAATCACTATATATTAGTAACCATAAAATATCGATATAACGTGATTTTTTTGTATCGATTTCCAAAGCTCAAAATATCGGCGATATGGAATATCTAAATATTTTTTACGATACCTATCCCTATGATATGATATGAATATGAACTGGATGGTTTACTGGAGTGCTAAATCTTAATCCCGAAGTCTATGTAAATCTATTTATAGTAACATAAATTAGTCTTTTGTAATTTATTAAAAACATTGAGCGTTTGCCAAGTATGTGTTGAATTAGTCCGAAACGACAGGGAATTTCCTGCGTTTTTCTTTTATGAGGATTCCATGTAACACGTTGGCCTATATTCATTCGTAGGATCTGCTCAAGAACAATGGAATTGTTATAGTATACTGTAGGACGGGATGTCGTAAGTTTACAACGATGGAAGAAGGTGATTTGATGAGATTTGATTATTATTTATTATTTAGAAAGTGTATTTTAAAAAAAAAAAATTCAAAATTGTAACATTTTAACACGCTGTAATTCTGTTGGTATTGCCCCAATCGAAAAATTAACGACTGTTTCCTGATTAGAAATTTAATGAAGAATACTTTTTGTTTTATAACATTTGTTGCTAGAACCTACCGTTTAGGTGCTATATTGGTTAGAATAAAAAAAGTCCAGTTTGCCTACACTCTTTTTTTTTCTTTTCTTTTTTTTTCTGGTTTTAAGATTTGTTGCCATATCCTGTATAACCAAGTTCAATTTAGTTTCATTATTTTTGTTATGATTGGTTTCTTTGTTCTTATTTCTTTTTTAATTATAGTTTAGCTTTTAATTTATCTAAAACTTCCATCAATTTAACTACTTTATTCTGTCCAGTTTTTTTAACTATTCTATTTCTTCTTAAGGATTAAAATTAAATTTTTTTTCGGACCCAATTTTTCGAGCTTTTTGCATCTGAATATTATATGCCTGGGGTCTTCCGGGAAGTCACACGTCTCACATTTCCCATTGACTTCTATCTTCATTAGGTTAAGATATTTCTTTGTGCAGCCATGATGTGTTCTGAGTCTTGTTACTCTTACAATGTGATTTCTATCAATATTGGTACGGATGGCTTGAAACCATGGGGTTAGGCTCACTTTGGGCTGAACTTGATAATATTGGGTTGTTTTACATGAAATGTCCGATTTTATAATATTTGAAATACATAGAGGATTTTGCGAGTCTCTGTTGTTTACTTCCAAAGTTTACATATCATAATCAAGCAGTTACTAATCCTCTACTTTTCTTTTATAAACATTAGCTTCCCAATCAATTACACACTGTTTAGTATACCTTCAAATATGAACATGGAAACACGCGATTTTCGTGTAATATTTTTTTATGAGTTTAAAAAAGGTCGTTCGGCAGCTGAGGCTGCTAGGAACATCTGTAAGGCGTTTGGGGAAGGGAGTGTAAAATGAATGAACCATTCGCCGTTGGTTTGCTAAGTTTTCGACTGGGGATACCAACTTGGAAAACCAGCCCCGAGGAAGACCTCCAACTGTAATTAGAGAGGTGAGACCATTACCTCTACAACCTACTGCAATGAAATTGGCCAAATGCACGAAAAATTATTGAAAAAACAACCTGGATTGGTAAATTGGAAGGGCCCTATACTCCTACACGACAACGCTAGACCCCACGTTTCAGAACTTACCATGCATAAATTGAAAGAGCTGGGGTACGAAGTTCTTCCGCACCCACCATATTCTCCCGACTTGTCTCCAACAGATTATCACCATTTCAGGAATTTAGACAACTTCTGCAGAGGAAAAATTTTTGCAAATGATGCTGAAATCAAAAGTGCGTTTTCAGATTTTGGTTCACTTCAAAGCTCAGAGTTTTTCAAATCCGGGATAAAAAAGTTGTCACGTTGGGAAAAATGTGTAGAAAAAGAAGGTAAATACTTTGAATAAAATTATATTGTTTTCATATTGTATTTTTACTAAAATCCCTTTACCTTGAAAACGGACATTTCATGTGAAACAACCCAATATTTATATAATTTTTACAATTAATATTAAGAAATAAGAAATCATAAAAATTGTATTCATTCAATAAAGTATTTTATTTGTAATCATATTCTATCTAATTGAGATGTTAGTTTTAATGGAATACAATAATAATCGATTACAGAAATATTGTGTTAATATATTGATAGAATAAGGTAATCTATGCTAGGCTGCAATTATTTTGGCATTGCTGATCAAAGGATGAATCTTAAAACCCAATCAAGCAGAGCCTGCATTAGTAATGTAATCTAAGCATATTCGGAAGTCATCCGAAGATATAACGGTGCTTACCAATTCCTATCCCCAGTCATCAACAGCGGAGGGGTGAAGTAAAAAATTCAATTAATCCAGGCAGAGAGCTGCGAGGTGGAGTGACAGCTAATCCACTCCTAAACACACAGCCCCGGGCTGCGTACTCCGTTCTTCGGGCCTTGTTTGCGCCCGCTATCCCTTCACCGGCTCTGGATCGCCTCATAGGTAGAGGGGCTTTCACTCGTTGGCATCGATTCTCCCGACTTGCTCCATAGCGTTCTTTTTAGAAACGGGCGATAAAAGTAGGTGATGTCAAGAACTGGAGCTGACTTTCCGATGTATTTCGTGGAGAACAGTAACGGTATATAAATTGCTGATTAGTATTATCACATTCTTTCTAGAAAGGTAACTGATGAAAAAATTAATAGCTCTAAGAAATTCTGAGCTATGAATTATCAATTCAACAAATAGCTTCAGTATAAGTAGTCATAGCCAATATTGGAAATATAATATTATTTTAGAGATGTAGATGGTTTGGGTAGGCAGTCATAGATACACAGCAGATCAAAATAAAATTGTTTTTATTTTAATAGTTAAATCCGACGTTTCGACTTGCATTGCAAGCCTTCATCAGGGCTAGAAGAAATGAAAACAAGAAAAAATGATATGACTAAATTGTAGAAAATATATGAAAAAACATTAGTAAGAAAATAAATTAAATGTATATTATATTATGTGTCTATGTATATTTATGTTTTTTGGTGTGTGTTTTTTTTTCATATATTTTCTACAATTTTGTCATACTTCTAGCACTGATGAAGGCTTACAATGCAAGTCGAAACGTCGGCTTTAACAATTAAAATAAAAACAATTTTATTTTGATCTGCTGTGTATCTATGACTGCCTACCCCAACTATCTACATCTCTAAATACTCCACAGTCAACTGTGCCTTATGAATAATATTATTTTAGTATTAGTATTTTCATTCAAAATATATTTATTCTTAAAAAAAAAAAAAAAAAAAAAGTAAGCGCCAATTATTTGAAAACTTTTTCCTTAACTAAAAGAAATTTAAAAAAATATATTTTACTGATTTTAAGTAAAATAAATCACTTCAAAATTTATCGTAAGCGCCACGCCATCTTTTGGCTTCTGATTTGGTCGAACACCGATTTTTTTTTTTTTTAATCATTAAAATCGAGAAAAGCAGACAACAATTTTCTATTGGGATCGAGGCTTCTAAACCACCAGACAAGTAAAACGTTGCTTAATTCATACCATTTTCCTTCAATTCATTTATCTGTCCTATACCGAAAACCACCCCTTTTTCCATACAGAGATATGTCGATATTTTTTATCGATTACACTGTTCGTCGCAGAAATAAAGTAGAAATATAAGCAATATAATATTATTACAGTACACTGTTTTATTATAAGAAATCGTTGGAATAAATTTGAGTTATTAGTAGTTGTTCGTGCCATTTTGGTTTTTAACAGCCGTTGGATTCGCTGGATTAATTTGTTAGATTGTTGTATTTATTTGCTAAAAGAAAACAAATTCACCACACGCCATCCAGTAGAAAATAGGGCCGTTATAGCAAAGCTCTGCTGCTTAAACGAGAATTCCTATATACCTCAAGAAGATAAACGGGGGTACGTCTAGAAAGAATCCTATAGCATATAAAACAGACAAAATAAATAACTGATGGAATGCTCCTGGGATCAGTGAAATGATTCCTGTGAAACATCATGTATGATGGAGTTTTTAGGAAGAACTTTCCAGCGGCACTAAAACGTAGGATATACTGATGGCATGATGATGATCCTTGAGAAGTATTCAGAGGAAGTTAACAATCAGAGGGTTTCTCAAATCCACGACTGGTTCACATCAATGGGACTGAAACTAGCTGATATTAAGAAAGAGTTTCTTCTAAGTAATAGCAAAAATAAAAAAAAGAGAAGAAATTAATGTAAAAGGCATAGAGGTTTTTTTCTGAACCTTTCTGCATTGCTGTATATAAGGACGTAATAGCCTACCAACTTTTACGGTAATTTTATTTCGATCTACTTTCCCCAGCTAGGATGTTGAGCAGCTTATGGGACAGTCCAAGATCAAATAAATATTCATTATTAATAAGCTTTAAAAGTTGTAAATTAATATGAACAAAAAAGTCATTTCATTTACCATTAGCAGTTTAAAATTCTATAAATTCTGTATATACATACATTCTATTATACATATGTATGTATAAGTCAGTAGGAGTATTAACACTTTAAAGCAAACGTTGAAACGTTAAACCTAATATGAATCTCTTTTCCACAGAAATCCTCGCACTGTTGAACGCTTTTACAAAGAGAACAAAAATCTGTGGTTAACAGCTCAACACACAGACATCAAAGCCGTAACCAGTGTGTGAAATGGTCAATACCGCTTGAGCAAACACAGGCGCTGGGTTGCTAGCCCGATAGAGAAATTTATCACTAGTTTGTCTAGCCGGATTCTTTGAAGTAGGGCAGTTCGATGAACTGCATTAACAGCCAAACTTTGAAAGAGATATTGCTCTAAAAGAAAGTCGAAAAGCAGAGTAGAATATTTGAAATAAAAGGAATGCCTTTCTATATGTTATTATCAATTCCAGGGTGTCAAACGGAAACTGAATTGAAAAAATAATATTTGTTTTTTTTAGTATTTACTAAGCCTTCTGAAGCAGATCCCACTTACTCTTTTTCTGTATTGAGTTATAACCCCCCCCCCCCCCCAAAAAAAAAAAAAAATATTTATATTAATTAAATAAAAAAAAAATATCACCAGAGACGGTTTAATTTCCATTAAAGTTTTTTTCCCCATTATTTATTTATTTATTTATTTAATACTTGCGTTCAATTGCTATTTTATTACAATATGAGCCTTTATTGAATTAATGAATTTTAAAAAACCATCATCTGAAATAAATATTCAAGATGAAGTATTTATTAAAATGTTCTTTACTTTCATTTATCCAAGGGACTTGAAAACATAAGATTACCGGTATATGTAAATGCAAACTACTGTACTACCTCACAAAAGTGAAAAATATGAATATTTGCACCCTAATAAACTTATATTTTCGTTAACATTAAATAAGTTCAGAGTGATGTAAATAAGTGGCTAAGTTTTGTAGTGAAAAGAAAATTTGCGCTTCTTAATACGGCCATAGGGTACCTATTACAGGATTTTGAAAAACGAACAAACATGCCCTAATGAAAAGTGCACGATTTTGACTTATCGAATTCGATAGGTCAAAATTGTACACTTCTATATATATATTAATATAAAATATATTTTAAGGAAACTATGAAAAGAATGGAAGTGAGCGAAATTTATAAGCGGGACCTACTCTTGATAGTTGTCTAAAACATCTGCCTCTATCCAAGCCAAGGTCCTTATAATAAGCGGGAGCCATATGCTACATACCTCCAAGATTGATTCTATAATGAGGCTTATACTTTCAGTATGTTGACCCCTCCAATTCATTCTAATAGGCAATGTACTATATTTATTTTTCCTCAGAAAAAAAAAACTTATTCACAATTTAAATTTGAAACAGATTAGGTTAGCAGTGGTATAGCAGGTTAGGGGAAGCAATTGTGTAAAACAAAATAGTTTTCAGTTATTCTGTTTTATTTGTTATAGCAGCGAACTTCTGAAAGATACTTTTTCCTTTATATTTTTTTGTTTACCTTTCTAGAAACCTATCATTTTTCAACTAACCTATGGTTCTTTGTTAACTTAATCTCCTGCAAATCTTTTTTTTTTTTTTTATAAAAAAAAAAAAAAAAAAAATCAGTTTTCTAAAAGCTACCACATTTTTAATTGAAATCAATAAAATTATTTATATATTTTTTGTCTTTCGGCTGGGGGTCTACAGTTTTTATTGTAATGTTTTTTTTTTCACATTCAAAAATGTAACATTTGTTACACTGCATTACCCTGATGCAGAGTTGGACAAAATTTAATCATAGCTAATTTTCTGGATTCAATCACCTAATTTATTAATCATTTAATCTTTCAGTCATTTTTTAGTGAACTAATGGCTATTTGACTGAAAGATTTAATAATTATTAAATTAGGTGATTGATTCCAGGAAATTGGTTGTAAAATAGCTGTGATTAAATTTTGCCCAACTCTGCCCTGTTGGCAAATGTTGCTCGGATCGAAAATTTTCCGGCAGTTTTCTAATCAATAATTTAATGGAGAATATGTTTTGTTCTACAAGATCTGTCGCTGGGACCTATCGTTTGGGAGCTACATTGTTTTAGAAAAAAAAAAAAAAAAAATAGTAGCGTCTGCCTTCATTTTTTAAGCGTTGCGGCTTTTTGACTCACTCTAGCTCTGTTGGTGATGCTCATATCGAAAATATGAAAAGTTTTTCAATCAATAATTTAATTGAGAATATTTTTTATCACATTTTTCGGTAGAACCTAGCGTTTAGGTGCTATATATTGGTTGGACTGAAAAAAGTCACTTTTGAATCTCCTACTTTCTCTCAACTTTTTTTATTTCGAATAATTATTTGTTAATTGTTAATTTTATTTTACTATTAATTGATGAAATTTGATCCTTTTAATTCTGAAATGTAATTCTGGAAAAATAGTAGATTACAGAGGCCAACAAAAAAAATGTTTTCAAAAACTTTTTTTACTTTAATAGCTGATTTGTATAGATTTTTGCGTAATGAATCCAAATCTTGTCTTAATTTTTTTGTATCACCCATAGTTTTTGAGAAATTTTTTTTTTTTAATTTAAAAAAGCATATATAACTGTTTATACCTATGTAGAGGTGGTAAGAGAATGTTTCTAGGATCTACAAGGTTTTTGCGGAGAATGTTCTTCTCGCCGGGTTTTAAATACTCCCTCACATGCCAGTTCTTTCTGCACCAATGTTGTTCCCTTGCTCTACTGTCCCATTCACACAAAAAACATGAAAATTTGGTAAAACCGCCTTGCTGACCAAGAAGCATGGTACTTTCAAGTCACCACTTATCATCCAACCATGCGTCGAATAGCCAATTTTATTCAACACTATTTCTCATAGGTTTTTATAGGTCTCTTTCATTCAAGAGGTATAGATGTATAAGTGTTACTATTGTGTAATAAGACAGTTTTTAAACTAGTTTTAGAAGAATCAATAAACAGCCTCCAGTCTTCTTTTTTGTATTCAAACCAAACTTTTTGATCAGACCTGAAATGTCTGAGCAGTACACTAAATTACCTTCTTGTTCAAAAAATTTTGGAAACTACTGCTCTCTCTTCCTATACACATATATGCTAGTTCTAACTGCCAACAAGTTCTTTTCTTTCAGTCTAGAACCAAGCAATTCAGCTTTTCTTTTTTTTTTTTTGTTCACCCAAGATCCCTAACTAAGTCGTTAAGCTCAATCTGAGTAAACAGTTTAGGCTCTATATTTGCTGTAGCACATTGGAACTCTTCATCATCTTGCTCATCTATATCTATATCTGTTTTAGCAGTGCTGCCAACTCTTCTACATCCAGCACAAATTATTTTACAATTTTATTTGTTGTATATAAAAGCTGTTGTATTCTGTAATAAATCAAAAAAAATAGTATATTGATGTGCAAATGTGAAAAAATGGTAGGTGATACGGCTTAATAAGTGTAATGTTTAGATTTAGCATCCTAAAAACAGAATAATAAGGTGTTTTAAGTAAAAATGTTTTTTCATCGTTGGCCTGTGTTATATAAATAGACATATCCATGATCTTTTCTTTTTCCCAGTCAAGGAAAAAACTAAAAAATTGTTAATTAAACTAAATAAAAAAAAAATTGTTTATTGATTTATTTTTTTTACAACTCACTCCTGATCACACGCCGTCACCACAGGGTCAAGAATGAATTGATAAGGCTCCTCAAGAATAAAGGCTTTACCTGCTTTGACGAGGTATACTGCATCGATACCAACGGATCCACGAGGTATGCGGACATTGTCGCGTTTCCGAAGAACGGACGGACAGCGCTGATAGTGGATCCTACTGTAAGGTATGAAAATAATAACCTCGATCAATCAGGTGAAGTAGAAAGGGAGAAAATGGATATCTATGAAAAATGTATCCCTTTCCTCAAAGAGAAATTCCGCGAGACATTCGGTAATAGAGATTTCTCCGTGAAAGGATTATGGTTTGGATCTCGCGGAGTCATTCCGGAAAAAAAAACAAGGAGCTTCTTGGAGGACCTTGGCGTGGAGGTGAGGGAAATAGCGATAATGGCCGAAAATATAATATTGGACTCCCTTGGAATTATTCACCACCACATACATGGTGCATAGGATGGCCCATTACAATTTACAGTTGTTAAATATGTAGTAATTTATCCTATATCTGATTCTATGTGCATATATGTATATGAATGTGTGGTATATATGTGAATAATAGGGGGGGAATAACATAAAAGGAAAAAAATGAAGTGAAATAGGAAAAGAAGGGGGGAAAAAGTGAGGAAAAGATGGTAAAAGGAATAAATGGGGAAAGGGAAATAATAATAATAATAATAAATAAGAAAAAAAAATATATAAATATATAAAAAAAATTAAAAAAAAAAAAATTAAAAAAAAAAAAAAAAGTTATTAGTTTGTCTATTATTGGTTTTTCTAGAATTAGGTAGTATTAAGTATATATTATATAACTAAATTACAAATTATATTGTTATCTGTAATTGGATTGATGAGTATGCTGTGTGTGTAGCAACCCAATAAAGTTGGGCAGCACTATGTTTATTGTTAATATGTCTCAATAAAGCATATATCTCTCAGTCATAAGATGTTAAATAAAACGGTTTAGTGGCCGCAATTTCGTTACTGGAAGCCAATGACTTCTTACAAAAAAAAAATATAAATATATTAATAGCACCTGAGTTGATAGTAGATCTATCAAAGCAGATGGAACTAATTTATATTAAGGGAACTCCCTCTGATATTCAGAGTCAGAACAGGTTTCAAATGTTTATTAATTAAAATTGTAACAAATCTCTATTTTAAGGAAAATAAAAATAAATATATAAACTACGTTATAAAATTCAAATATTTGCCACCTCACGAAATTCTTTTAGCTTTCAATTCTTCTTTAACCAATATTAAATGTTTTCAGTAAACAGACGCAAGCTACTTGAAATAAGTCTCTACTACTCTTGCTATCCCTGCAAAAAAGGCGACCCTCTCTTAAATTAAGAAGCGCGTGAACATATACACTTACTAAAACTCATTTGGGCTTATGCATCACATATTTATTAATCAGCCAAAAAAACTTACATAACAAACTACAAACATTTAAATCACTAACATTGTGACTCATTGCAAGATCTCCAAGGTAGGTAACTGAACACTGCATACAGCCTTACACTCAACTACTGTACTATACTTTATCAAAACGAAATATAAAAATATATAATAAAAATATTTCTGACAAATTTTATGACCATCCTTACTGACTCATACACATTTTCCAGACTGTACATACCAACAGTGCTGGAGCGTGTAAAAAAAAAACAAAAAAAAAAAAAAAAAAAAAAAAAAAAAAAAAAAAAAAAAAAAAAAAAAAAAAAAAAAAAAACAAAAAAAAAACATGAATCAAAAGAGTGTAGGTATAAAGAAGCAGTCGATAAAAGAATGGCAGGACAGGTGTGACTGGGAGTCACATTCTAAGGGCAGAGATTATTGGGTTGTTATAATGTTATAATAATGTATGATTCCAGCCATGGACCACCATACTGTAACCATCAATTTTTTCGGGTACAAATTTGGTTTTGGCATTTGTCCTGGGCTTTCGTCGATGTCTAACCACTGCCCTGACCGACGCTGATTGTCATAAGCAATCCATTTTTCGTCGCAACTCATAAAAAAATATTACACGAAAATCGCGTGTTTCCATGTTCATATTTGAAGGTATACTAAACATTGTGTAATTGATTGGGAAGCTAATGTTTATAAAAGAAAAGTAGAGGATTAGTAACTGCTTGATTATGATATGTGAACTTTGGAAGTAAACAACAGAGACTCGCAAAATCCTCTATGTATTTCAAATATTATAAAATCGGACATTTCATGTGAAACAACCCAATATTACATTTGGCTGAAATGATTTTAATAGCTTGTCAATAACACTCAAAGAACTACTCACTAGTTGCTCTTCAATAAATGTTCTAGAAGGTCTATTTAAAGACATGTTTTTATCATGAAAAGAACACGCACTTAAATAAAAGTCTCTCGGCCATCTTCTTTTTAGACGGATTGGGGGATTACCGGGGATTGAGTGTGAGGCAAGTTGAGAGACTAGTGGATTAGAGTGGGTATGGAGTTTACTACGAAAGGATAGGTATCTGGTTGGGATAAATAAGCATATGGAACACTAAGACCTAAGGGGTAGGTTTGTTTGTGACATAATAAGTAGCGTTGAGGATTTGAAAGGTTTAGTGGAGCCCGAAAGCTCAACTATGTATGTCCAAATGGGTCTAATAACTGTCATGTAAACAAGTATTTTGTAATTTATTAGGAGCTTCCGACGCTTGTCTAGTAAATTTTGTAGTAGTTAGTAGCCAGAAATAGCGAGCAGTTTCTTGTATTTTAAGTCTGGTGTGTTGTGATGAATTTAAATAGCACATATGGGTGACTGTAGATCCAAATGTTCTTACATAAGAACTTAGTATTTAAGAAAATAGAAGCAAACTAAACTAATATTAAATTTTAAATTTGATCTATAAATGTTTATTATTTATTTTTCATTTACTATATAAAATATATTATTTTTATAACGTTCATCGCAGCTGAGAGAGAAGCGCTGGGGTCTCTCAGGACCTAGCTTGTCCCTCCATAAGTGGAGGGACAAGTCTCGTTGGGGGATCCCTCAGATGTGTATATATTGTAAATAAAGTATGAATTTTTTTGATAGTACATATAATGTATATAACCTTTTAGGAATTTTACCTTGCTTTTCCTCTCCAAATATTCCCTTTGCTCCCATTTTCCTCTGTAGCTTACCCTTTATTCAATCAATATGAATAACACCCTGTTGACCTGTCATGTTAACTCCCAATCCCTTCCCGCACATTTCGATGAATTTCATGATTATCTTCTTCACAATTTCTACCATATTGTTGCTGTCTCGGAAACCTGGCTCAAACCACATATTCCCTCCTCATCGGTATCCATTCCTAATTGTATCCTCATTCGTCATGATCGGGCGGAACGGACTGGTGGTGGCGTTAGTTTGTTCGTTCATGACAGTCTGAGGGTTAAAATCCTTTTCAAATCTCCATCTACTGATACACCTCACCTAGAATATCTTTTCACAGAAATTTCTTCTCACTTGTTTACCCTCCTCTATGTCATAGTGTACCGTCCTCCTCAAGTCAAATTTGACTCAACTTTCGAATCCTCACTTTTTACCTATGTTCCCGCTAACAATAACATAATAATAGCCGGCGATTTTAACACAAATCTCCTTTCCGTTTCTCCTGATAAATCTTATTTGATAGATCTAGCTTATTCTCTTAATCTATTTATCGTACCTTTTGAACCTACTCACCATACTCAGTTTTCAGACACTTTACTTGATTTATTCATAGTTGATTCTTCTCAAAATTTACTTTCCTTTTCTCAAAATCCAATATCCTTTCTCTCTTGTCACGATCTTATCTAAATCTCCTACAATATTTCCACACCTATGATCCTCAATAAAAAAGTTTCCTGGCGTAATCTTAGTTCCTTAACTCCAGAAAATATAAACCCTCTACTAGACTCATTATCCCTTTCTATTAAACCAATCTATTCCTCCCACTCCATAGATGAAATGGTGGAATGCCTTTCATCTAATCTACTAACATGTCTTAATCATCTAGCACCGCTCAAAACCTCTACTTTCCGACGTTTACCTGCTCCTTGGGTTAATCAAGAAATTAGAGATCTGATGAAAAGAAGAGATGCAGCTAGAAGGCGCTTCAGGCGATCTAGATTTCCTGATGATTACCAGGTATGCAAGTTTAAAATGTCGTTTTAATTCCAATAGAATGCGCTTTTAGCCTATTGAAGGATTTGCTTATCTCTAAACACTATTTTGTTTGTTAGTCATTTGTTTACAAAAGTCAGTTGTTTTTAAGTCGTTTACGTGGACGTATCATACCTTTCTTTGGTGTTAAAAATGTCTAATTTTAAGCCAAATAAAGAGCCTTTGCGGCATGTCATGATTTTCTTATTTAATCAAAAGAAAAAGGCATCTGAATGTCATCGAATTCTTGTTGAGACTTATGGCGATGTTGCTCCAACCGTCAGGACATGTGAACGTTGGTTTCAAAGTTTCCAACGTGGTGATTTTGATGTTACTGATCAAAAACGAGAAAATCGACCAAAAAAGTTTGAGGACTTCGAATTGCAATCTTTATTAGACGAAGACAATACCCAAACCCAATAAATGATGGCAGAACAGTTGAATGTCACTAGGCAAGCCATTTCCGATCGCCTGAGAGCTATGGGAAAGATTCAAAAGGTTGGAAAATGGGTTCCACATAAATTGGACGAACGACAGATGGAAAAAAAACGAAAAACTGTGTGCGAAATGCTGCTTTTACGCCACGAAAGAAAGGGTTTTTTGCATCGAGTTGTAACTGGCGATGAAAAATGGATTTATTTTCAGAATCCCAAACGAAAAAAATCATGGGTAACGCCAGGACAACCATCCACATCGAGTGCAAGACCGGATCGTTTTGGGAAGAAGACAATGCTGTGTGTGTGGTGGGATCAGAAGGGAGTAGTCTACTACGAGCTTCTCAAACCCGGCGAAACAGTCAATACCGAGCGCTACCGACAACAAATGATCAATTTGAGTCACGCATTGATCGAAAAACGCCCAGAATGGGCTCACAGGCACGCCAAAGTCATTCTTCAGCATGATAACGCTCCTGCACATTCAGCCAGATTGACTAAGGAAACGATTTCTTCGCTTGGTTGGGAACTCCTACCCCACCCGCCGTATTCACCTGACCTGGCGCTTTCTGATTATCACCTCTTCTCATCGATGGGACACTCATTGGCGGAGCAACACTTCAACAATTTCGAAAACGTACGAAAATGGCTCGATGAATGGATTTCAAATAAAGATGAAGCATTCTTTTGGAATGGTATCCATATATTGCCCGAGAGATGGACAAAATGTGTAGAAAGCGAGGGTCAGTACTTTGAATAAAATATATTATACTTTTTTTTAAATTACTGTGTATATATTTTAAGAAATAAACGACATTTTAAACTTGCAAACCTGGTACTCCACTTTCAAATCCCTTCGAAACCACACCCAGTCTACCATGCGACGTGCCAAGGCGCAGTATTTTCGTAACATCCTATCCGAAGCTCCAGATTTAAAATCTAAGTGGAGAATTCTAAGGAAGTTTTCGATTACGAGTTACTCTTCCAGTACATATTATCCTGTGACTCCTGACGAACTTAATGCCTTTTTTGTAGATTCCTCTCCCAATGAGCCTCCAATCAATACTTCATCCTATTCCATTCCTCAATTTCCATTTAATCCAGATAACTTTTACTTTCTTTATATTCCCCCCGATGATATAATAGCTTCTGTTTTTAAATCCCGGACAAATGATTTCGGTGCCGATCAAATACCGGTAAAAATTATCAAACTCACTCTTCCTGTCATCCTTCCTACTCTCATACATATTTACAACTTCTCCTTACAAACATCTTCCTTTCCGACAGCATGGAAAAAGGTCCTAGTTCGTCCATTGAATAAAGTTCCTTCACCTACCACAGCATCCCATTTTAGGCCTATTTCCATCCTATCAAACCTATCTAAGCCACTTGAAAGAATAGTCCATTCTCAACTGGCTAAATACCTTGAAAATAAAGATCTCCTAACTCCTCTTCAATCAGGCTTCCGTTCAGGTTATTCTACTCAATCCGCTCTTTTAAAAATTACTCAAGACATTCATTCTTCAATTGACCAACAGAAAATTACTATCCTAATCCTCTTAGATTTCTCCAAGGCGTTTGATTCCGTGGATCATAAAATTCTTCTGACTAAATTACAAAAACTCTCCCTTTCCAATAGTGCTCTTGGCTGGTTCCAGTCCTTCTTATCTCTCCGTTCCCAAACAGTTATTGTTCCTAACCAACCTCCTTCAAAATCTGTGCCTCTGACGCGAGGTGTTCCTCAGGGATCCTCTCGTTCACCAACTCTCTTTTCCGTTTACATTAATGATTTGACAGACGCCATTAATAATTCCCGATATCATTTATATGCTGATGACTTTCAAATCTATTTATCGTTTCATCCTTGTGAGATTTTTGAGGCAACTCGTAAAATTCAAGATGACATTTATAGCATTCACCAATGGGCAGTAGAGAATAAGTTACGACTGAATCCAGAAAAAACTAAAGCAATGCTAATTGGATCGAAACCCTCCCTTAATTCCCTTTCCTGTTATCCACTTCTTTATCTCGATAACGTTCCTATTCAGTTCACAAACTCTGTCAAAAACCTCGGAGTAGTATTCGATCAACATTTGTATTGGAATAACCATATTTCCCACATTACCCGAAAAACCATCTCCATCCTCAAACAGCTCCTAAGATTCCGTGAATCTTTCCCTCGCAATACCCGTCAATTGTTAGTATCTTCCCTCATCCTTCCCCACCTCGATTATGGATGCTTAGTATACGGAGGACTCTCTGGCGAGCTTGAAATGAAGGCGAAATGATTAATGAACTCCTTTATAAGATTCATTTATGGGATTCCCAGGCGTTCTCACATCACTTGCTGGTATTCCGAGTTGAGGTGGCTTTATCCAAGTTTTCGGCGACAATACTTCCTTGGTTCCTTTCTATTCCAATCCTTAAAGTCCAAAAAAAAACCTTCGTAAATTTACGACATCCTTGCCCTTCGTTCTTCCATTCATCTTTTGAACACCAGATCTCAGCCTATAGATCTGTATATCCCTTCTCATCGAACTGCTTCCTTTGAAAAATCCTTTATTAATCGTGCAGCTTTATTCTGGAATTCCATACCCATTTCGATCCGCAATGTTCCTTCTCTCACTTCCTTTAAACATAATTTATTCATCTATCTCCTCAATTATCAATCTTCCGAAATTATGTAATAATATTTTATTGCTAGAATATTTCTTTTTCTTTTATTTTATTTTAATTTTGTTATTTACTTATTTATTTATTTTTTTATGTATGGTAAACCCAAAGACTTGTAGTATATAATTTACACTCTATATAAGTTACTGCCTGATATGTACGCAGTCAGACAATAATACCTTTTTATGTTATTCTTAGGGGACATGGTGTCCCAGAATAAAGATTATTTTTCATTCCAATGTATTTTTAAAGATTTAATTTAATTTTTTTTTATTATTATATTTTATTTTAATTTATTTTATTTTATTAGATATTATAAGGAGATACTTTACTTATTTTATTTTGTATCTCATATTTGTATTTATTTCTTATTGTACATATTGTGTGAATGGATCATAAGCTGGATTACTTATTGCCCACATCGAGGCAGATTGTAATACTTTCTTTAAATAAATGTTTTCAAATCAAAACGTTCATAGAATAGGTTTATGTATGCATTTTAATTTTTATGTATAGTGTGAATGAAACCCAGATTATTTCATTCCTGCAGGTATTAAATTATAATGATTCCATTTTCAGGTGCTTTTTTGTTGTTTTTTTTTCTCAGATTATCCACAGTTGAATTTGAATTTAATGTATTACTTGAGAATAAGCATGTTCTTCTAATTATTTGCATAGATAATATCAATGTTTCTGAACAAAGAAGGAAGTGAATAAACATGTTAAAAGAAAAAAATATATATGAATTTAAATCAAATAAAAAATTTGAAGTAGTAATAAATGATACTAAGTTAAACTAAATAATTATTAACACCCTTAATGAAACATTCGGAATATTCATAGTAAAATTAGAGAAAGAATAGTTAAATAAAGGTTTAAATGTAAAATTCGTTCCTATTTTACCGATTGAACCTTCAAAGTTAATCATAACTTTTCCTATTCTTCATTCTTTACCCAATCTGCCGGTGTTCCTCAAGGTAGTATCCTAGGTCCTATCCTCTACATAGTGTATACAGCTGATATCCCAACCCATCCTACCACTGTCCTCACTACTTACGCTGATGACACATGTGTGTTATCAGTAAACAATGATCCCTTCATTGCCTCTCAAACACTCCAATCCCATATCCTAAACCTTCAAGAATGGTGCCAAAAATGGAGAATCAAAATAAATCCAAACAAATCCCACCAAATAACCTTTACCCTTCGTCGTAAACCTACGACCTCCTGTCCTTTAATGATATTCCACTAATCCCTGTTGAACAGATACGCTACCTAGGACTCCAATTAGACAAACGACTAACTTGGAATCCACATACGAGATTAAAATGACAAGAAACTGCCTGTCGTTTCAGACTACTTCAACATTTACTTGACAAACGTTCAAAGCTCCAATTAATTACAAAAGACTTATATACATGACTGTGATTAGACCTATTCGGACATACGGAGTTGAGCTTTGGGGCTCCACTAAACCATCCAATTCATCTCGTATTCAATCCTTACAATCCAAAATCCTTCGTAAAATCCTCAATGCTCCTTACTTTGTCGCCAATAAACTTATCCATAAAGATCTTAATGTTCCATATGTTGCTGATTTATCCTCCGAGGCGTCTGAAATGAAGATGGCCTAAAAACCTTCTAGTTTCAATAAAGTGCTACTAATGAGTAGTTCTTTCCAAGTTTTAACATGTTATTATAATCGTTGTCAATACATTTACTTGATGTATATATTCTGTACAGTTGTAAATTTAAATAAATGTATATTTAAAAAAAAAATGTAAAATTTACAGTTACTTTTCCATGATTACTATGGCTAAACACAAAAGTTCACTCTAAACATTATTCGTTGAATGTATATTACAAGATAAAGGCAATATCTAATGTAGAATCAGTTATTGACACCCTAAGGATATCTTTTAAAATAAGGACGGAATTAAAAGTATTCTTACACATTTCAGTTGTAGGATTCAAAAGGAATCATATTAATTATTTTTTGCATGGACATTCACAAAATTCAAAAAGAGACCTCATAGAGCAAAAATAAAAAAAAAATAAAAATTTAAATCTTACCACATACAGGTACAAAATATTTCGCTCAGATTATTATTGAGTAGAAGATCTCAATTGTACTCAAGTACGCTTAACAGTTCATCAAGATTTCGTCATCCAAAGATTAGTGATTCAGACAGGCGCAGTTATCCGGTGTCAAGCCGTTGTAAAGCAGTAAATTTATAACGAAGCGACAGATTAGGTACAGAGGGATGAATTTTTAACGACCCTTCACTGAACCCGCCCTCTTTCCGAACCAATGAGATCATTATCTGATCATTTTTTAACAACTGATTGGCTATTTACAAGTTGGTGGGAATACTTAATTACTGAGTTCATAAGTCCAGGCTAATAGCTCTGCGTTTATTTATATATTTAGCTTTTTTTGACGGAGCCTATTCTTTCGTCATCCGTAAGATATTATTAACGGGCTAGGTGTTAATTTAGGCATTAGTCCAGCAATTTTAACTACGCCGTCTAGCTTCATAATTCATAAACAGATAATTGGGAAAAGTTTGTTTCCGGCTAAAATCCAATAGTTCCGAGCATGGCCATATCAACACATTTTTACCGTAAACGGGGGTTACATTAATACAGGTTTGGCACATTTGTTTTTGTTTTTTTCTGGCGCGTTTGTCTACTTTAGCCTCTCATTTTGAAATTAACGCTGTTTATGGTACTAATTGTTTTTATTAAATTAAAATGATTAATAACAAAAAATATATTTAAAAAAAAATTAAATAAAAAGCTTTGTAACACTACAATCCATGGAGGTTCTTCGGTTCAGCACTGGATATGGTTGTGCTAATTATTGTCCAAAGATTATGCGAGGTTATTTGACGACATTCGCATTTACCAGCCAGAATTTTTCTAGTTTAAAGTTACCCACTCTAAATAACAATGACAATGATTTTTGAGTCGATCCTCGGGTGTTATAACTAAATAAATAATTATCTGCCTTTACCGGATTCGAACTTAGTTCTCGAAGTTAGAAGTCCATTGCCTTACCCACGGAGCTATCGCTCCTTCCTTGTGTAACATTAACACAATTAAAATCTTACATCCAATATTAGGACGACAAGGCAAGTAGGAGATAAATGGAATATACAGTACACATAGTAATGTTTTGTAAACTATGTCGCGTAAAGATGTGCTGGTCGCGTAGCGAGGATGGATTTCAGTGGAATACCTAAAACTCTCCTGCGGGAACTAATCTATAGCAAAAGACAGAATTGAAGACGAAGGGTGGAATGGTAGGGATAGAATTGCTGTGGATGTCTGAAGTATCCTAGGGATTCGAAATTAGATATTGGTTGCGCGAGATCGAGACAATTTTGAAAAGGTTATTGCAGGAGCCTAAGGTGATTTGTAGCGTCACATAGTAAATGTGTTTCTTAGCAAGAAAGATTGCTATCCGTATTTGGGTTTAATTTTCTTACTATTTTATTTCCTTTGTATAGCAATGTTTTTATTTTTGGAAATATTTTCTATGTTTTTAGAACTGATGATGAATGTTCAACATTCGAAACTAATTTTCAAAAAAATTGAATTTCAATAGAAGTTGCAAAAAAATCATTAAACCTATTTCTGATGATCCTTCAAAAGGATTGTGCTTACCTAATGTGATCAATCATTAGATTCGGATGTCTGTATATTTGCAATATTGGTAGATATGAATCTACTGTTTAGGATTCTAATAATGCTGTGTACGTAATCGATGTCCAAGTTTCATTGGCGATTCTGGATGAAGGAACAAGTACAATAGCCCTAGGCTGAGGGTAAATTGAGCACAGCCCACACACTCCCCGAGGGTGGGCAGATCTGTGAAACTTGCCAATACTTCCCCGCACATTGGACTCATCCTCTGCAGTCTACACGGGTTCGTAACTTGCATAATTTAAAGAACATATTATTAATATACATTTTAACCCTTTTAGGGCAGAGTGTACTACAGTACACTATAGATCAATAAATTGTTTGGAATGGCCCCATCATTCAGAAACATTAAATGAAGTTAAAAAACCAAAAAGATTGTAAAAAATGGTAGTTAATTTTTTTTTTTCCACAGATTTATTAAATATTAGACCAATAAAAAAACAGTGAATTTAAATGATTTTGAATATGTATACCTGAGAGTTTTATATGAAATATTATGATTTGAAGGACTTCCTATTGTTCTACATACGGGCGTTTACTATTCACTAGCCTATACCTTTCACTAGCAATCTCCTCAGATTAATATTTTTTTCCTCGTATAGTAAATTTAAAATAACTCTATGTTTCTCCCTGATTTTATAATAATATTTCAGTATGCTTTTTGGAACTTGGTTGTCAACTTCAAATTTGTATTGTTTATGAATATATATGATGAGAAACATGAGAAAGGGTAACGTTACATCCTCCAGTCGATTTTTTATTTATTTTAAGTTTCACTTCCAGTTCCTTTGCAGTCCTCTCTGGGCGTTATCCGCAATCTGCGTGAGCAATGTCTTATTAATTTTCCGTAGAATCGTTAATAACGGATCTGGATTTGGTCGTAAACAGCATATAGTGTCAAATAGCTGAGTACTTTTTTAGTTAGTAATAAATATTTTCATTTATTTGAAGGCTGGGATGGCTGGGACACATTATAAGACTGGAGGAAACACAGTACCCAAGTAAATGTCTGAAAGGGAACCTAAGAAATGATGGTTAGAAGACGCAGAGGAAGACCTCAGGAGCCTAGGTGTCGGAAGATGGAGACAGATTACTCGGGAGGGAGATACGGGAGAAAGTGATGGAGGCCAAGGTCCTTCGAGGACTTCAGTGCCAGTAAAATATATAAAAATTTCTGTTCCCTACACACACAATATACATACATACATATCGGTCGGAATTTGTTGGGGTGGCCGAACGGGCTAAGGTTTGCGCTATATGTAATCAAAGTTAAAAATAGTCGGGCGCGGTCAGCATTTGGATGTGTGACTATCCAGAAAAGTTAGCCCTGGTATCTCTGGAAATTATTCTTACTACTCGGGTAAGTGGAGCCCGGCAGCCTACTGGAGATAACTCAAACCGACCGGAAGTGAGAGTGATAACTATAAGCCGGGTATTCCAATCGGTTATCGTAATATCGTGTTCTAGGATCTATATCCTGGTTATATCCTATACCAGTGGTTCCCAACAGGTGGTTATATATAGGTCAGGATGACTCTGTGGTTTGCAAGCCATCATCGAAAAATGCCTCGTCAGGAATTTGACTTACAGTTTGTAGTCAAGAGTAAATCATGGTTATCAGGATTTAACCGTGAGAAACGAATATGAGTAGGCGAGGTGGTGTGGCCAGTTTAGATTAGTTTGCTTTGTACCAGCATAACAAAAACTATTATTTAGTAATAAACCTGAATTAGATACATGATTCTAAAAAAAAAATAGTTTCAGCAAATTTTATGTAAGTCTATTTACACTTTTTATATATAACACCAGTTAGAGGTACGCAATTATACACGCACATATTTATAGGGGGTCATTGAAATTATTGCGATATTTGATGGGTCCTTGAAAATCTTTTGTTGGGAAACCCTGTCCTAGGCTATCCTCCCGAAGGTTTGTTCCACGGACGGTCTGTAGTGTGGAAAGATATATAGCTCCAAGGCGGCCTGCCATAATCTAATTAATTGATATTGACCAATTTTTCATTACCCTATTAAAAATTTTAAAACCGAGGTTGACTAGTGTTTTAGCGCACATTGGTGGAAAAGGAGTTGGCCCAAAGAAGGAAATCGTACTACGGGTATCCTGCCACTGTAACATGGAAACCATGGTTCACAGTGAAATGAGGTGGATTACTCCCTCTGGAATGCCTGTGCTCGCGCAAGCAATAGTAAACAATAAAACAGCTTTCTATTTACTGAATTATCCTATAATCAAAAATAAAGCAATACACATTAGTTTTCATTACATTTTATATTGTAAAAGTTTTTTTGTTTTTTTTTTTAAACTCAAAAATGCTTTCGAGAATCTGGATAGTCTTTAATATCTGTTTCACTCACTATGAGCTGTTCTCATTATCTTTTGTCTTTTATCGTTGAAATAAAGGTGGAGCTAGATGACACAAAACGGAAATTGATTAAATGAAATATTTTGTTTTATCTCGATTTATTCAAATTATAAATTATAATATTACGTGTCGCCATTGTCCTTGAATATGGATATGACACTTACACTCTATATGCAAATAGAGATGTTACAAGGCTGGACTATTTGCAAAATAAATTATGTATTCCTTCGTAATAAAGATAGGACGCCTTCCTTACATTCAGGTCTTAAAACACAAGACATGCCATTCAAATGTTGTTTACTGTTTGAAATACAACACCGTCACACACACTGCATGGGACTTGTTACCTTGTCTCCTTGCCAGGGCAGTCACATAATTTCTCCGCATCAGCACTACTTTTTGTAAGCAATCTAATTTAATAGAATATGTGACGACTCGTTTATTTTCTATCATTTCTATCACATTTGTAATATAATCAAAAATATATTTTTTTTTAAGTATTGCAAAAGTACCAGGAGATTAGATTTTAAAACGAGTATACAAAACTGATACTTTATATTTAACTGTATCGACTTGCTATGAATATGATTATTCTTTATTAATTTTTACTTTATTTTTATTTTTTTTTTTTTTTTTTTTTTTTTTTTTTTTTTTTTTTTTTTTTTTTTTTTTTTTTTTTTTTTTTTTTTATTTTTTTACATGAATATGAGTTTTGGCTGTGGCTCAATACTTTTCTGGTGTAATGGTACTTTTCATAATCAAAAATGTAATATTTTGGCACACCAAAGCTCTGTTGGTGTTGCTAGGATCGAAAATTGGACGATTGTTGACTTATTAGAAATTTAATGTAGAATATTTTTTTTATATATAACGTTTGTCGCTAGAACCTACCGTTAAGGGGCTATATTGGTTTGAATGAAAAACGTCACTTTTTATCTACATTTTTTTAAGTGCTGGAGCTTTTTTGACACGCTCTAGCTTTGTTAGTGTCGCTCGGAGCGAAAATTTTCCGAAAGTTTCTTATTCGGAAATGTTATGGAGAATATTTGTTATTATATAACACTTGTCGCTAGGACCCACCGTTCAGGAGCTGTATTGGTTTCAATAAAAAATGTCCCATTTGAAACCCCTATTTACTCTCAATTTAATTATTTTCGAATAATCATTGATTGGTCATTTAGATTTTTTTTTCTCTTTCAAATTTTTATTCACATCTGTTATAGGAATAACAAGTGAATTTGCATTCAATTATTATGGTTTGTATGTCTATACTTGGCCTTGGATATAGAAAGACTGAGAGGCTTGGAAAGAGACAGGGAAGTCTGTGGGATTTGGAAGAGCACTCCCACGCTTAATGGCACCATGGGGGGAAACTAAAGATAAAGTCGAAGCATTTAATTATTAATTTAAGTACTTCTATAATTTTTATCTTAAAATTGTGAATTGGTAAAATCGATAGAATATAGATAGACATAGTCAAGTCCAGGTTTTTTATTTGTGCCAAGTTAGGGAAAAAATTGAGCTTTAACCTCAATCGCTTTTTTTTTTTTTTTTTTTTTTTTGTTGTTTTTTTTTACGTAAGACCTATCTATGTAGGCGAATGACATATACTATTGTTTTTAGATTTAATGTCACTTTTTATGCTAAAATAAGAAAATAATTACCTATATCTCCTTAAGAGTGCACTTTTTGTTAGCCTTAGGGTACCTCTGTATAATATAGTTCCGGTAAAAAAAAGCGGAGCGGTAGTAGAGAAAATATAGGGAGGGACAACCAATGAGAGGACAGAGGAGGCACAGACAGAGGAACAGTTTGACGGGACAATATGCATGGAAATGCCTGGAATAGCATTACCATCAATAAGGAACCGCCTTCCCCAATGCCATGTACAACCGCCATACTCCGGCCGATACTGCCATTTCCATATCTTCCAGAACGGGTGCACGTTCAGATCCTCCCTTAGTTTTTATAGTACTGACTTACCGGGTCTGCCTACAAGTGCTGAGATAGATGTTCAGTCAATTCCTGGAGCCCAACTTTTTATTTTATAACTACAAGTTTATGGAGGAAAATCATGTATAAAATTTATCTTGTTTTACCATCTTATTCCCCAGAACCGTTTAAGAGTTCTTGTCCTAAAACCTTTCAACAACTTTTCTAATTTCGTACAGGAACCAATATAGTATATACTGGTGTAATCAAAACAGTTATTCAAATAATGATTTTGTTTATTGTTGTCTCATTTAATCTTTAACCTAAGCTATTTAATCTTTATTTTGAGTTATTCTCTACATGTTATTTATTTTAATATAAAATATTTGTGCTTATTAACATGGAACGTATTTTACCGGTGCAAATAGGTCACTGATAAAACATGTTTCTACCGTTCCGCTTTTTTTTTCCGGAACTATATTATTCAGAGGCCTCAAAAAGTGCCCTCTTAAAGAGATAAAGGTAATTATTTTCATAATTTAACTTAAAAACTGACATTAAATCTGAAAACAATATGTGGTATATGCCATTCGCCTACATAGATTCTTCTTCTTTCGCTTTCCCCCAAAGTGCATTTCTGGGTGAGGGTGCACTCAAGCATATCCCCAGACTTTCCCTGTCTCTCGCCAAGCCTCTCAGTCTGTCGACATCCGAGGCCAAGTATAGACCTATAATTCATATTAATTAATGCAAATCCACTTGTAGTTATTCTAATAACAGGTGTAAATACGAACCGTGTAAAATTTGAACCGTTTTTAGGGAACGCAAGAGCATTACACGTAGTTTGATAGTTTTGATATTAGACGAGTAGGAGCAGTTAAGAGCTCAACTCTTCTTATAACACTTGATTAAAAAGACAGGTTCAAATGAGTGAACTCCTTTTGACTTTGTTTTTCCCAATGCGAAATAAAAAATTTTAACCTAAATTTTACCGATGTTGCTCGATACCTCCAGGCGGTTCAAAATTTTGTTTTGAATAAAACCAATTTATTATCTGATAAGTCATAAACTCCTATTTCTTAACAATATATTCTACATGTTATGTATCGATGTAAGAATACTTACTGTCGATATAGGTAAAACACCTGAGGAAGGTTATGTTTTTTTTACACACATGATATATAATTTTGTAACACATTACGAAAGTGTTAATGTTATAATATAATTGTTGTTTTGTGTACTGTAGTATTTTCTTTTATGGAATACATAACAGTGGCGCAGTCGGTAGGACCCATACAGTATTCTTTACGGTACATATAAAAATACATTTATACCAAAATGCCAGAAACGGGAAGAAAAGGAAAAGAGAAGCACGTAGAGCAGGAGGATATAGCGGTACCAAAATATGTGGAAAAAATTTTACAACAGAATGCCAAGCTACAAGAACAGATGGCGAAAATTCTTGAAAATACACCGCAACAACTTGAAAATTTTAAGGTTAGTGGAATTACTTTTGAAAAATATAATATAGATGAAGATTTCGAAGATTATATTGACAGACTAACTGCTTTTTTAGACCTTCAAAACATTTCGGAACAAAATAAAGTTAATTCATTCATTACATTATTGCCAGCAAAATTATTCTCTCTATTAAAAAGCCTGGTATATCCCGATAAATGTACAAAAAAAAGTTACGACGAATTAGTAAAAATTTTACACGAACACTTAAAGCCGAGGCCATTGATTATACCAAGTAGGCATGCTTTTCTGAATAGGAAACAACACCAAGGTGAAAACATTTCTCAGTACATGGCCCAACTACGAAAATTAGCTATGCCATGCAAATATCCTGAGAGCATGCTTAACACAATGCTCAGAGACGTTTTCGTTAGTGGGTTATGTTCTAAAACGATTCTAGATAGGTTATTTGAGGAAGACGACCCCAACCTTGATAAGACTGTTCAGATAGCACAAGCTATTGAGTCCGCAGAGAGCAGCTCCAAACTCATACTAAATTCATATGGAGAAGAACCAGAAATCCATAAATTACAACAGAGCCGGAGATTTAAAATTCAAAAAACTCAGACTGCGAGAAATGCGACACCAATTAATAACGATGAAGCAGGTTACCTTTGTTTCAGATGTGGTAAAAGAATCACTTCGCGCGTGAATGTATGGAAAAAAATTTATATTGTACATATTGCCGGAAAACGGGTCATATTAAGAATGTGTGCTTTCGTCAAAGACGTACAGAGAAGCCAGTTAGCGCGGTTCAAGAGGAAGGATACGAAGAAGAATACAATAAAATTGATGAAGAGGTTACACTAGATTTTCTAGATATACATCAGCTAAATCGAGAAAAACAAAAACTTACACCAGGACCTATTTACGTCACTGTTCAAATAAATAACGTTCCTATAAAGATGGAATTAGACACGGGAAGGGCAGTGACTGTTATGAGTGAAGAAGAATACGAGAAAATTAGAGTAAAACCATTAGGAGAAACTAGAGTAAGGTTCAGAAATTTTGGTAATGGTATAATAAGACCACTTGGACAAGTTAGAGTCTCAGCTAGTCATAAAAGCGCAACAAAAGAACTGCCACTTTTTGTGGTGAGAGAAAAGGTTAAAGCGATACTTGGGAGAGACTGGTTGTGTGAATTCTTTCCTGAATACATCAAGGACATACAACAGCGCAATATAACAAATTTTAGAACATCTAAAGAAAAACTGAATAACCTTTTTTCAACTAATGATAAATTGTTCACACCAGGAACTGGAACAGTTAAAGAATTTGAAGTACACTTAGATCTGAAGGAGGGAGTACAACCTACTTTTATGAAACATCGTACAGTTCCATATGCCTTGAAAGAACGTGTTGAAAATGAATTAGATCGGCTTGAGATGGAAGGTATAATCTCAAGAGTAAAATTCTCAGAATGGGCTACCCCTATAGTGCCTGTGGTCAAACCCAATGGTGATATTCGTATTTGTGCGGATTACTCAAAAACTATAAATACCAAGATTCAAGTGCCCACACACCCCTTGCCTTCGCCAGAAGAGCTCTTCGCAGGATTAGCTGGCTCAAAAATTTATAGTATTTTGGACGTGAAATCGGCCTACTTACATTTAAAAGTAGATACCGAGTCGGCATCATTATTAACAATTAACACACATAAGGGGTTATACCAGTGTCATAGACTCATGTATGGAGTGAGCGCTGCCCCAGCAATATGGCAGAGATTCATTGAAATGGTTTTACAGGATCTCAGAGGAATTTCAGTTTTCTATGATGACATCTTAATAGTAGCCAATAGCGAAGAGGAAATGATGAATCGCCTCAAGGAAGTGTTTAACAAGCTGGAAGAATATGACCTTAGACTCAACAAAGAAAAATGTAAATTTTTTGTTAAGGAAGTCAAATATCTGGGGCACAAAATTACATCAGAAGGCTTACATAAAACAACAGACCACATTCAAGCAATTTTAGATTTCAAAGAACCGAACAATACAACAGAACTAAAATCGTTTTTAGGTATGGTAACCTTTTATGCTAAATTTTTTCCGAACCTTGCAACTATCGCACAACCGTTATACAGTTTAACAGGGAAGACGACCAAATATTTTTTCAGTCAGGAATGCCGGAATAGTTTTAACCAAATAAAAAAAGAGATTACATCAGAAAGAATTCTCGCTCACTATGACCCTCAACTTCCTCTTATCTTGGCTGTTGATGCATCATCTGTTGGTCTGGGTGCAGTATTGTCTCACCAATACCCTGATAATTCTGAAAGACCTATAGCATTTGCTAGCCGAACGCTATCAGCTTCTGAGAAAAATTACTCTCAAATTTGTAAGGAGGCTCTGGCCATAAAATGGGGAGTACAGAAATTTTTTTACTACTTGTTTGGTGTAGAATTTATATTATATACAGATCACCAACCGTTAGTACACATCTTTGGAGAGAAATCAAAATTACCTTGCATAGCTGCCACTCGACTCATTCATTATGCATTGTTCCTTCAGAATTTCAGGTTTACAATTAAATATAGAGCTACGGGGGACCACGGTAATGCTGATAGTTTATCTCGTCTGCCTCAGTCTTCAGACCAACTTCACACGTTGGATCTTGCTACTATGTATCAAATTCAACAGCTAGAGCAACTGCCAATTTCATCCAGGGATATAAGCCGCGCAACGAGAGAGGATCCTGAATTAAGACAACTGTTGGAACTACTGCGAAAAGGAGAGTCACTAAAAGGAAAAGATGGGATATTCGACCTACAAGATAACTGCATTATGAAGGGAGCTCAAGTTTACATACCTCGAAAATATCGAACCCAGATATTAGAAGAATTACATAGTGGTCACATGGGTATAGTCAAATGAAGGGCCTTGCCCGGTCCTATGTTTATTGGCCAAAAATGAATAATGAAATTGAAGAAATGGCCAAAAATTGTATGGAATGCACATTAAACCAGCGAGAAACAACCAAGCATAATTCACACCATTGGGAATTTCCACTGCAGCCATGGGAAAGAATACACATTGACTTCGCAGGCCCCTTCAAAGGAAAATACTTCCTGCTCCTAGTAGACGCATATTCGAAATGGCCGGAAATATACATCACTAATTCAATGACCACAACTACAGTTATAGATAAATTGGATGATGCTTTTTGCCGCTATGGGTACCCTAATGTTTTAGTAAGTGACAATCAAACCTCATTCATATCCAGCGAACTTCAAGAATATCTGCAGTCTAGAGGTGTAAAACATATCACAATTGCTCCGTTTCATGCAGCGTCTATTGGACAAGCAGAACGTTTCGTTTACACCATGAAAACCGCACTTAAGAAATTGTCCGGAACGGGTAGTAAACTTGAACTAGAGTTAAACCATTTCCTTTTAACATATAGAAGAGCCCCAAACACAACAACAAACAACTCCCCGGCATCGCTGTTTCTCAAGCGGGAAATTCGATCCTGTTTGGACCTCCTTAAACCCAACTTAGGGGAGCGTGTGAGACAGAAACAAAAAGAGCACATCAGTTGTACAGCAGCAAGTTATTTTGAAGGACAAACTGTAGCAGCGAGGAACTACAATCAGCCAAATAAGCGATGGCGGATAGGAAAAGTAGTCAGTAAAGATGGACCCTTACACTACACCATTGTAGTTGACGGCAGACTGTGGAAGAGACATTATGATCAGTTAAAACCGATCTTTCAAAGTTCTAATGGTCAGCCTGTTTCAGAAACCGCACATGAAAACCAACCTAGACCAGAAGAAAACCACTCCAGCGATTCCGAAGGAAACGACCAAACACAACTGAGCCAAGCAGTGATACAACGACCACCCCGCAATCGCCACCCACCACCACATCTTCATCAGTACGCTGTTGCTTAGGGGGGAGGAGTGTTATGTATCGATGTAAGAATACTTACTGTCGATATAGGTAAAACACCTGAGGAAGGTTATGTTTTTTTTAACACACATGATATATAATTTTGTAACACATTACGAAAGTGTTAATGTTATAATATAATTGTTGTTTTGTGTACTGTAGTATTTTCTTTTATGGAATACATAACACTACATGTTTCGGAGTATACTGCTCCATCTTCAGGATCTGTCAGTTGAAATGTCAGAATTCATCACAGACTCAATGTTATTCTTATTATTGTTTGAAACCTATATTTTTAAAAATATTAGCTTTTCAACATTGAATATGTTTGACACGCTATAGTTCTGTTGGTGTTTCTCGGTTCGAAAATTTGACATCATACTTAATAATTTAATACAGAATATTTTTTTTTAATATAATATGTACTTGCACTTGTGTAATGAAAAAAATAGCGTTTAAAACCCTTATTTTTAAATGTAGGGTCTTCTTTGACACGCTCTTACTCTGTTGGTTTTGCTCGAACCGAACTTAAAAATAAAATGGAATATATTTTTTTTGTTATATAAGATTGTTCCCAAAGACAAAACGGTTGAGAGCTATATTTTTTGAATGAATGAAAGTCACGTTTTAAACCCCTGTTTTTTCTCAACTTTGTTTATTTCGAATAATCATTAATTGTTAATAATTTCAAATCATATTGATAAACAGAAAAAATAAAGAACTCAAGAGCACAGACGGTCAGCAGGATTAAGCTATTTATTTTTAAAATTTATCCCCTACAGAAAACTGAACCACAGGTAAGCAAAAACATAAAATAAAATAAAAACCATTTAATTTAATTTTTTTTTTTTAATTAAAAATACTGCCAACGATTTGTGACTTTTTAGGTGTAAAATTTCTAAATAAGATAAAGTTTGTGCTAAAAGTCCTGATATAAGAAAGCATCAATCATGTAAGAAAGCAGCTGAAACGTGATTTCCATCAAACAGAATAATCGAAAATAAAAACTCTATGACGAGATGGCGAAATACCTCTCTCCTAATCATTTTCCATTCCTATTGCTACTACTATAAGAGTCCAATCAATAAACAAATTACATAGTGCATGGAATATGCGAGCATTTTTGACTTCACATCTTCGTTAAGAGTAGTTAGAAGGTAAAAATACTAAAAGTCCCTAGCCCTGGGAAGTGAGCTAACGGTGGTTGAAAGGGGAAAAGGTACAACCTTTGGGTTTTTCGATTGTATCTCGAAAACAGTGGACTCTAGAAGAATATGTTATGAATCAAAATTAAAGCTAAGTTAATTTCCTATAAAAAATTTTTTATACATATTTGTCGAACTTCAAACGGTTTTCGAGATATACGTAATTAAAAATCGTAAATTATAAAATAAAAAAAAATAATTTTTTGTCAAAAAGTGCTAGAAACGTATACAGTCAGAGTCGAAAGTGTTCGTACACCTGCTATAAATCATAAGAAATAACAAATATTAGCATTATTTAATAGGATTGATCTAAAACAATTAATCCATTTAATGTATACATCAACACGATCATTTATAAATATATTTTTGTATTTATAGAACATTTCGCAAAATAATACAAGAAGAATAACTGAAAAAAAAAAAAAATAACACCATGAGTTAAAAATATTCGTACACTTGATAAAATTTCTACTTAATATTGACATTCGAGAACAATTAATATTTAGTAGGGCCAAATTTTGCTTTTATAATGCTCTATATGCTTTGTGGCATTGAATTCATAAATTTTTGTGTCAAAGTAACTATAATTTGTAATAATAACGTCACTTAAATTTGATTGTTAGAAACACCCTTTTCCGTAATCGATCCTTTAGATATTTCCAGAAATGCGCTATAGGATTAATATATCGTGATTCATGGGATGTGGCCTCCACTTTGATGTGTTGTACAGGATCCACATTTTGGATTTCCAAGCTGTATGCTCGGATGCATTATCCTGCTGAAAAATGTAATTTTCTCTAATCCCAAATTTTTAAGCACTGACTAGGTAGGTAATTTCTTTTTATTGCATCGATATATTTTATATGAATCATTATGCTACCGATAAATTCAAGACACCCCACTCTAGCATCATTCCAACAACCTCAGACCACGAGTTACTTTCCTGTATTCAGAACAGTTAAAACTATATTTTTTATTTCCATTACTATATTTGTTTCTCCATACTTTTTGGTCCCTCTGAAGATTAAACATCTTAAACCTCGCCGGTAAATATTATCCTATTCCCAAGGTCACAATCTTATTTTTTATGGTCCTTGGCCCATTGATTTCTTAATAGCAATCTCCCATTGCTTATTGATGGTTTTCTCCTAGCTGTCCTGGGTGAAGCTCGTTCCGTCTCAAGCATTAGCGCATTGTTAAAACACTCCCCTTTTTCTCCTCTTTCAGACAAATGCTCATACATTAATTTAGTGGCACTAATTCATGGTTTTCTTTTAACTTT
Organism: Euschistus heros; assembly: GCA_003667255.2. Lineage (NCBI taxonomy): Eukaryota > Metazoa > Arthropoda > Insecta > Hemiptera > Pentatomidae > Euschistus > Euschistus heros. The sequence goes on along the minus strand of RCWM02000414.1, from coordinate 888,583 downwards.
TCTCGTGATATGTCTTTCATATTTGGAGTAAATTTTCCTTAATGATCCTGTTCTCTCTATATATTCAAAAGTTTTTCTCGTTCCATACATTTTAATAGCATCTTGGGCTGTTGAGTGAGGTCTAGTTACTTCTCTAAGCGACCGTAACTCATTAAGTAGGCGTAAAATAATTTGTCTTTTCTCTTCAGTCGTCTCTCTGGTTTTGCGTCTCATGTTCAATTTATGAACAGCCATAATAAACACTAATAATCGTTACACCTTTACAAATGACGTCAAGGGAAAGACTGATTGCAGGTTATCCTTTAAAATATTAATACACGGGATAGAAACTACCGTTAAAGTCTAGTGTACGAATACTTTTGACTCATAGCAATGAGGCATCTTGCTATAATGTATAAGATATTAAGCTAAATCCAATCAATTTTCTCATGAAAAAATATAAACTCTATTCTATAATCATGAATACAATATTATATCTGTTTAAATTAAATAAATATATAATAAATTCAAAATTAAACGAAAGAAAATAAAACTTATTCTAGTGTACGAATACTTTTGACTATGACTGTGTATGAAATAAAAAATAAATTTACTGCTTTAAAATTTTTATTTTTATATTTTTTCTAAGAAACGATCCTCAAACACTACAAGCAAATGTTTGGCAAAAATGAGGTAAAACTTATTTTTTTTTCGAAAAGTATCGATTTTCAATAACGTACATCTGGAAATCCGTTGGAAGTTCGACAAATATGTACTAAAGTAAGTTTATAGGAAATTTAATAACTTTAATTTTAATCCGATATATATTTTTTAGAGTCCACCGTTTTCGAGATATAAACGAAAAAACAAAACATGGGACCTTCTCCCCTCCCCTCCAGCGTTAGCTCACACCCCAGGGGCGGAGACTTTTAGTATGTTTACCTTCCAACTACTTCTAACGAGGCTACGAAGTCAAATATTTTCACATATTCCATGAACTCTACACCCCTCATTTCAGCACTCATTGACTGGACCAAAAGTACTAATGTTTCATTTTCATCAAAGTTCTCTTGATTAAATAATTGCTTCAGTATTCATCTTCCGAACCAATGGCCAGGATTCAGGCTCTGTATCCATTTTATCCCTTCTATTGTTTTATTCCGAAAAAAATATAAAAAGTGCTTGTTCAACCGTTGTGAAAAGGCGCTTCGCATTCTACAGGTTTTGATTTTTGAGGAGTATTGAGTTTCCGTACGATCAACTTTATCTAAGCACCCTAGCGATATGCTCGAAAGGTTCAGTGTAACATAGTAAGCGTTGACCGCTAGGCTTTGAAATATGTTGAGTCTGAACCTTTTAAAATATTGGTTTGCATAAAAAAAAAAAAAAAAAAAAATCTCTTATGTTTAAAAAGTGAAATAAAAATCTGTTTTTTAGCATTGTTAGATACTAGCATTCCAATATTCATGTTTTCCGAAACATCTAAAATCCAAATAATCTCTCAAATTGCTCCTGATATGCCGAAATTTATTTATCTAGAGTTATGTTCAGGGCATTAATAAAAGTCAAAAGGCATTATGTGTCCCATCTGTTGAGACAACTATATGTTTACAAAGTGATTTAAAAAAATAAAATTAATTGTCACCAAAAGACCAAAGGAAAAAATAACTAACAATTGTAATGACAAGTACCATTGGTTTAGTGGAGACATATGGAATAAGAAGAAGTAATTTATTTTTAGTTCTTAAAATACTTTATTTCTTATATAAACCGTTCATTTTTTTTATGATAAAAGTATAGTTGACTGGTAAAAGATTTATGTAGTAAAAGATTTATTTATTTATTATATATTTTTTTATTTATTTTTTTTCCTATACCATTCCTGTCTTCTCTTTATTCTTTCCTTGCTGTTTTGTATTACTAGTTATTTATGTATCTGATCTTTTCAATGCGGTTTTTATCTATGTTTTATCTGTGTTTTATCTATGCCATTCTGTATTCCATTTGTCATCTGTTTATCGGTCTGTTATTTTTTGTCACATCTGGTATTTTGCTCATTATAGTCCTGAAGAATACCTACAACGCAGGTCGAAACGTTGGCACGTATTAAAGTATTTCTTCTGACGTGGTGTTCCTCTTTGACTCCATCCCTGATCATCTTATTCTCCATTTTTTAACTTTAAGGCGGTCCAACATACTTCATTTTATTATAAACTTGTATCACGAGTTTTTATAACTTCTTGCTTGTCGGTTTAGTAAAGGATCTGGAACCAATGGCATCCGTGAAAGCAAACATTTCATTCTTACCTACTTAAGGTGAAATAATCTCCAATGTCTTATCTTTAAATGTTAATCTAAGAATGCAACGTATAAGAAGTTGGATGTAAGACCTTCGTAATCGTTCAGTAGCGACATTTCTTTTAATACTTTTTGAAGTGTATCCTTTAGAATTAGAATTAGACTTTTGCGTTTATATTCCAATTCAGTTCATATTTTACTAAATAGAGCTTTAAAATGAGACTGTTCATAATCTATATCTGTACTATTATATAAAAGGACTAGCCATTTTTCGTTTGTGATCACTAACCGCGAAAACTACATATACATACAATCAACGAGCAGCAGCGCTTCAAGGTTAACTTGGATTTAAGTACACACGCTCAACGCTAACAATAAATAAATAAATCAAAACTAGCCGACCTTTTGTACACTCAAATCTAAAATGTAAAATTTAACTGGACATTCAGAGACTGCCCTCTATGCGAACTCCGCGGAAGGGACGAATTACCCGGAGGGTCTGACTAGCAGGAGGCGGATTAGTGAGGCTCTACTATGTATTTTTTTTTTTACTGGTACTAAAGTCTTCTAGTTATACGAGTACAAATTTATAAAGTTTATCTCGAAGAAAAGAACAGTATTTTATATATAGTTCGAGCAAGAGTTAGGTCTCATTCTTATATGTGGAAATAAAAGGAAACACACCGCCATACCCTCCTCTAGAACTATTTGAGTATTCCTACCCTGGATGCGGTATGCGAAAACAAACATGGACTGGGAACTTTAAATCCGGCCTGGAATTGAGAGGAGCCATATAAAGTAAACTACTCGGTAGTCCTCCCCGTGAACGGGATTCTTTGGGCATTCCTCGACACCCTCTATGGTTTACGGCCGTCTCAGCCGCCGGATTCTTCTCTTCACCTACAGAAGTTGGAGAGATCCCGGGACCTTGTTCACACTGGAGAGGTCCGTTTTGCATGCTCCAGATGCCTCAGGGGGAGAATAAATGGGCATTACACGGGCTAAATGAATGCGTCCTGTTCTTACAATTAGTATTCCTTTTACGCTGGCTTTGAATTGATTTGCCGCTTCGTTGGTAGGCGTTAAAGCAGCATTAACATCGGTTAATTATTCGCTCTGTTATAGTCACAAAAAAGTGCTTATAAAAAATTAAACCTGGTTCTACGATATTAGTTTCCAAACTTTAAATCCTGATAGACCACTCTTCTTATAATTATTTGGTAGCCTTTAGCATAACCCGTATTCCCTACCCTAGCTGGAGTATGTATAGATCTAAAGCCTAACCAACTAGTTGCATTGATTCCATAAATTTTCATGAGAAATGTGCTCAACACTGAATCTTGATTTTAATCAAATGTTCCTCACATCCTTATAACCCACCTCGCAGATTAAAACGGTAATAGACCCGAGGCTTATTGTAAATATTCAATATTGGAGTTCTGGCAATGGCCAGCTTCTCGACCAAGTCCTGTGCTATAGCTCTCTTTCTCAGCCTCCACTGGATTCTACTAGTGACGCAGCTGATAGAACAGCGCTGGGAACTCTCTGAGCCCGGCTTGCCCTCCTAATTGGGGGGTGGGCTTCGACAGGGGTATTCCCGGGAATGATTGTAAATTTTGTGTAAATAAAGTGTGAATGTATTTATGATTCTCTTTTTTCTTAATTTTTTTTATTAGTTCCAATCATTGACTATTTTATATTATTATTTATTATATTCTATTTCTATCTCTTTTTTTCTCTATTTTTATCTCTTTTATAATTTATTTTATTTCTTATATATATATTGTTTATTTTTTTTTTATTTCTTGTATTTTTAAAGGCTGTTTATTATAATTTTCTTACTTTATTTCTTTTACTTTATTTTAAATCATTGTACATATTGTATGAATGAGTCTCTATCATCCATTATACCAATTTTCCTTGAGTGAGGCAGCTTGTAATTATTCAAATAAAAAGTTCTTTTAATTCTAAAAACATTTAAATGTTTAGAGGTTAAAAATAAACATTTTTATATTGGATTTTTGGGTGATCTTTTTGGTTGATCAATAATGTTCTAGCAGTTAATTATCCTCAAACCTTTATGAGAGATTCAAAAATTTAATCAGTAAATCATGTTTTTCTAAAATAAAACATTTATCGACTAATCATTACAATCTACCACTGATTTGGGCAGTAAATAATATATATGAATTTATGTTTACATTCACACATTATGTGCGATATTCATAAATAATGTAAAATATGCAATATGCATTCAATTTAAATATATAAATAAAAACATTTATATAAAATAAAATAAAATACTGAAATAAAAATTAAATAATGCAATAGTAAAAATAAAACAAAATTAAATTAACAGTTAAAAAAACGATAATACTTTGTTCACAATACACACTCATCCTAGGGATCCCCCATCCAGACCTGTCCCTCCACTCCTGGAGAGACAAGCCTGGCACAGAGAGGTCCGAGCTCTTCTCTCTCAGCCATTGCCCAACGTCAATGGTGAAAAAAAAAAGAACCTAGTGGAGGTTGAGTAACAGCGGTATGAGTTACACCCATGCATACTTTGGAACAGAAAAAAAAAAAAGTGATTTGTTTCTGGAGTTAACAATAATAAATTTAATGTATATAATTCTGGTTTAAATAAATTTTAAAACAAAACTATTACAAATATATAACGTAAATATAAATCGCATTCATTCACAAGACATGAAGATCGAAATTTAATATCTGTAAATTTTATTTAAATTTCGGTTCAACAATAAATGATATCCACGAACTGTTTGAAGAAAAAAATGTTATAATCCAAGTAAATCTTTGTAATCCCTAGGCTTTAATCTTCTTGTTATAGAAGTTCCTAGGTTATACTCCAAAGCTCCAGATACGACGTGGAGAAGCTCATAATGTCGCCCCAATGATAAACTCCCAGTTCCCAGTGAGTAAAATAAAACATTTTTTTATAAACCTATGAACGTACGAGAATCCACATCAAGAACGTTTTTTTTTTTTTTTATCAAAAATATTATTGATTTAACAATGCAAGTATTTGGGCTTAAAAACTGACATTTATAAAAATTACAATCCACACTTAAACCCCAAAACATGGAACATATTACCACATTACCCCGAAAGTATATCAATCTTAGAAAGATTAAAATAGCTTTTTTTAAACATCTGAATATACTGATAATGATTCTTTCCAGCTGTTTGATATATAATATCGATAATATTGTAGTTATGTTCAAACCATACGAGATCCATTTTAATCCACGCCCCTAATCCCAAATATTAAAACTTCGACTGAGAGGCAAGTGGAAGAGTTGGAGATTCGCTAATGGAGGCAGAAGTTAAGCGCTATTTATCTAATTCCCAGCCCTGCCATTACTGGAAATGGGGGGAGGGATTAACAGCAATGAAATCACTTGCTTCTCTTCTGGTGTTCAGCTTTTGCAAACTTACTAACCTCGAATTCGGGCGATGGGTTGCTACTACTGATAACAGTATCTGCTGTAACTCAAAGTAGAATATAAAATAATTACCAAAATTATACGAGAATTTCTAATTCATATGCAATCAAATTTATAATAATAGCAGTAGAGCATAGCAAAAACTGCTTTCTAATGAAAATGAATATTAATTTAAATGAATATTAAGTTAGCTATTAAATATAAAGTTTTCATAAAAAAAAAAAAAAAAAAAAATGTGTATGCGCCTGCATATTATCTACCCACTGCATTATTACAGCTATTATTACTGTTTTATATGGATAAACAACATCATGCCAGTCTACATAAGAGCCTCTTCATTTCGTATAGTTTTACATAATAAACATGTTTAAATTTCAAATGATTCCATTTCACAGGAACCCAAATGTGGAGCGCTTTGTTTATGCATGAAATGCCCCCCCCCCCCTCTCCATTCCCTACACATTTATTTCATTCCAGCGTGTTTAGAACAAAACTCTGTCAAATCTTTTCGAATCATAGCGCAAAGTGCTCGACGATGGACAGATGGTCGAACATGGATTGATGAATATGAATATTTATGTGGTCGCAGGCCCCACCAGACCCCCAGAGAGTGCACTGGAACAATGATTCATTGGTCAGTCACTATGGACTTCTGGAAAGCTACACGTAATCGTGCTGATTTATGGCAGGCCGTGGAATCATGTGATTCTTTGTAATTTATGTTCATGTGGTGTGTTCCTAATGAGGCTAGTGTGGAATCTGATTCTGTATTGCTGCAACTGCATCTACTACTGCGGAGAAGCACCATAATTAATGCACTATTCTAGGATTCAATATTAGGATTTTTTTAATTTCCGTGTCGTGAATTTCAGCAAAACATTATATGTTCAGGACTAACTTAAAACAGGCACTTAAATATCAGTTTCGAAATATGAGATCAAAAAAGAATTTTTTAGTTGCTCATTTAAGAAACTGTTATATATTTTTAAGACCATCCTCATCTTCTGTAAACCCGAATATTAAATATCATTATCTGATGAAATATACAATGCCTTAAGTAACTTATTTCAATTCAGACTACGATCTATCAGAGAAATTAAATTAAGTCATAGTCTATATGAAGAACATTATTATTTTAAATTCCAAAAAAAAAATAAAAAATTATAAGTTCCCTCCGACTGGGAATATTCCCAGCCCATATCACAAGTCATTATGTATTTTAAATTAATGATTTTTGTTTTTATTCTCTATTTATTTATTTATATATTACCACATGCCCATTTAATTGATAAATATGCTGCGTAAAATGTGACAAACATTTCAAATGGACAGCAAAACACTTAATGAAGTTTCTCCCTCTCTTTTCGTTCTTTTTATTAAACTGTTTTGCTGAGTAAATATCACAATCTTCTTCACTCGATAAGTAAGTATACGTATTATGCATGAATATGTGTCCATTCTTAAAAGAAGAAGAATTAAAATAAATAAAAAAATAAAATATAATAAATTTCTGACCATACAAGCTGTAAAAAAATATATAATCAAAAATACTATCAAACTAAGTAGAATAATAATTATAAAATGAAATCAATTAAAGCAGGAAAAAACAATTTAAGCACTTACACTATAGATACAATAAAAACAAGCGTCCAGTGGTACCCAAACCAAGTTTGTCTCTTAATAAACAATGAATAATCACAACACATAACTATTACTCTTCGACATAAAGTATTTCCTCTAGTTTACCTTGACAACACACTTATTCCACCGAAAAACACTATTCACTAATTTGATCTTATATTAAATAGGAGAACGACATGGGGCCCAGATATCAAGAAAAATGGGAAAACTCTTATCAAAGGTTGAGATTTTTATACTCACTTTTCTCAAAACATTCAAAGCTCTTTCTAAGAGATATCCATATAGTAACATAAACAAGACAAGCGTTCAAAGATTCCAACTAGTTACAAAAGACTTGTTTTATTGACAATAATTGGACTCATTTGGATATTCGGAGTTGAGCTTAGGGGCTCAACTAAACCTTCCAACTCTTCTAGTATCAAATCCTTCGTAACATCCTCAATGCTGATATTATGTTCCAAATATACTTCTCTATAAAGATCCCATATGTTGCTGATGTAGCCCGAACCTGATGATCAAACCTATCCTTTCATAGCAAACTTTATAACCATTCAAATCCATTAGTATCGCAACTTGCTTCACATTCTATTTCAGATAACTCAGGAAGATGGCCTCGATATAGCATCATTATTTTATAAAACTTTATACTTTCTACCAATAGTTTCTTCACAAGCTTTTGAAATGTCATTTGTAGCATATTCATTTACTTGATGCATTTGAAATTATAATGTATACAGTTGTAATTTTTAATAAACAGCTAAAATTTTAAAAATTACATGGATTATGTTACGGAACGTATATAAATTTAAATGACACTGATGAAATTAATAAACAAACACATTAAGAAAATAACCTGCTAAGTGCGATTAAGTCGATCGGTGTAGAAAAGGCCTTTCCTAACTTAATAACAATCAGTTTATAAACTGCTCACGATGGCATTAGCAAGGGGTTCATTCATTCTCGCTAAATAGAATGCAAAATTTATGAAGAGCGTTTTAATGCAACGCACTTCTTTGGATTAGCATCCTCACAATTAGGTGCCTAAAGAAGTTACCCCCACCCTTCCAGCACACCCTCTCTCGTATTTAGATTTATTTGCTATCGTAGAGGAGGGAAGTCGCAATTACCTAAGGCCAAGTAATTATAAAGTTCTAATTCAGTAACGATTATGATTTATGTCAGAACTCAAACAGTCCCACCGGCGCAGTGGAAATAATGCCCCTACTTACTGGGCCCTAATCACATTTCGAGGGATGTTAATTTCTAATCTGGTGTACAACTTTCTGTGACGTACTTGAGTGGATGTATTGTTATTAACTGTCTATTAAGATTGAATAGATTTATGAAAATCTATCGATAAATCGCACGTGTATATCTAAAGTGTAAAGTGACACAACTCAAAAACCTGCAGTAAAAAATTGTAAAATTCTCCCAGTCTTAAGAAATATCGAAAGTGTACCTGGGTTATCTTTTAATCCTAACAGCATTTGAGATACATCAGGCGGGATTTAAAGTTGATTCGATACATTTTGCATTTCATAGGGGTGCGATAGTCCCCACAAACATTTTTTTTTATAAACATTTATTGAAATTTACAACTGTACAAAATAAATACATCAAGTAAATCTATTGACAACAATAATAATAGCATGTTAAAACTTGAAAAGAACTACTCATCGGTAGTACTTTATTAGAAATTCTACACTAGAAGGTCCTTAGGCCATCTTCGTATCAGACGACTCGGAGGATTATCAGGAATAGAGTGGGAAGCAAGTTGAGAAACTAACGCATTTGAGTGATTATGAAGCTTAATATGAAAGGATAGGTATCTGGTGTGGGTTAAATCAGCAACATATGGAACATTAAGATCTTTATGGATGATTTTATTGGTGACAAAGTAAGGATTGAGGATTTTTCAAAGGATTTTGGATTGTAAGGATTGAATACGAGAAGAATTGAATGGTTTAGTGGAGCCAAAAAGCTCAACTCCGTACGTCCAAATAGGTCTAATCACAGTCCTGTATATGAGTCTTTTGTAATTAATTGGGAGCTTTGAACATTTTTCCAGTAAATGTTGAATTAGTCTGTAACAACGGGCAGTTTCTTGTCTTCTTAGTCTTGTATGTGGATTTCAAGTTAGACGTTTGTCTAGTGGAGTCCTAGGTAGCGGATTTGTTCAACAGGGATTAGTGGAATATCATCAAAGGATACTGTAGGACAGGAAGTCGTAGGTTTACGACGTAGGGTAAACGTTACTTGGTGGGATTTGTTTAAATTTATTTTTGTTCTTCATTTTTGACACCATTCTTGAAGGTTTAGGATGTGGTATTAGAATGTTTGAGAGGCAATAAAGGGATCATTGTTTACTGATAAAACACATGTGTCATCAGCGTAAGTGGTGAGGACAGTGGTAGGATGAGTTGGGATATCAGCTGTATAGACTGTGTAGAGGATAAGACCTAGGATACTTCCTTGAGGAACACCGGCAGATTGGGTCCCCAAAAAAAGATGATAAATCAAAAATACACATTTTTGAGTTGTGTCACATTAGAAATACATATTATTATAGAAATATTATCTATCCGCCTGAATTACCAGCACTTGCCTTAAATAAAAAATCGGATGTTCATTTGAGTTTAGCACCTGTTCAATAGTACCAGGTTAAAAATTACAGTTTTGCGTCGAAATTTCATTGTGGCTATAATTATCATTGGAACAGCGACTAGATAAATCGTATTTATTCCTAAAATCCTAATAATTCCTGCTAAACTATCATTTCAATTCAAACGATTAGAATTTCCATGTGAAGTTTCTGTTTCTTTTACAATCAACAATTTGCAAGGCCGTACTTACAAAAACGTTGTAGTAAATCATCGATTGCTCTTCTCACTGTCAATAGTATGTAGGGTTTTCTAGAACTGGAAACCCTGACAACCAAATCAATCTCATTAGATCGGGATACAAAACTCGAAATTTAGTTTATTCGGAAATATTTTGAATTTATTTAGTCCTTGCATGCTTTCTAGAGTACAAGATAATTATAGTTTTTCACTGTAATAATAATAATTATCACTATAAGTAGATGACTACTTGTTGTTTGAAGTTGAGGTTATAGATCTTTTCGTATTTTCTTTTGTCCTCTATTAACTCAAAATTGCGAAGAAAACATTCATACATAAATCAGGTGCTAAAAAGAAGTAGCTATGGTTCGAAAGGCACAAGTACCACATTCAATTCTCTTTAATGGACACGGGCACAAACACATAATGGACTAAAAATAAATACGAATACTATCGTAAATAGAAGACAGGTGGAATTCTTAACTGAGCCGAGACAATGGAGATTAGGATCTGTCCCGCTATCGAGAGCTCTCTAATATTTTATCTGCCGACTAGGACATAAAGTGAAATCCATTAGAACTGAGGCCGATCTAACTAGCTCCGTGATTTATGCACGGGGGTTCTTACAATCGGGGGTGGGGCCACGTGACCTGTCTGCTGTCGACGGTGAATCACCCTTTCCGGGTCGCCACGGTCACGAATGGAGGTAACAGTCGCCACGAGGACGTTGCTCAGAAGTCGCGCACGGTGTCAGAGGATGTAGCAGTTCCTATTGTACACTCAATGGATCGCCAGTCCAGTCCTGAACAATACCGTACGAATCCATTGTGGCCAGAATCGCTTAATGACGTCGAAAGTCTGTGTGTGCATTTCTCTGGTAGGGTTCATTTTATTCAACTACAAATTAGTCATTCAACTCAATAGGGCAAAGGGTGTAGGTTCAAATGGGGGAACTAGTACTTTGAGTAGGACAGTTAATCGTTCTTAGTAACTCGATAAGAATACTACTAATCTGTAATATAATTTATGATATAAGAGGATGAAAAGGTACAATAAAAAAAAATGTAGCTTAACGTGACTACGGATATAGATACAACTGATTGAATTCATTTTTGACAACAGGGCTCTGAACCTTTATTGATAAAGTACAAAAGTATTTAAACTACAACGATGTATTACAACAATAATAGAAAAGAAATCCAATCTCTAAGCAATTGTAAACTTTGAGATGTATATAGAAGAATATAACTAATAACTGATCGCGACCAACCATTGGCAACGACAGGAACAGACTGGATTGGAATAGCATGAGGGGGTTTGGAGCACGGTGTTTTTATATTCAACACATAGGGTGAAAGCTGGTGAAATTCAAGGTAGGCTTTTTTAGAAAATAGTTGCAAGTAAACAGAATGCAGTTGCCTCTGTAAATAGTAAATAATAAGCAAGATAAAGAATTCAGAGAAGAGGCGATAAAAGAGAAATATGGCACAATATATGGGTAATATGGTGATATAAGCATGGGTGGAAACGACGATCTATGAAACAACTGACAAGAAATATCAACTGCACTAGATCATTATGGAATCCACCCAGCTCTGAATTAACTGATCCAGTGGATTTAGGTTGGGCTTACTTCCTTTATCTATGATTTGCTTCCATTTTTATCTTTTCATAAACAGTAAATTAACAACATGAAGTGACCTTTTCCTTTTTGTCTTCTGAACTTCTATTTTACTATCCACTTCTGGTTGTACGACCATCTCACCAGCCCACCTCAGTTCTATATTTTTTTGTGGAAGATTTTTACCGAAAGGTTGCTGACTTTTGCTTTATTTTTCTAAAAAAACAAAAAAAACACTACGTTACACACTGGCCCTTTTGTAAAAAACACAAGCCAGCCGACTAGTCAGCCAAGTCTTTGTCGGACCATCTCTTATAATTATTCATATATAAAAAGCTTAATTGAATCATGTTAAATGAATACACACCATTAAATAAAATTAAAAAAACTGTGATGCTAGATTTATCTTTATGTTCTAATCATTTTCCGAGAAGGTGCTCGAGTTGGTAGTTAAGTGTACTCAAACAAGCGTTAAATAAAATTGACAATAAGACAAGAACTATTAGCTATATTTATTTCTAAAATTTATTAGTCACCGTAATGAGTTTAAAAACCTGGTCCAATTAGATACCTATGCAACCTTTATTCACAACAAAAAAGAGATGTTATATTCCTGTAATTGTTTATATGCGTTGGGGGTTGGTAGGGACTGGTACTCCGTTCGCCTCCAATGAAGCGAGTACCTCATCTCCTTAGTCATCCACTTGAATGTGAAAAACTCAAATTTGGATGCCTTTTTTTTTCCTTCATTGTTTTTCTATCTCCTTGCTTCAACTGGGGGGAAACAAGGTTTTCTTCTACTTCCTATTGTCGGAGAAGAAAAAAAACTTAGGTCATCAGCCGTACTTCCTGCTGATTGGGAGGGCGAAGTCTTGTCAGGAGTATAGGACACCGTCCCCACGACTATAATATAGTTATTTAATTGTATAATTAAATTAAAAACTTTTGGTCTTCTAAGCTATCCAAAATTATTACACTCAAAAATACAAATTATTACTTCAAAAGTTTACTATTTAAATTCGGTGAATGATTATATATTTCATTTTAATTACGTTTATTAATTATAAATTAATAACAATAAAATTTTGATATTTATCACTTCAATCAATGATTCTACTTATTTCGAGAATTTGAATTTTCATTTCCCATCTTTAGGAATAGCTGTATCAACACGATTCCTTAAATCAAAGTTTTTTTTTTTCATTTTTGAAAAAGCGGTGGCTAGTTTCTCCACTCATGCACAGAGTGACTGTACTTTATCCAAAAGTGAAAGGACAAGTCTGGTTGGGAATTTTTTTTTTTTAGTTTAAAGGCTCTTTATTTAACTTTTGACTTTACATATTGTATTATATATTATGAATTTCTTAATTTACTTTTTCTCTTCTATTTATTAATTTATAATTGTACATATTGTTTGAATAGATCCATAAAGCCATCTAAATTACTCAACTTTGAGGAAGATGCAATACTTTCTAGTTGAAAAAATAAATTAAAAAAATGACTTAACATTTCCCAATAGAACACGAAGTCTTAAACAAAAACGAAAAGAAACTTAAAACTGTGTGCTGTGTTCATAAAATCCGCACATTAGTTGATACAATTTTATTAAAACATAAAACGTATCCATTATCCTTAAGACTTGAAATAAAATTGAGAACTCATGTACAAACGTTCCAACAAGATCATTCCATCTTGAGTGATTTTCGTCAATTTAGGAGAACACAAATAAACAGCTAACGAATATGTCTTGGCGGACACTGCGTGAGAGAGTGGGTAATAGAATGATAGTAGAAAAAAAGGAAACATGAAAAGTAAAGTAATATTCCAAGTATTTGAGCGGAGACAAAACTTTTAATTAACCCAATCAAACAATTTCAAGAAAAGCAAAAGTGAACGAACGTTCGGGCCAAGAGAAGAATCAGCACCTGAGCAGACACGATCTCATTCACCCACAGCTGTTTTCCAGTTTACATGTATATTTTATTTTGTTGTTTGCTCCGAAACAAAAAATAATTCAAATACAAAATGCTAAAATGCCGGATATGCAGATAAATATGCACAGTTCAAATTACGTAAAAATGTGCATTCCAGACAAAATATACAAAATAAAAATAATTAAAATTAATTCTAAACGTCTCAAAAAATAGCTATACATTTTGATGATATTAGACCGCTTACAATTAGTTGGCTAAGAGAAATATGCAAATGTATATATTTCACAGCCCTGGTAATTATTATAAACCGCGAGTTATATAATTAAAGAATTAAAAAATATTGTTATTAACAAAATTTATATATATTATAATAGGTTTTTGTATTGAAAATGGACAGAGAATTTTTTCAACGGTTGTAATTTGAACCGGTGAGTGTCGGAAGTTACACTTTTCAGAACTTTTTTCTTTTTTTTTTCTGTTCCCTTAAAATCTGGATTACATCCGGTGGCATTAACTTTCGGAAAAGTTCTAATCTGCACTAAGCCCCTCCGAACAATTTTTACTGTTCGCAGAGGTGGAGGTTTGGGGAGGGGAAAAAGGGTGTTTATTCTTCCGTGGTCTTCAACCTTAAAAGTTTGAAGGAGGATCAAAGTTTATAACCAGAAAGCTACGGAAGGGTGTAAGGAGTAAAAAATGAGATTAGGTTTATTATGTTCAGGTTGAGGGAGGTTATAGAGAGGGTGGGGAAACTCGTTTAATTCAACAAAAGGCCGAGGGTGGAAACTGCGCCGTTGGGATAGAGTGCTCCTGCCTTCTGTATCTGTGGGGAGAGGGCTTTCTTCACTTCTGCAGGAATAGGGGTGATGGGGTTAGTCTATCTGGGGTTCCGATCTCAGTACTGTACAGCAACCTTAAGAATTGTGAAAGTAAGTCGTTTTTTTTAGTAATTTCTAATTAATTAACAACAAAAAATGGTGCTAGGTTACATTGTATATAGATGTTCATCTATATTCCGACAAAATATTAAAAAAAACCTTATTGATTTTCAGAATTCTTCATTAATCGGAGAAGGTAAAACAGGATTAAGTCACTTATAATTCAATACTCATAAATGAATCAACAGCATTTAGAATATAAAAAAATAAACTTTAATAGTGCAAAAAATACACTCAATTTTCTTTGTCCTCTGCCACACGTCCTGCCTACCTGTTTATATCAATCATATCCCACTAACCATAGCTGATACAGTACGGTATCTTGGCTTCTACCTAGACAAATAGAACACTCGCACTAGACTTAACAGACGGTTCTGCCAATCATATAGACTGATAAACAGGACATCTCATCTTTCCATTAAAAATAAAATTCTTAAATGTAAAACCATCACTGAACCAATTTCAAACTATGGACTTGAACTGTGGGAGACAGCAAATAAATCGAATATCAAACACATTCAATCCTTTCAATCTAAAGTGATTCATACCATTGTAAATGCTCTATATCATGCCTCCAACAAAACTTTACATATTTACCTCAATAGACCTTTTGTCCTTGACCTCGTACCCCTTTAGTTTTCGAAATTCTAAAACAAATTCTTCCCATTCCATCAAACTTTTATCCAAAAGGCATAAAAGAGGTATTACCTCGTAGATCGAAATGTATGGAGAACATTTAGATTGATAAAAAAAATGTTTTAGATCCTTTATTCACTCCCGAGGCGTCAGTAAAGTGCTACCGATGGTTAGGAGGCGCAATAGCTCACTGAGTAGCTTGAATCTCAAGCTACCGGACCCGAATTCGAGTCCGACTAAAGGCAAAAAGATTTATATTGTGTTGCAGGCAGTACACACCCGCCGAGGCGTTCGTTAAGGAGGCCACCCGAGTCGAGGGACATCGAGGTGTGAACACGCGTGATGCAAGTACACTCTCGCCAACTGGCTTGTTGACGAGGGCACGGTGGGGTTTTACAGTTTTAGCTAGTGTTTTATTGGAGGTTGATTAAGGTGGATGTGAGGATTCCGATTACAACAGTCTCAGTTTTTGCGACCTACGCATATTTTATTTGTACTTTGTAACCAAGAAAATGTGCAGAAAAAGATTTTTACTAGTCTCACTTATTACTAAAATAGCTCCAAAAAATGCAAAACCAAAAAAAAAAAAAAAAAAAAAAAAAAAAATTATCCGATTCATCCTTCATGGTAATAGGAAAATAACAATGATAATAAAAAAAGGTCGATATACACAGCAAGGTAAATAAGGAACTGGAAATTGAATAACAAATGCGTTAAAATGCGAATAACAGAAGCGCCTTTCCATTCGCAGAAATTTAAATTTAAATAGCTTAGGCGAGAGTATACTCGGTCTACGCACCTCGTGCCTCGCGTCCTCTCGGATCCTATGAATCCTACTCAGTTATTTTTTTTGGAGCGCTGGCGAACTGAGCCGAGAGGGTGACCCAGTACACTCTCGTGCTCACCTGCCTTGTATTGCCTCGTCGAGTGTGAAATGCCGGCATGTCATTTCAGTTGTGGATTGAAAGCCTCAATAAAAGAGGTACGCTTATCTTGTGTTAAGCGTGAATTCTAGCCAGATCTCTGCCTTTCACAATCTATGGCCCAGTAACAGACATCAAAGTATCGAATCCAAAACCCTCCACGGATTGTTAATGGTACAGTTTTTTTTTTTTTTTAGGTTATCATCGGGGAGTTTTCTTAACAAGCATTACTCATGTTACCAATGTTATCACATTTGCTAAATGTATGTTTTTATAACTTTAACATTTAAGAGTTAAAAGGTACTGATACTTTCTTGGTTAATGTCTCTATTGATATATGTCGAAAATCAGCGTTTTGTAAAATCGCCTAGCAGCTGAACGATAAGCACTGGAGCAAGGGTAATGGTTTTCATTAAAATTCTGTTTCAGTGTTTTGGCTCACTGATTGGGACCGAGGGGCCGCCCACCGTGAAATCAGTTATTCCATACGGGGGGGGGGGGGGGGGTGGCGTCGGCATTTTTTAACCTAGCTCTCACATCTTTGGGCGTAATCCGACACTCCAGCACGTTCCCACAGTCCATGAACACCGTCCCTTGTCGACTCGATGAGGAGTCGATCCTTTAGCCACACGAGCCGGAATAACTCACCCGTGTGTGTGTTATGGCCACATAAAAGCTGTGATATACACAACTATTACCGCGGTTTCAATAGGATGTGTTATGATACCGTATAACATATATTGTGGGAAAATAATGTTCTTTACTCCGCTTAATTGACTCTCAGTTTTATTTATGCGGAGTCCGAAATATCAGAACTTCCTGAATTGTAGGGTTTATCCTCAACTATTTGTCGCATTAATCAAGTTTTGAAACTTTTTTTAAATTTATGTAATCTACTTTTGTTCATTAACAAGTACCATTTATGGATCACCGGTAATTGGTAATACATAAATACCGATGTATTTGTGACAAAATGTCACAAATACATATTTTAAAAATAAGATTAAGAAAAACACATCCAAGTTAAAAAGCAATTTTAAAGGAGTGTCAGCGTTCTGTACTGCTTTGCTAGTCTTCTTCAGGACTATAGATAACGAAAAAACAAACAGAATTTGTTTAAGAAGTATATTGAAAAAATTAAATAGAAAAAAAACAAATAATCTGAAATTAGTGAATACTATTTGTGAAAACCAATTAACAATGAAAGAAAATTTGAAAAAAAAAATGTTTAAGACATTATTCTCCTGACTTCAAATTGATTCATTATATAATATCTTTTCATATTCCTCAACCTTCTCTTTCGTTTATTAATTTTCTCTCTCACTGTTCTATCTTACCCTCACCGTATCTTGTAATTTCATTATAAACTTTATTTCATTATGCTAATTTTCGACCATTTTTTTTTAAATTTTGTTGATTATATCTTTATTTTTTAAAATATGTTTATCTATATCAGCTACTAGGTATATGAAATAGTAAATTAAGTAAATGTACAAAATAATGAATGTAAAATAACATGTCGAAAACTATCTAATGTCGACAGGAGGCATCTTGCACACCTGCTCCTCCACATTTTGCTTTCTACAAACGAGGAGGAAGATCCGGCAAAGTAGAAAAGTATAATATATATTAACTGTAATATTCAATTGATGAAAGAAAAGTACATAGGCTGTAGTACAGAAAGTTTTTTTAATAACAATTTATTGAAATTTACAACTGTACAAAATTTATATATCAAGTAAATGTGCTGTTAACTATTACAATAACGTGACAAAACTTGAAAAGAACTACTCATCAGTAGCACTTTAATAAAAATTCTACACTAGAAGGTCTCTGGGCCATCTTCTTTTCAGACGCCTCGGAGGAGTATCAGGAATGGTGTGGAAAGCAAGTTGAGAAATTAGGGGATTTGAGTGTTTATGGAGTTTACTATGAAAGGATTGATATCTGGCTTGAGCTAAATCTGCAGCATATCGAACATTAAGAACTTTATGGATAAGTTTATTGGTGACAAAGTAAGGTTGAGGATTTTTCGAAGGATTTTGGATTGTAAGAATAGCATACGAGATGAATTAGATGGTTTAGTGGAGCTCCAAAGCTCAACTCCGTACGTCCAGATAGGTCTAATCACAGTCGTGTATATTATTCTTTTGTAATTAATTGGGAGTAGGATACAAAGGATACAGGAAGTCGTGGGTTTACGACCATGGGTAAAGGTTATTTGGTGAGATTTTTTTGGATTTTGACACCATTCTAGAAGGGTTTGGATATAGAATTGGAGTGTTTGGGAGGCAATGAAGGGATCATTGTTCACTGATAACATATGTCATCAGCGTAAGTGGTGAGGACAGCGGTAGGATGAGTTGGAATGTTCTCTGTGTAGAGGATGGGGCCTAAGATACAGTATTGAAAGTAAAACAATTTTTTCAATTTCCCAGGTCTAAGAAGTAGTTTGGTTTGATTGATGTATTAAGCTTTACGAATTTTGTTTTCATTACATCCATCAACGTACAAGAGCATGTCCTTTACCTTTTGTTGATGAATATTTGATTCCAATATACAACATTTTTTCCTCGTCTGTTAATATATATATTTTTAATACTGTTACACTTGTATCAGAGCCACTTTAATGCTAAACTGAGGATGCCGAGATAATTAATTAAGCACATTAGCCAATAACTAAGCATCAGTCATCGAGAAGTTAAGGAACGATGAATAGTAAATGTTAGACCATTGAAAAGTTGAGGGGGTCGGGGGCCAACGTTGAGAGCGGGCTTAGACAAACATTACTTCCCTATTAACAGAACCGACTTCACAATGGACACAGTTTTCCCAAGTTGTCTGCCGGAGGGGGGAGGAGAGGTCCCAGTAATGGAAACTCGTGGGGGGAGGTTCGTTCTTCCTAGAACATAACAATCGTGTTCTGTAGAGTTCTGCAAGTGAGCGGTTGAGAGCTCCTCGACAACAGAACTCTCTCAGTCTGTTGGCGGTATTTAGGCTAAGTAAGAATCTACAACTTAGTCCAACCGAATGCTATATATAAGCATAATAATCGCCTACAATTATAATCGCCCAACATATATAATCAACTCCGAAATCGCAAGAAATTAAAATGAAGATAGAATTTCACGGTTTAAAAAAATAAAAAAAATTTAATATCACTGTTAAATGTACCAATCAAACCAATTTGGATTCTCAAAACTGATATTAATTAAAAATTTTGAACAATAAAAGGAAACCAATAACAATGAAACTAATGGTGAACTTCCGCATTCCACTCACTCTTCACATATTTCTAGACTGTCAACATTGTAAATTTAATTTTAAAGAAAGGAAAGTTATTTTTCATAAATTTTGAAAATGGTTAGTGCCACTGCCGTGGGTATTTCAAGGCGTGGGTAAACTGTTTAGTATTTCGGATGGAACTAATAGATTCGGAATTATGAGAGCAAATGAGTACCGGCAAATGTATTTTCGCGGGGAAATGTAACTTACCTCTACATATTTGCCGCACTTTTATATTTCTCGAAATTTAATTCTCTTTTGGGTATGCTGAATGGAATAAAAATGTTCAGGAAAATATTTATGCTCGACCTAAACATATGGGATTAGTACACCCTTGAAGAAGATAGATCCTGTGGCTTAAATATGTGTGGCAGGTTTTGGGACTCTCACGGTGAGAATGAATCATTGAATTTCATTCTACAGTTTATATACCACATTTTACAAAAAAAAAAAAAAAAAACAGGTTGAAGATAAATTGGCATATAAATATATTGATTGAAGGGAATTTAATGCTCTACAACTTTTTTTTGAGAACGTTCATCGTAAGATAAATATTTTAAAAGATATGGAGCGAAGTTTAACAAAGAATGTCAGGTGGTAATCACATTTTTTTACAAATTTGCCAAGCGTATATCTCAGGAACGGTACGGAATATGAAAAAAATTGAGAATAACATTTGTAAAAAATTGATTAACTTCGATTTAGTGAATGAACATATTATGCGTGCGACACAACGTTTTCGAGTTAGGAACGAAAACCAAAACATGGGGCCTCCGCCCACTCCCTTCCTGTTCCCATGCCCGAAAACGCCAGAAAATATTCGAGTTTTAGTATGTTTACTTTTTAACAACCCTGAACGTGTTCCCAAAGGAAATCACAGACAACAATACAACAATAACAACTGTTTATAACGTCATACAAGAGTTAAGGAGTTAAGGAGTTAAGCTTACAAGATTTAAGAGTTAAGAGGTAAGGAATTAGCTTACTTCTATGAAAGATGTTTATATCTTTCTTCTGATTTTCATTATCAATTTCAAATATGTTATTGAATATATTTTTTGTTATTTTATAGGGGCCCATACGAATAGGGTCTAATTTTTTTCCTATTCAATTTATTGCCACTCCTGACATAAACGAGGTCGTTCTCTTCATAATCGACATCCCTTGTTCGGGTATCATAATAAAATTTGTTTACCTTATGTAGTTTTTGGGAGTTTTCAAAAGCTAATTTTCTATTTATTTCCAAATTATCTATGTTGTTTTTATTTAATTCTTTTGGTAAAATTTAATTTTCGGTTCCTGATAGCAAATAACTTGGAGAAAAGCCTGTGGAACTATGAACTGTGTTATTATATTCGTCCACACATTGATTAGCAATTGTGACCCATGATACATTTTTGTTTTCATATGTTTTGCATCTAATTCTATTGATTAGAGTTTGATTGGTACGCTCATTCTGTCCATTGGAAAATGCGCAATCAACTGCAGTAAATACTAACCGTATATTTTTTTCTTTTAAATAGTTTTTAAATACTTTCGAATTCAAACCTGGGTATTGGTCTGTCAACAATGTACCAATTTTGCCTCTCTTTTCAATTGTGTTAACTAAACTGATAAAGTCTTTTGCAACTCGTGCTTTTGATGTAGAAACGAATGTAAAGAGAGTAAAGTGATCAACAATTAAATGTAAATATTTTTGAGTAGAATTATTTCCAGAAAATCCACCAATTGTATCAAGCGAGATTATTTCCAATGGACATTCGGCAGGACCTAGTTGAGAAAGATGAGCTATAAAACTTCCAAACCTAATTTTGTTTCTAATACATGTTTCGCAACTTCTACAAATCATTTTTATATGTTTGTGCGCATTGTTTAAATAAAAGGTGGGTACGATCATTAATAACATTTGTTTTACACCTATATGACCGTAATCAATGTGCAATTTATTCAAAATAGATATACCATACGATTCAGGAAGCCAAATTTTTTTCTTTTTAGTAAGTGGTTTATAAATTATATCGTTTTCTATGCTGCAATATTTATCCTAAGTTAATTGTTTTTGAACTGACAAGATGTCATTAATTGAAATGAGATTCACTATTTTTATCTTTGATTCACATTCATTATATTTCTCTGAAAGCACTGGATTCCTCGATAATCAGCCTTAGAATTATTTATACCGGGATTATATATAATTTCAAATTCAAATCGAGATTTGTAATTTAACATATGTAAAAGATCAACATCACTCCAATTTTTTATATTGAAGTTATGTAAAGGTTTGTGGTCTGTAAATATAGTGAATTTCTTGCCAATCAAATAATATTGCCAATAAAGTATGGCTTCTTTGATTGCCAAGCATTCAATAAAGATGGCTCTTTTGGTTTTTTGAGAGATTGTTAATTTCTTAGAAAAATAGAATACAGGCTTTAAGATATCATTCTCTTGAGGCTGTTTTAATATCGCGCCAACCCCTTCTATGCTTGCATCAATGAAAATATAAACTGGCTTGTTGAAATCGAAAATTGCTAGTATTGGTTGGTTACATAAGTGGTTTTTTATATTATCAAAACTATTTTGAAATTTTGTCGTCCATTCAAAAGGTACATTTTTCCTTAAAAGATTATGAAGAGGATCTAAAGTTATAGAAGACTTAGGAATATATTTAGCATAGAAATTTGTTTTTCCCAAAAATTGTCTAATTTGTTTTTTTTTGTTTGGGGAAGCGGAAACTTTTTTATAGCTATCAAGTTATCATTTATTGATTTAATCGTGTTGTTTGAGATTAGTTGACCTAAATATTCTATTTCTTTTTTCGCAAAGCTACATTTATTCTAGTTTAATTTCAAATTATGATTTTGTAACTCCTGCAAAGTTTGTTTTATATGTTGAATATGATCTTCGTAGGATTCAGAAAAAAATAATATATCGTCGATGTAGTTTATAGCAAAATTATCAAGATTACCGTTCCTGAGTATATTAGAAAGAATCCTTTGAAAAATGGCTGGGGCTGATTTTAAACCAAACGGAAGGCAACACCATTGCCAGTGACCATGATGCTTTACAAAAGCTGTTTTGTACATATCTTTCTTTCTCAACGAAATTGACCAGAATGCGCTATTAATATCTAGCTTCGAAAAATAAATACATTTCCCTACTTTGGCTACTAAATTTTCTATCCTGGGAAAAGGGTATCTTTCTGGCACCACAATATTATTTAACCCTGTATAATCAATACATAACCGTGATTTTCTGTTTTCATCTTTCTTATAAACAAGGGTTACTGGTGCAGCATATGGACTATATTATTCCTCAATTAAGCCTGCTATAAGTAAACTCTTTATCTGAGATTCAATTTCCAGTTTATCTGGAATCGAGCATCTATATGGTTTTCGAGCTATATATCTATTTTCAGTAAGTTTGATCTGTGCTTCGAAATTTTTTACTGTTCCTACATCAAACTTTTCTTTTGCAAAAACGTTATTAAATTTGATAAGTATGTTTTCTAATACCTCTTGCTTAGATTCAAGACAATCTAAACTTTTAGTTTGGTGAAACACAGAAAGTTTTTTATTATTTTCATCAGTATTTTGTGAAATTTCAAGATTGTGATTTTGGCATTTCTCTTGTTTTCTTATTTGTTTTGAAACTCTTTGTTATGATTAATAGGTGAAGTTGTACTGACATGTCTCCTTTTTTCGTGTTTATTTTGAAAATCTTTGTTATGATTTGTTGGTTGGAGCTGTCTCAATTTCGCATTAAAATTTCAATCGTTGTGATTTCACTTTTACTTAGATATGAGAGCAAATATTTCGGCAGACCAATAATTATGAAATTTATTTGAGATTCTATACATAAACTGTTATCAACATTTAATAATAGGTTTCTCTTCTTTAACGTGTAATCTAAGAAAGAGCCATTTATCCAGTGAAAAGAATAAGCGTAACTGATAACACCCCAAGTGGACTCACCGAAAGTCTGAGTAAAAGAATGCTCATAAAAATTCCAAGACTTGTCTGCAGATTTTAACACTCATACCAATCTAAAGGGGAACCTGCCAAAAAAAATCGTAAAATTTCTGAAAACTGATCCTCCCTTATGTCAAGTCGTTGGCATTCTAATTTAAATAAGGAAAGCCATGATTTAGCATTCTGACCTTTGTTTTGGAATTTTTCGAGTGCCATATTTGTGTTATCAGTTTCACATTATTCATTATAGTTTGAGAAGGATTTTGAGGCAAAGGAGAAATTTGTGGTTGGTTGGAAATGTTTAAAGGGGGAGTTAATGAAAGTTCTTCTAGATAAGTTCCATTAAAAACAAAATTACCTTCTGTATTGATGTAGATCTTTTCGAGTTCAGCGTTCAAAGTAATGTTAACCTTTCTCGTTCTCCCTCTCTTATTCATAGATTGGACGACAGACTTTATTATTGATAGTTTGATTAGTTCTGTATGTAATCTGATCGGCATATCATCCTCATCGAAAGAAAATATAGAGTCTGTTGAAGGATATTGGATGGATTTGACTTTCACAACGGTCTTCTTAGGATCCAAATCTGGCTCGGTAGCCCAAAGTGAAAAATTACCTTGATTCCTGCCATCCTTCTTATTGAGTTAATTTGTAAGTTATTTATCAATAATTGTGGGATTGATAAATAATTAGACTGGCTTGCTATTGATGCTTGTATTACAACTGAAAATAACAATACAATATTAACAACTGTTTATAAAGTCATACAAGAGTTTAACTGACTTGAGAATTTAACTGACCTGAATCAATTCAATGCCAGGGTTTATGAAAGTAACAAGAATTCACTACGAGTACTAACAATCGTACATAATGAAAACATTCACAGAACATAAAGGTAGACTGAGTGGAGGACATTCAGAGCAGGTTATGAATGCTCCATGTAACCTGCGACTCCTAACGGCAGCAGAGAGAAACAAGTTTGGAACGGACATATCGTTTCAAACTTATATATATATATATATATATATATATATATATATATATATATATATATATATATATATATATATATATATATATATATATATATATATATATACACAGGGTGTTCGGAAGATCGTTGGCCAAAAAATTATCTCGGGTAGGGAGGTTCATTTTGAACCTATTAAAGGTCACTTATCTATATAGTTATGGAAACCCAATGGTATTAGGGATAATAAACAAATGTACGATATCCCCTCTCCTAGATAACCGTATAAAAGGCCACCTCCACCTGGCCTCGATGACACTTTGCTACAGTCACACGTAGGACTCACAGATGTTCAACACGAAGTTTTGTACTAGGCTATAAATTGTGCTTTTGCTTGATATAATGTATGTACTTCTAAATAAAATCTCTTTTTAAAAACTCAGTCCCGCGAACCTTTTATTTAGCTGGCGCCCGAACGGAGGGACTTTTGGAAGCGTTAGCGTAACTTCCCGGGAGTTCTATCTTATTTCAGGTACAGAACAGCGAGACCTCTTCCCACTGGCATGAGAAGATTGGGAGCTGAGTATTAGTACATCAGCAGATCTTCAAGTCTTTGGGAGCGCTTTGGTATTCCAATACCTTGATCAAAAGAAGCTACAACCTCTTGCTAAAGAATCGACGGAAAGGAGCTAAAGGGAGCGTCATCGAGAAGACGTCGAAGACAACGCTGTATCAAGAAAAAGTATAATTATTTTTATTTTTAATTTTAAGTAATTTTGTAATTTAGATATAATTAGTATAATAAGTGTAATAATTTAGAATATTAATTTAGCATTTTTATGAATATATTGGAAGAAAAATTAAGCAACTTAAAAATAACTGGTTCTACGTTAGTTAAAAAAGAAAATATTATGGCTCTTAAAATTAAAAATCACGATTTAGCATTAATCCCGAATATGACGGAAATCCGTTACAACTAGTTGATTTTATCAGAAATAGTGAATTCTTATATAATTTATATTGTAAAAATGATAATACCCATAAAAATACAAACCAAGCTAAACTTGTTTTAACAATCTTAAATAAACTAACTGGAAAAGCAAAGTCGCCGTATATGACAAGGAATTTAATACAGTAAAAGAAATAATAAAATTCTTAAAGAAAAAGTACCAGGACACGAGAACTAGGGAACAATTAATTTCAGAGATTTTAAATACGCGGACTTACCATAGTGAAACCCACTCGATTTCTTAGAACGACTGGCCAAAAAAGATGCGATTTATACGCACGTATTTATTCAGACAATGAAATATTAGACAAACAGGACGAAATGTATAGGTATGACAAACAAATATCCCACCACGCAGTACATAGTTTACACCCAGCACTAACTGACTTTATTTACCATATCAAATTCGATTCATTAGAAGACCTAGAAGAAATATTAAGAAATAGCGCGGCCCACATAGTTCACCGACTTTACGGAGAAAAAAAAACAGTATCAAAATAACCCAGCTCAAAATAATAATAAAAAGAAAAAAATTGAAAATAATTATAAAAATAAAGAGTACCGACCAAATTTTAACAACCACCATGAATATCAAAATTACCGACCCTATCAGTATCACCGCGAGCAATATGCGTCGTATAATAATCCTCAACATTACCGATAGCAACAGTATCAGCATGAACAAGGTCCAACCTTTAATTCTTTTAACAATAACAACCAGCATAACTTCCGGCCACAACAGTGAGCTATTAATATCAAACACCGATTAATAATCAACCGTGGGACCCCCAGTCGCAACATAAATTTTTTAATTAACCACCCTCCAGGAATTTCAGGCAAAATTATCAACAACCCCAGGTAGATTCAAACACAGTTTCGATGAGAACCGTTTCTAATAGAGTACACACAATAGAGGAAGAATAAGATGAAAAAATAAAATTATTATTAGAACGTATAGAATCATTGGAAAAAAAACAGGATCATTTTTTAGAATTAGGCCCAAGCACGAGCAGACCTCCGGACCAGATATAAATAATTTAAATTCTAAACAGACCGGTGAACATAAACAAATTGAAATACATGACCTAAATTTAAATAGTGACTTACCAAATTTAATTGACAGTATGGGAAATAAATGGCTAATTGATACGGGTGCCACAAAAAATTATATACACCCCGATCACATTCCACGTTTCTCGGAAATTTCTAAAGAAGATTTTGCGATACGAACACCTACGGGAAGGGCGGAAGGATCACAAAGCGTGATAATTGACCTAATGCCCCTGATAGGAATTAATCAAAAAGTCAAATTTTTAATATTTCCGTTTAGCGAAAGGTTTAACATCTTACTAGGCTACGAGACTATGAAAAAATACTAAAATAAAAAATAAGAATAATGTGATGGGAATCAAGGAAGGGATAAAGGCGTTTCAAAAGGAGCTTTTCAAGGATTTTGCCCATGATAGGCAGGAGAGCAATAGGTCTGTATGAGGAAGGATTTTCTGGTCGTTTTTTAGGTTTTGGGATCATTTTTATAATTGATAATTTCCAGGAATCGGGAAAATATGTTGTACGGAGGACAGCGTTATAAATGTAAGTTAGGAGTAATACTGCTTTCCTTGGTAGGCTTTTGAGGATTCGTGAGGTAATAAGGTCATGTCCAGGAGCTTTGTTGGAGGGCAATCTATGGATTATGGATATTATATCTGAAGGGTGGAAGGCTTTAGGAGGAAGGGTCATTTGGAGAGGAATAGTCAGTTCTGCTTCAATAAATTCTATGTGGTAAGGATTTAGGATGTCAGAATGAGGTATAAATGTATTATGTAATTGTTCACGAAATACCCCAGATTTTTCTGAATCAGATTTGGTCCAGGTTTGAGCTGGAGTAAGGTTTAGAAAAAAAATTAATTAAAATTTAAAAAGAAAAAATTCAAATTAGAAAACGATTTATTTTTTATAAATGATAAAAACGAAATTAAAAACTTAATTCACCACGAACATATTAGTCCGGAAATTGAGTGAAAAGGTTTCGGAAGAATTAATCGAAATTATTAGCCAACATGGCGAAGTATTAAAAAGGGACGACGAGAATTTAAAATCTACGGGATTAATTAAGCACAAAATGGCATAATAACCACTAATGAACCCCATATACACCCGAAATTATCGCTATCCGGAACAATTTAAAAAACAGATAAATGAAGAAGTTCAAAAATTGTTAAAAAACAAAATAATAAGACCAAGTAAATCGCCTTATAATTCCCCACTTTGGATCGTACCGAAAAAACCAGACGCGTCGGGACACAAAAAAATTAGAATGGTAATTGATTATAGGAAATTAAATCAAGCAACCGTAAAGGACAAATTTCCCCTACCGAGCATTGAGGACTTATTAAATAGATTAAAGAAATCGAAAGTATTTTCCACAATAGACCTCGCGTCGGGATTTCACCAAATTGAGATGGACGAACAATCAATAGCTAAAACCGCGTTCTCTACTGAAAATGGGCATTTTGAGTTTTTGCGTATGCCTTTTGGCCTGTGTAATGCACCCCCAAACCTTTCAAAGAACGATGACTATGATTATACAGAATATTCCCAACTCTATGATTTATATTGATGATATAATAGTTTATTCCAAAAATGAAGAAGAACATTTAAAAGATTTAAAAGAGAGTATTAAAGCGCTAAAACAGCATAACTTATCGATACAATTAGATAAAACCGAATTTTTTAAAACCGAATTAAACTTTTTAGGCTACATCGTAACCCCAGACGGATTAAAAACGGATGAAAAAAAGATTGAAGCAATTTTAAATTTCCCCATTCCGCGTAATGAAAATACGAGACAATTCCTTGGCATGACGGGGTACTATCGAAAATTTATTAAAAACTACGCCAAAATTACCAGACCGATTTCAAATTCATTAAAAACTAAAATATATGGGACAAAAGAAATAAAAGAGGCATGTCAAACCCTAACGGAAATGATGAGTAACACACCAATTTTAAATTACCCGGATTGGGAACGGCTATTTATATTAACTACAGATGCCAGTAATAAAGCCATCGGAGCCGTGCTCTCACAAAAAGACGAAAATGAAATAGAATACCCAGTAGCATTCGCGTCCCGAGTATTACAAAATGCGGAATTAAATTATAGTTCAATAGAAAAAGAATTACTAGCGGTAGTATGGGCAACCCAGCACTTTAAGCCTTATTTATACGGTACAAAATTTCTTTTATGCACGGACCATAAACCTTTAACGTGGATTTTCTCAATGAAAAATGGTAACACGCGTATCATGAAGTGGATTTGGAAATTACAGGAATTTGAATTCGACGTTAAACATATTCAGGGAAAAACAAATTACGTGGCCGATGCACTTTCCAGGGGAAGCGACGAATTGAATTATAATAGCGATGTGGTGGAAATGGATGTCGAACAATTATTGAATCAGGAAATAGCGGACGAAAACAATTCCGAATACGACGCGATAATAGAGGACTTAGAAGTACCGCCGGAAGAAGATTTAGAAACAATCCATTCCCAGGAATCTAGTAATGAACAAGTACGAATTTGTGAACCGGAAAAATGTATAAATATAGAAAAAAATCAAATAGTGATAAAAAGGGGAAATACAAAAATAAATTTTACTAAACCATTCAGGAAACGCCGATATGAATTAAACATTTATGCTAAATCAGATATCGCTTCATTATTAGAACAAATACTTGAACCTAATAAAAATTACTGGATAATTTGTAAATCACCTAACGAAATAACCGAAAACCTGTATGAAGATTATTTTAAGACAATACAACAAATAATAGAAACGCAATATCCATCGGTTAAATTGAAAAAATACAAACAAACTGTAAATGACGTCGAAAAACCTAATGAACAAATAGAAATTATAGATAATTATCATTTAGGCAAAACTAAACATAGGGGTATAGATGAAACGTTTGAAAAACTCAAAAAAGATTATTATTTTCCAGGGATGCAAAATAAAATAGCAGAGTATATTAATAAATGCGAAACTTGTAAAGTTACAAAATATGACCGTAAACCGATAAAGACCAAATTTCAAATTACACCTACACCAGAAAAACCGTTTCAGGAATTAATGATTGACATTTTTAATTTTAACAATGCCATAATTTTCACAGCAGTAGACACATTTTCAAAACATTTATTTGTTCAAACTTTACAATCAAAGAACGCAATTAATATTTGTTACGAACTGCCTAACTATTATGACATACTTTCCCACACCTCTACAAATATCATTAGATCAAGGGACGGAAATGAAAAGTAATTTGGTAAAACAGTTGAAGAAAATAATATTATTTTACATTATACCTCAGCTAGCCACTCCAACTCTTTGGGATTATTGAACAGAGTCCACTCTAATTATTAAGAATAATAGGAAAAGAAAAAGATAAATGTTCGATGCAGCAAAAATTGAGATTAGCAATAATAGCATACAATAACACATTAAACAATAAACCGAAATTAACGCCCAATGAAATTACTTTCGGAACCTCCAGATTAGAATCAGACGAAAATATCGACCTGACAGAACAATACGTATTGAAATATCATAAGGACCAACAACTATTACATAAACTAATTAGATCTAAAATAAATGACGAAAAAGAAACAAGGACTGAAAAATTAAATAAAAATAGAGAAGACCCTTTAGATATTCAGAAACAATTAGGAGATACAGAATATTTGAAAAATACCCAAGCAAAAATAAAAAGTAGGGACAAATTTAAAAAAGTAACTGTATTAGTAAAAGACAAAAGACCAATTAAAACTCATATTGACAATATTAAAAGGCCCAATAGGAAAAAAAGGAAAAAGAAACAATCTATTTCGGACGACGATAATGAATCCATTCGCGTGAATATTTCGGATGCCTCGGATAATTATGACTCAAATGATTCAGATAATGATTATGATTAAAACACTTAATTTTTATTTAAACATTAAAATGTCTTAAAAGTCTTTTATTTTAAATATGATAAATGCAATGGTATTAGGAGTAATGTTTATGTTATATTGAAAGAATTATCTGTATTAAATTGACAATGCTGTAGTTATTTTAATAAAATCGGACTTTTGTATTTTGTTGTAAAATATTATATTCAATGTCAATAATGTAAAAGATCATTCAAATTATTATTTTATTTCACAGTAATATTCTGTTCGATTTATTTTGTAATTAATATTTTGAAGTCACTATCATAAATATTAGGATACTATTATTTTGTCTTGAAATATTATTTTGATTGATCATTGAAAAAGTATGTATTTTATTTTGAAATTATTATTAATTGTAATTATTGTAATTATTGTAAAAGAGTGTTTGAATTATTATTTTGATTTAAAATGTTATTATTTTAATTGAGTAATTTTGAATCTAAAAGTATTATTTGTGGTGGAAGAAACTAATTCAAAGACTCTTATTTTATTTTTCCTTTTGTTTAAATAATGTATAGATATGAATTGTTTAGTATTAAGAAACACCCTGTTATCTTTTAGTTATAAGGAAAATTGTACTTCAGCATGTAAGAAATTCTGTAATGTATCAATATTTTATAGTTTAAGCTTATTGTTAATATTAAGAAAAGGACAAGGTCTAATCCTTTTGTTTATGGGAAATTGACAATCATATAAATCCTATTTTAGTGTTAGATGCACAAGGTTTAATCTTTTTATTTTTCAAGTGAACAAATCCTGACTTAGTAAACAGGAAATTCATAGTCTAATCCTTTTGTTTATAGGAAATTGATAATGGTATTTCAGTACAGAATTTACACTAAGATATTTGTTCCATCGGAGACCTCGGAACTTGGGGGGGGGGGGGGGGAGAAGTTATGGAAACCCAATGGTATTAGGGATAATAAACAAATGTACGATATCTCCTCTCCTAGATAAACGTATAAAAGGCCACCTCCACCTGGCCTCGATGACACTCTACTACAGTCACACGTAGGACTCACAGATGTTCAACACGAAGTTTTGTACTAGGCTATAAATTGTGCTTTTGCTTGATATAATGTATGTACTTCTAAATAAAATCTCTTTTTAAAAACTCAGTCCCGCGAACCTTTTATTTAGCTATATACAAAGTCTTACGGTTTTTTTTTTTATGAATTTTTTTGTGTAAATGGCCAAATCCAAACATTTATGCCTTATAACTCCGTTGTTTACTGATATATCAACGCCATTTTTTTTTCTTGTAATTACTAATACATTGTCCATGTAAAATAAAAAAGATATAGGTGCAAAAAAACAAATACCAAAAAAACGGGAGATCGTTAAATCTTGTCAAAGGCAAAAATAAAAATTATGAGCTTCAAGTTTAGGTTCAATAAAAAAAAAGGTTCAATAATCAGGGAACAAAATTAAACTAATTTTAAATTATTCATAAATTTAATTTGTTGAGTATCACAGGTATTGCTCAAAATGATCTCCACTATTTCTAATACAAGCACGATATCTTTTTCTTATTTCTGTGGTGGTTGTTCTAAAAATGAATTCTTCCTTCATTATGGTAAACGCGGCATTGATTTTTTAAATAAGTTCCGAACACCCTGTATATGATGAGGGTTTTTCAAAGGTTTTCCCAGGTACAGGTAGCTGGAATTTCCGCATTTCTGTGCGATATATAAATGAATAAATTGTTATTGGTTTATGCTGTACATTATTATAAATGTATTGTATTAATTTGAATTTATTAAATAGGAATAACGTGTGTTGAGATTTATAACGTCTGATTTTTCGTTTTGTTGCGCTATTTTTAACTTTTTCTATGGTTATCATTTCTTTAATGTTTCGTTTAAAATTATTTTGTTCATGGTGAATAATTTTGGGGGAACCAAATTTAAAAGAATGTTTTGATTTCCTATTATGAAACGCCGTCAAAATAGCTGTTTTTATTTTTGACTGGACCTCAAAAACCTTATTAAATGTATATATGTTTAGTAAGATTCTTGAGGTTCAGTCAATAAAAAAAAACAACTATTTTGGCGACGTTTCGAGGCTATATTGTTCTCATAATTATGGCAATGTTACTGGTGGATATGCTATTGGTATCAACTACTAAATTATGTATAATTTAGTAGTCGATACCATTATTAGCATATCCACCAGTAACATTGCCATGAATGAGAACAATATAGTATCGAAACGTCACCAAAATAGTTGTTTTTATTTATTGACTGAACCTTACTAAACACCTAATAGGAACAGTCGAGAAATTTATCCATATATATATATATATATATATATATATATATATATATATATATTTTATTTTTCTTCAGAAGAGAAAAGATTTGACCCAGAATGTCGGGATTCGAATTGACCGAGTTTTTTCACCTCTCTAGCGTGGCGCCTTATCCAACTAGGCCACCGGGGTCGTATCCGAACCAGGCAAATCTTCCCTCTTCAGTGATCCATAACCTTTTTGAAGAGAAAAGATTTGACCCCGAGTCGGGATTCGAACCCGAGTTTCCGAACACCTCTCTAGCGTGGCGCCTTATCCAACTAGGCCACCGGGGTCGTATCCGAACCAGGCAAATCTTCCCTCTCTCAGTGATCCATAACCCCCGGGCACTCGCAAATCGCGATGTGGCATTCGCGGGTGATTCCGATGATGTTCATGTTGAACATTACATTTAACTTTGGATCTATTGACAATCCGTCACCGTTATATATATATGTAATTTTTCTTGATAAAATTCAATATTATTAAATATATTATTTTATTTTTGAAGAGGAAAGATTTGACCCAGTCGGGATTCGAACCCGAGTTTCCACCTCTCTAGCGTGGCGCCTTATCCAACTAGGCCACCGGGGTCGTATCCGAACCAGGCAAATCTTCCCTCTTCAGTGATCCATAACCCCCGGGCACTCGCAAATCGCGATGTGATTCCGGGGATGAATGTTCATATTGAACATTACATTTAACTTTGGATCTATTGAATCTTTTCTCTTCAAAAATAAAATAATATATTTAATAATATTGAATTTTATCAAGAAAAATTACATATATATATATATAACGGTGACGGATTGTCAATAGATCCAAAGTTAAATGTAATGTTCAATATGAACATTCATCCCCGGAATCACATCGCGATTTGCGAGTGCCCGGGGGTTATGGATCACTGAAGAGGGAAGATTTGCCTGGTTCGGATACGACCCCGGTGGCCTAGTTGGATAAGGCGCCACGCTAGAGAGGTGGAAACTCGGGTTCGAATCCCGACTGGGTCAAATCTTTTCTCTTCAAAAATAAAATAATATATTTAATAATATTGAATTTTATCAAGAAAAATTACATATATATATAACGGTGACGGATTGTCAATAGATCCAAAGTTAAATGTAATGTTCAATATGAACATTCATCCCCGGAATCACATCGCGATTTGCGAGTGCCCGGGGGTTATGGATCACTGAAGAGGGAAGATTTGCCTGTTTTATCAAGAAAAATTACATATATATATATATATATATATATATTTATATATATTATTTTTTTATTTATTTTTTCTGTCACCTAGGTTTATTGATAGAATACTAAAATAAAAAACTTTTATTCTATCCAAATTTCCATGTTTTTAAATTGATTTCAATATAAAAATATCATAATTTATTTACTGCTTGTTGATTTTTGTGAGATGATTTTCAATCTCAATAAAAATTAAGTGAAAATTGCAACATGAAAAAGTATTCCTTTCATAGCTGTGGTTGTAATTGGACTGTTAATTGAATTTAACAGTACTTTTCATTTCTTGGGGATAAGTTGAAACTGTGTTTTTTTTAAAACAAAATGGAATAACTTCAACCTGGAAAATAAATAGAGTTTAATGCCCGTGAAGTTCACTATATTAATCATTTTCTTTTGAAACACTTACAGTAGTTCTGATTTAAATAGAGAGATAGAAAGAGAGAGAGATAGAGGGAGAGAGAGAAAGATATGCTATGTCAATACAAAAACATATTGCTGCCCAACTTTAATGGTTTACTACATACACAGCATGTCTAATTAAAAGTAGCAACATTCTGTGAAACAATTCATGATATTCATTATTTGGGTACAATTCCAAGATATAAATTTCTCTCTTACTTTTATTGTTTTTTTATTTCCCATTTATTTGATTCCATTTTTTTTTCCTTTTTATTTAATTTCTCTTATAATATTCAAATGAATCGAATGTTTTTTTGTTTTTTTTATTTATTTAAGTTTATTATTTTTTTAGTTATAGAAAACCGCTCTAATAATAACTAGAATTAATTATTTTAGCCTATTACGCGAACAGCATTCATTGACGTACTAAATCCATTCATCTGTATCAGGCTAAGTGCTCCCTCAACGTCCCCAAAATCTGTCTTCCTCTGGGCTTAATACTGGCAAAACGCTGAGCCTAATAACCAGTCTCAAACTGCTTCCTCTTAGGAACACAGTAATTTTAGATTTCATGAATGTTTCATAGTTTTACGGTTTAAGAAATAGGGGCAGGTAATTAGAAACTAAACGTTGGGAGTAAGTGCGCTGCTACGGTGCTCATTAAATATAATTTCCTCTAATGACGAGCTGCTTTTAAAATAAGGCCTCCTCAAGTATAAAAATGATATTTTCGACTACTTATGCCATTACCCATTCAGTATTCCTCTTCTTGGTGCAATTATTCTTCAGGGTTAGGAGGAAATTCCAGAGGAATTTCTTAGGGTGGTCTCAACTCATAAATAATATTTATAGTGATTCAACAAAAAATCCGTTTGAGAAAAAAAAAAAATGGGATCTACTAGAATCTACTAAGAATAAGTCAGCAATTTACTTTAATAGTTATTTCGGAAATTTTAAATTTAATCTTGAGGAAAAAGACATCCTGTTTGTGGACTTGTTAAACAAAAATGTCAGACATGTAATTATAAATAAAAAGTATGTAAATTGCTAAAATCGTAGGTTCTCGTGATCCTACATATGAAGGTACATTCAGATTAAGAATTAATTTTTTTTTTTATCAAGATACAAAACCCAAACTGTGATGAAAAAAATAGGTTATGTAAGTTATTTATATAGTTTTGTATAACTTATCGAATTTTGTTTTTGTTCTTATCATGAACTTTTTTCTATCATGTTCGAATTTTGATAACAAAAAAAAAAAGTTCCTATTCCTACAATAAATAACGAATTGTAAAGATGAATCTACATTAAACATTATAATCATTTAAGGATATGTTTTCGTTTCAAACTCCCTAGGCGATTTCGGGACCAACACCAAGTTGGATAAGGAAAAACACCGGATAACTGATATCATCAATTAGAATTGGAAAAAATATCAATAATAATCATAAAAAAAAAAAAAAAAAGTTTTAGGAGATTTTTCTTGAACAAGATGACGTGTAAGGTTTTTTCACCCCTACAATGTGTGTGTCAAAACTCTCAAAAATGTTGCATTTGAACAAGCTCTAGTTCCGCCGGCACTGCTCGGATCGAAAATTTGCCTACAGTTTCCTCACCAGAAGCAGTAGAAATAAAATCAATAGTCTATAGATAAACTTATCCATATTGTTTTTTCCCCAGTCAGAGGGAAATTGAGTTTTTTTTTAATATATATATATAATAACCTATAAATATAAAATAATTTACCTCGATTTAAAGTGCTGTTGGTTAAGGGCCCACGCATAGCGCCGGGCAAAACAGAGTTTACTAAATTCTAAATATTTTCCTTTATTTTGTAATTTCTTCGTAAATAAGAGCTGTAATTTATTCCTCTGTTCTGTACTTTATATGTGTATTATATTTTTTATTTATTTATTTTTTTTTTTTTTGCTTTTGATTGTGACAGATAGTAATTTTTGTCAAAACTATAGCTTTATAAAAAGAAAAAAAATGAAACTCAGTAAAAAATAGATTTTAAGGAATTTAAGTTATCATTGTTATATTTATTTGTTTATTTGTTATTTACTTGTCTCTAAATGGTAATTTTAGCTAGTTCTATATTCCTCTGATTATATGAATTTTGGTGGCCTAAAAAAAAATGCTCTGGTGATCATTTAAATTTTTAAAAATCTATTTTATATTGAATTTCATTTTATTTTTATTTTTATAAAGCTGCTGTTTTGAATAAATTACTATTAACTACGATCAATGGTCAAAAACATAAGAAATCTGATTTTTAAATTTTGGTCTATTGTCCTTCCTATACCAGCCTTCTAAGGCCCTTCCAGCTATGTGGAATTTTAGAATAATTCGCCTGTTATTACGGGGCAAGGTTTCATTAGAGGATATTGCCCAAACTGGCTGATCATAAAGTATAATAGTGCGGAGGCTGTGCTCTACCAAATCCATTACAATATAATGGCCCCCTATATCTAGGCGGGAGGGGGAGGGGAGATCTAATCTCGGGTCGGGAGGTTTTAACTCTTAACAGATATCGTCGAATATAGGCACGCAAGGTTCCCACCTACACACAAACTGCAACGAGTTTAAAATAAGTTTCTGTTCAGAAATAAGATTCATTTATAGATACCAAGTTTTTGTTGAAATAAAACTTTTTTTTTTTGAGGTTGCATAAGAATGTGGTCTAGGTATATTTCAGCGAGTCACACTAAGGCTAGTTGCACACTCACCGACTTTTTGCCGGCCGGCAAAAAACCAACCGATATTTTTCTGGTCTAAGTGCTTGCATACTCACCGGTTTTTTACATTTAGTCAAACATTTAGTAGAATTATAATTTTATTTTATTCTTGACTTTTCGACCTAAAACTTTTAAGAATTTTTGATTAACAAACTGATATTGTTTCATTGGATTCAGTAACTAAAACAAGTAGTAGCTTTTGTAATTATAGTGCATAAAACAGTAATTATAATGCAGTGGCAGGCGCCGGCAACTCACCGGCATTTTTCCGGCCGTCCAAAAGTCGGCGTGTGTGCAAGGTTACTATTTGACATGTCGTTCACTATTGAAATTTGGACGACCGGTAAAAACCCGGCCGTCCAAAACTGGTATGTGTGCATCTAACCTAAGTTATACAAAATGGTTTTAGGGTTTTCAAAATCTGGTGAACTCATAACTTTTAATGTCTACGAAAACTTCTCGGTGATTCGAAATTTATTTTGCATAATATGTCTAATACGCTTTATTTAAAAAAATAAAATAAATAAAAAAAAACTTAAAACAATTAATCTTCAAAATATGTGACATGAGGGATTATGGGATAGGGATATTCCATCCCATCATCAGACTTTCTATTCTCCTGGTGTTATCCCACCATGTCAATTTAACTGTTACATTTTAAAATACCTTAACCTATTAGATATGCGGTTTAAAATGAAAAAGTTAAATTGAAATGATGGGATGACACCAGAAGAATAGAAAGTCTGATGATGGGATGGAATATCCCGAAACATGTCACATGGTGCAAAGATTAATTGTTTTATGAGGAGCTATTGCTAAAATAAAGTGAATTAGATATATTAACATTAAATACTCCTTCATTATTATGATTATTGATTGGCAGTACGTCCCAAGTTGAGACTTGGCCTGCTCCAACATCGGCCGCCAGTTTTCCCGATCAAGTGCTGCTGCCTTCCAATTCCGGGTACCAAGCAGAATCCTGGCATCAGTAGCTACGGAATCTTCCCATCTAAGCTTTGGACGACCAACTCTTTTAGTTTCGATACTCCTTCATTGAAGAAATTAAATTTATTTTGCGTCAGATATATATTATATATCTAGATTTGGATATCTAATTATGCTATTATGCAATCTTCTAACACCTCATAAGTGTAACTTTAATTAGATTAAAAATTACATCTATAAGTAAAAATATCATTGAAGGAATAATTCTCAATTGCATACGATTACAAATAAAACTTTGTTTGGAGACTTATATTGTGTTTCGTTTGATAAAGTTGAATCATCTACAGCACAGTTATTTAATTATTAGTTAAAATTGTCTAGGTTCTATACTAATATAAATAAATATAATATATAAAATTAAAAAAAATAATATATATAAACAAATAGAGGTAGAATTATATATATATATATATATATATATATATATATATATATATATATATATATATATATATATATATATATATATATAGATATAGATATTATAGATATTAGATATTAGATTATGTATTTATTATAGATATCATAGATTAATTGTTAAATTGTTGAGTTCCATATAATCAATATGATCCACAAATGCATCAAAATCATCAAAATATTTATCTATGAGATCCTTCTTTGAAGGCGGCCATTAGTCTCCTCGACAAACAGGACTCGACTGTGTACTCGGTTCGGCGGTACATATACTAAAATTGGAACGATACAGAGAAGATTAGGTTCTCTACTTATCTAAGCTGAAAAAGACGCGACGGGGGATGCTAGGTATTGTATATAACTTTAATCTTTGATTTAGTGATCGTCCGGTTCTTTTCGAATGTTTAGCTTCATAGTTATTGCTAAGGCTGTGAAATATATGCATTTGCATATTTCTCCTGACCAACTAAAACACCTAATATCATCAAATTGTAAATGTTTTCAGGTATTTACCATAGAATCAATTTTAGTTATTTTTATTTTGCATATTTTGCTATAAATACATATTTTGAACTGCAATAACATATTTATCTACATATCCGGCATATCAGCATCTGAAATTTGAATTTTTTTTTTTTATATTTCCGAGCAGATAAAAAAAAAAAAAAATAAATAAAAACCAAAAAATACCTACAGGAACACCTCCCGTTATTTCTTTTCGCGTAATGAATAATTTAGTGTTTATCCAGGTGCTGTTTCTTCCTTTTGCGCGAACTTTCGATCTCGTTTGCTCCTCTTAGAACTGTTTCATCGGATTAATTTCTTGTTTTCGCTCCGCTCATATACTTGGAATAATATATCACTTTTTGTACTTCCCTTCTTTTTGCGATCAATCCATTATCCAGTCCCTCACACAGTGTACAACAAGACCCATCATTCGTCAAATGTTTAGCTGTGTAATGTGTAATCACTCTTGCTAAAACGAAAGATCTTGTTGAAAAGTTTGTTCGTGAATTATCAGCTAAGACTTTTAATGGTGTTGGAGACATATATTGTGTTTCGTTTGATAAAGTTGAATCATCTACAGCACAGTTTTTAGTTACACAGCATATAATAACAGCAAAGCACAGATAAAACTAAAGTAAGAGACAATATTTGAATAAAGTTTTGTTACAAAACAATTAGAAAAGTCTGGTTTCCATACCTATACCCGCCATAAATTAACCCACTTTAAGTTTTATAATGTGTTTTCTTTTATAATATTCGCTTTGTCTTTTTCTTTTAAACAATTTTATTTCTATTGTTTATACACATATCAGTTAATTACTTAAACTTGAGTTTGTACTGATACTCATAAGTATGTATTGCATTTTTTTTTTTTAAATAGATAATTGCACATTTTTAACCGACTTCAAAAAAGAGAAAGTCCCTCGATTCATCAGTATTTTTTATATTTTTATTTTGTTTGTACGTTTGCTACGCGATTACGCAGTTAATTATGAATCGATTTAGATGATACTTTTTTTTATTGGTAGGCCATGCTTCAGAGGGGGTTAATAAGAAATCACTGTTATTTAACCTTCCACTATACACACATTTCTCCATGGTGACTAAATCTAAATTATTAAGAAAAATAATTTACGTATACAGTCAACTCTTGATGTGCCGAACTTGTATAAGCCGAATTCTGAAATAAGTCGAACAAAAAATACGGTCGCAAGTACATTACGCTTAAATTTCACCTCAAATAAGTTTATTAAATAATACCTCAATAAGTTTATTTCAGGCAAATTATTTATTTATAAAGAAAAATTAAGATTATAAGTCGAACTGAAAATAGAAGTCAAAACAGTGGACGTCTAGGAGACTTCCACCTCTATGAATTGAAATATTGTAAGTCATCGCTTCTATAACTCGAACTCAAATTCAAAGAATTTCATGGATAATTTGTTTTCCTGTTGTTTTTACCTTTTCAGTTCACAGGTACACCAGTCACTTATTGTTGTTTTACAATGACTCCGCGAAAACTGAAAATTCTTTCAATTGACGTTGAGGAAGAAGTTGGAGGGTTATTGATAGTGCATACGGAATTCCGCTTGGTTCTATTTCAACCATCCTAAAGGAGAAAGAAAAGATCGCCAATGGTGGAAGACAAGTCCATTTTTAGGAACCGCCAGAAAAATGCGCAGTCCGGTGATGTTGAAAGTTGTATTATTAAATAGTTCCGGGTATTTATATTTTTGTTTCAATGACTTTATATTTATGTACAAACAACATACATATGTAAGTTTGCTACATGTGATAACAACACTGTTGCAACGTTCAAGGTGTGTGAGACTTTTAATTAAAACATTTGTAGTAGATATTGTGCTTAAAGTTTGGTGAGTTCCATATTATCTTTGTTTAAAGTGTTTCATGTTATTATTACTAGTTTAAAAGAACGTGTAATTTGATTCATTTGTAATAAAAGAATAAAATCACGTTGAAACAATCTTACAAATTAAATTACAAGATTTCATCTAGTAAGAAATGGATATAATTTATGTTCAAGTTGTTAAGAAAGCTGAGAAAGAATTTGTGATCCAATGCATATCCATTGATAAGAATACTTGGTATTTAGTGCAAGAAGAATTTTAAGAGGTAAGTACCCACATTTCTCGATCAAATAAAAAATGCAATGTCGGCAATTAAGAACCAAAAAGGTTTTAGAACAGTTGCGGTAAAAATCGATGAAGATATAAAAAAAGAATATTTCGATGAAGTTAATAATGCTTGTTTTCGAGAATTGCCATTAGAAGAATGTGACCCAATATCAATATCCAGAGTTGTTGAAGCTGAACAAATAGAGTTAGAAAGTCGGATTAGACAATTAGAAAACCAATTATATTCAAATTTAAAACAAGAGGAAATCGGATTAAATCAAATCGAAAAAAAATTTGTTTTAGAAAAATTTGAAAAAAATTAATCAGATCCTAAAGAATGGTTAGCTAAATTTGAAGACGAGTGTTGCCGCTTCCAGGTGAATTTCGATAGTAGTAAAATTCATGCTTTGCGCTTTTTTGTCATGGGCCCAGCAAAAGATTGGTTTGAAATAAATCTGAAGAAAATAGGTGTAAATGGTCATTGGAATACTTGGAAGGAGTCATTATTAAACATTTTTGTTGATAAAGGCTGGTACATTGTTAGGAAAGCTTTTAACTACAAATATTTGGGTGGATCTTTAATCGATTTTGCGCTTATAAAGGAAAAGTTATGCCTAGAAGTAGAGCCTAAGGGTACTGAATTATCACGTATCAACCTCATAGTTTTTGGATTGCCGAAAAAAGCCCAAGAAGAACTGGATAGAGAAAAAAATAACAATATGGAAGACTTATATGCGGAACTCCGAAAACTAGAGGACTCGTTTTCTAGAAAGAAAGAGGAAAATCCCTCAATTCCTAGATTGAAATATAGTCCTGACCCGAAAACTTTTAAGAGAGATGAATTTCACTCAAAGAACGAAGGTCAAAAGAAGACATGTTCAATTTGTGCAGCTATTGGTTTTCCGTATCGATACCATCTCGTAGCGGAGTGCCGCAATCGAAATAAAGTATCAGAAAAAATAAAATCAAACATGACTGAAGGATTTTTTGGGATTGACGACGTACAGATGTTACAAACAGACTTAGGTAACAAACATTTAAACTGAAGAACCGGGCGAAATTAGATCCGTTGATAAAGCTAAACGTAATCATATGTGACAAAATTAAAACAAAAGCTATCTATGATAGTGGCTCCAACGTTACATTAATTTCTCAACGAATTGCTGATTTGCTTAAGTTGAAATTAATAGAACAAAAGAATGTATTGAAAACTATCAGCGGAATAAATATCACTTCAGCCCGGGCTACAATTTCACTTCGTATTGGACGTATAACTGATCACATTTCAACTTACGTTGTCAAGAACGATCATTTTTCTTATGACATCTTATTGGGAATTGATGCCATTAGAAAATTTCAATTGATTCAAGACGAAAACTTGAAAATCCTACAACGAACAGATAACAACAGTGTGATAAATTTAGATGAAAACCGATCCAATAGTGACGAGAGATAATAATTTAAATCGATCTAAATTAGATCAGATGGTTAAACATAAATTTAATGATAGTCAAGTTTTAATTGATAAAGATGACTCTAACGATTGTATTGAATTAAATTTTAATGAAAACTTAAAAATAAAAGAATTCGATGCCAATTTAAATCATATTGAAAACGAAGAGCGAAAACAGCAGATTGCAAATTTAATTGAAAAACATAAACATATGTTTACAAAGGATAAATTTGATACAGGGAAAGTAAAATCAAAAGAAGCAGAGATAAAATTATTATCTAACGAGTATGTTACTTGTCGTCCGTATAAATGCTCAATTCCTGACGATAAAGAAATAAGAAATCAGATTAGGGCATTATTGCAAGCAAACATTATTGAAGAATCGGATTCTCCGTTCGCTTTCCCTGTAACCCTTGCGTTCAAGAAAGCGGAGAACAAGAAATCACGCTTGTGTACAGATTTTCGCTAATAAAATAAATTGGTAGATCCAGAAGTTTTTCCATTTCCAACGATACAAGACGTAATCGACAAAGTTGTTAATTGTGAATACTTTACAGTTTTAGACATTAATTCAGTATTTTGGTGTATTACACTAAAAGAGGAAGACAGAGAAAAGACTTCTTTTATTACGACTTATGGAAAGTTCATGTTTAAAGTCCTTCCATTTGGTCTTAAAAATGCTCCGGCCACGTTCCAGAGAATCTTCTCAAACATTATAAGAAGAAATGGTTTGGATGAATTCAGCATCAATTATATTGATGATATATTGATATTTTCGCAAACCTGGGAAGATCATCTTCAACATATCGACAAATGTTTGCAGATGACCGATGCTGAAGGATTCAAACTAAAATTAGTCAAGTGTTTGTTTGCAGCTAAATCTGTCAAATATCTAGGCCACACAATTTCAAAGAACAGAGTCTCACCAGCCCACGGTAATTTAGTTTCAATTCAAAACCAACAAAGACCTTCGGATAAGACTGGGGTACGAAGTGTTTTAGGTTCAATCAACTTTTACTTGAGATACATAGAAAATAGTTCTCAAAAACTGGAACCATTGCATCGATTATTAAGAAAAGATGAAGTTTGAATGGTCCGATGATTGCGAAAAAGCTTTCAATAGGATAAAAGATTATTTATGTACGGCTCCAATATTGTCAATTTACGATTATAAGAAGCCCGTCTTCATTGAAACAGACGCCAGTTTTAAAGGAATAGGTGCTACACTAAAACAGCCCCAAGAAGATGGAATACTGCATCCTGTAGCTTATTATTCACGGAAGTTATCGGAAAGGGACGTTTAGACATCATTCATTTGGAATGCAAAGCGATAAAAGATGCAATTAAATTTTGGCAGTATTATTTAATAGGACACCATTTTACAGTATGTAGCGATCATAATCCATTAGAGAACTTAAAGACTAAGGCCAGATCAGATGAAATACTAGGTGATCTAATTCTTCATTTGTCACAATTTAATTTCAACATTATTTATAAAAAAGGCAAAGAAAATATTCTAGCCGACTTATTGTCAAGAAATCCAGTTTTAGAATATTTCAATAATGAAGATGCAATCAGGATCGTGTACTTAATCGATCTACCTCAGATATTAAAAGACCAAGCTGAAAACCTTTCGGAGTTGAAAAGAGCAAAACAGACTGACTATAAGCAAAGAATGGTCCTTAAAAGATTAAAGGGCAAACTTAGAATGTTTGTATCTCCAAAATTAGGAATGAAAATCATTAAACTGGTTCATGAGCATTATGGTCACATTGGTCCAGCACAGATGATCGCTACAATTTGGCCGCATTATTATTTCAAGATTTATGACAAAGAAATTCATAATTTCTGTAAAAGTTGTCAAATATGTGTCAGAAATAAAGTCCGTCGCAGTCGAGCAATCGGTCTTCTCTCACAATTGGGTCCTGCCACTGAACCGTTCCAAATAATGTCATTAGATACAGTTGGAGGGTTCTCAGGGAATCGGTCCCCAAAGAGATAAATGCACATTTTGGTGGACCATTTTACCAGATATGTATGGATATCGACTAGTAAAGGTCAAAGCGCTCACGACTTTATAAGCCTAATCA
This sequence comes from Euschistus heros, assembly GCA_003667255.2. Lineage (NCBI taxonomy): Eukaryota > Metazoa > Arthropoda > Insecta > Hemiptera > Pentatomidae > Euschistus > Euschistus heros. The sequence goes on along the minus strand of RCWM02000414.1, from coordinate 843,805 downwards.
ATCCAATAGCCAAAAATAATAATATTTCGATCCTATTAGCAGACCAATATGCTTCCGTAAACTCAACCCATTTTAAAAACTATTCGGATAAAAAAGGAATACAGATTGTTTTTACCTGCATTGATCATCCAGAATCAAATGGACTTAATGAAAAGTTAAATCAGACACTAGTGAATCGTTAAAGATGCAAAATAAACAGCAAAACAAAACAAAGCCTGGCCGATCCTCGCAAAGGAATGTGTCAATGAGTATAATGATACAATTCATAGCTCAACAAACTTTGCACCATCCTACTTACTCCAAGGGAAGAAACAGGCTATATCTCCTCTTATCGAAGACCATCCATCTTCTCTTGAGGATGACCGAAAAATAGCATTTCAAAATTCTTTAAGGAGCTTTCAAATAAATAAAAAAAGAATAGACAGGAATAGAAGACAGCACGATTTCAAGGTTGGCGATTTAGTGTACATCAAAAACGGAAACAAATTAAATCGCAACAAACTGGAACCCTTACGTATTGGACCTTTTTCAATCAGCCGACAGATTTTACCAACATATTATGATGTTGCAAGCGGAAAGAAGAAGAATACTTCAAATTTCTTTCATTCCAGCAAGCTGCTTCCCTTTTCTCAGAGTGAATCTTCTTCAGGGGTGGAGGTGTAAGTTTGCTACCATGTTATAACAACACTGTTGCAACCTTCAATGTGTGTGAGACTTTTAATTAAAACATATGTTATAGATATTGTGCTTAACGTTTGGCGAGTTCCATATTATCTTTGTTTAAAGTGTTTCATGTTATTATTACTAGTTTGAAAGAACGTGTAATTTAATTCATTTGTTATAAAATAATAAAATCACGTTGAAACAATCTTACACATATACCTATCACTAAAAAATATACTTCATGATTTAAAATCCAATTTTGTGTCCATTTTTTCAATTTACATGAAGATAAGTAGAATAAGAACCTCGATAAGTCGTTCAATAAGTAGAACTGTAAGTAAGTCGTTTTTGTTTGTTTTTTTCCTAAAAATTATTTATATACCTATGTAATATATTTGCATACATATGTGCATTTATTTCAGTTTTTATCTCGTATAATTAGCTGCCCTAGTCCAATATATTTTAGTTTATATACACAAAAATGCGGTGGATGATAGAAGATAAATTTTATAAATTATATTCTGCTAAAATCTAAGTTATCGTTGGATTGGCACACTTCCTCCTATCCCCAACGTCCCCTATTGAAGGCTGGGATCCAACACCCGAAGGCTAAGACCCTGCTGACCGAAGCTGAAGTAATTCAAATTATTTCCAGAAGATGGTCTGCTATAATTCTAATTATGGCCGCTAGAGTGAGCCCTTGAGAAGGCTGGCAATCTCCTTAGCTTTAATAGGGGCTCGGTTTACTTAGCCTCTATAGCTGGGGGGTCTGTCCGTCGATCGTGGTCTTAGTTATGTGATAGTCCTCCAGTATCTTCTTCGGGTTTAAGCCTGAAAAAGGTTTCTCGTCGATGTTGCAAAATTATACTGAAGGAAAGATAACTAGTAACAGTGGTACTTTAATACTCCATTCACATTTATTATTATTTTTTAATTATTGATATTTACAGTGTAAAAATATCTGTAGATAAATGAATAAAAAATGTTTACAATAACACTTCAGTAACTTGTAAATCGCCTACCCATTGCAGAACTTTTATAGAAGGATGGATGTGTCGTTATTGAGAAAAGAATCGCGAACGAGAATCGATAATCCAAAGTCGATTCATAGCTGCCAACCGAGACCACAGACGTTGGCAATAGTTTTGTGATCCCTAGTTATTATAGTAATTATTATTATACATCAATGGCCTCTAATTATAAAACACCAGCATCCCACATCCCAATTGAATTTCCTTGTTTATCGATAAAAATCTTGTATTGAAGTATAGAATTCAGCATTATTTCTTCAATATTTTTCACGCATTGCAGTAATTTAAAACCTGGTTATAATTGTATTGATTAGGTTTTTGAAGATTACGTAAAAGCATAATTAGACATCCGATTTGGCAGAAATGATTTTATCGATCGATCTGGTTGGGTTTTAATTTCGAACAATAGAAGTATACAAAAGTTTGGCGAACCTCGTTTCTGGCACTCAAAACAATACATTTTAATTACTATTATAGTAAAATTTGTTACTATAAACCTTTGAAGATACAGTAGTTAATATTTGGTACAATTGGGTTTAACAGTTTTGCAAACTCTGTCGTAGAAAAATGGCCACATATCTGTCGATTTTTATACTGAACTGGGATCAACATGTCGCTATATATATATATATATATATATATATATATATATATATATATATATATATATATAGTTTTTTTTTATGACAATTGAATTGAAAATAAGTAAATTTTATCGTAAATTTCTAGTTTTATATAACTCCGTAACTTTTCAAACTTCATTGCGTACCACATATTTATCGCTTTTTTATTAAAATATGATTGAAATTCTTTATGTATTATTATTGCTGAACCTACCTTGAACTATGAAGATGATGTTGTTATAATTTGGTACAGATAAGATCCACTGTTTTCGCGGTTAGTGTTCACAAATGAAGAATGACTTGTCCTATTATATAATAGTATAGATATTAGTAAGAGAGGAATGTAATATGTACTTAACCACAAAACTTCTTTACACAGAATTGAAAACATCTCCCTTGCCACTGCAATCCAAATGTCAATTGTTTTAATATATGAAATGGCTATTGGGAAACGAAAAAAATAAATTCCATTTTCAGAAAAAGGAAATGAACGCTGCCAGACCATTTTATTAGGCTTATATTCAAATTCCTTAAAGGGTCATCGGATAACAAATGGGAAGCTAGTTTAGAGGCTAGTGGATTTGTTTGGGCATATAAATAATCATGGAAAGATACATATATGGTTTGTGCCAAATCACCTACGTATATGACACTATCAGCATAAGATTATTTTTTACATAATTTAGTGTATTGAGGATTTTATAAAATTATACTGTATAGCAATAATTGGATACAAGAAGAGGTTGGTTTAGTGGAGCACCATGTTAAAATAGGTCAAATTACAGTTATGTGAATAAGTTTTTGTTTGATTTTGGAAGCTCAAAGCGTTTGTCTTGTAAACGCTGAATTAATCGAAAACGACGAGCAGTTTCATCTAGTTATAATCTTGTATATGGATTGCCAGTAGGACTTTTTCCAATTGAGACATGACGGATCTGTTCAACAGGGATTAGTGAAGTATTATCAAAGGATCCTGTAAGATATTGTATGTTTACTATGAAGAGATGTTATTTGAAAAGATTTACTTTAATGCTCCAATTTCGGCACCATTCTTAATGATTTCGTGATATGAGTTCGAAGCGACTAGAATGCAATGACAGATTCATTATTTAGTGATAAGACAGTTGTGTCATCAGCGTACTTTGTGAGGACGGTGCAAGGATGAGTCTGAAGCAAAGGTCAGTTTAACTTGAATCAAGAAAGAATGGCCAAGATCAGTAACATTTTTGCCCATTAAATAGAGCCATGGTTTATCTAATATTCGTCGAAAAGCTAATATTTATTACAGTAAAAAATTACAACATAATATTTAAAAATGTAGAAATTCTTTACCCGTTAGGAGTACATTTCTTCAATGTATCCGCACTAACAGGGTGTATCAATAGACACGCATTATTCAGGATTATTATTTTATGTATTTCACATATTAAACATAACGTAATAAGCATTTTAATGTTACGTACAGTACAAAAGTACAGCGTTTTACGTCCCGTCTCGGTGAATGTCGGTATGAAATCATGCTTTAATTACTTATTGGTTAAATATTACTACTGACTCCACAAAAGTTTTTTTTAGTTTTTTTATTTCCATTTAATGAAATTTACAACTGTATAAAATATATACATCAAGTAAATGTGTTGATAATGATTACAATGACATGTCAAAACTAGAAAAGAACTACTCATCAATAGCACTTCAATAAAAAGTCTACACTAGAAGGTATATAGGTCATCTTCTTTTCAGACGCCTCGGAGGATTATCGGGAATGAAGTGGGAAGCAAGTTGAGAAACTGTTGGATTTTATTGGTTAAGGAGCTTACCTTGAAAAGATAGGTATTTGGTATGGACTAAATCAGCAACATATAGAACATTAAGATCTTTATGAATAAGTTTATAAGTAAGTAAAGTAAGGAGCATTGAGGATTTTTCGAAGGATTTTGGATTGTAAGGATTGGGTACAAGATGAATTGGATGGTTTAGTGGACGAAAGATTTAAAACTATCATTAATTATTGCAACGAGTCTGCTGTGTATTTGGAGAAAGCCTCTGACAATAGGAACAAGGAAGAATGAGTGGGGAGGCAGAAGTATCTCTGGGGTTGAGGGACGAGTCTAAGAGGTCTTTAGTTCCTGGGTTAAGGGATGAGATCTTTTGTTCTTGGAATAAGGAAAAGTACAAATTTCACAAAAGTATTCCAAGTAGTTGAAACAGACCAGTGATTTAGCCGACGCCCATGGGAGATGATGTTCACTCCCAGTACCTATCTTGCCTTCATTGCAAGATGAAATTAGCTCTGTCAAGATGGTTTTAGATGTAACCAATCATGGAAACTCTGAAGTTAAAAAACAATTGAATACTTCAGAATACACATGCGCCAGTTTTCAATTTCTTTCTTCTTTTTATTTATTTTTTTTTTTTTTCATTATATCTATTATATTAATAATTAAAGTAATATCACTGCCGATAGTATATGCCAACACCATAAGCAATTACTATTAATCTATCATAGGTGATGAATTAGATATTATCTAATTCCCAAACTAAAAGAAACAGTCTTTGAATTAATATTTATAAAATTGACTCGGTACCACATAACTGAAAATTATTATTATCATTATATTCATTATCACTCACATTTATTCCTTAAAAAAGCTGTAAATTTCAATAAGAAACTATGAAAAAACTTAAAAACTAATAAGTGGTGAACTGGTAAACAAAAACATTTGTGAAGAATTATATTTATATTAAAAGCTACATATTATCAATTATAAAAAAGAGGAAACGTACATTATATACAGTAACAAAATAATATATTTGCATAGATATGATCTAGATAGATATTAGCATATTGCATAGATTGAGCTACTTAAATATAGAAGCATTAGCTAGCTTAAATACAGGCATTAGTAACACTAAAACTTGTTTAATTTGTAGCAAACTAACTCAACTTTAAAATCGTTCATAATGAAGTGTGCGCGAAAGGGTGAGTCTTAGAGGACGATCGCGATTTAAGAGTGTGGGTCTTAAATAAAGCGATCGTGCTCAAAACACCAAAATCCTGTTCTTTTCGTTTTATAAATTGAATTTAAATAATAAACCATTGGATAAAGTTATAATTGTATTAAAAAACGTAATTTTCAATAACAATAAGTTTTCATTTAATAAAATGCATTACATTCCCTGTAAGCCTTAAAACTTTGATGCGAGCCTTTCATTAAATTTGAAATTTTCAATATATTAATTTTAGGCAACGCTTTTCCATTTTCGGCTCCACATTTATTTTTACTAGATCTTCTATTATCGCATTACAATTTAATTTATTAATATTTTAAATTACATGCCTTCACTTAAACACCACACAGTGTGACTAAAAATAGAAAAGTTTTTGATAATTTTTTTTTTTACATTTTGAACTGCGTTGCACCTATCTGAAAACAAGCGGTATGAAACGGATTAAAATTTTGAAAGTAAGCAAACCGGAGTATTGTTTCATTGTTGATTTGCCATGTTATTTACTTTCTTTTAGTTAAAAATAATATTAAAAATACTATTAAATCAAAAAATAGGGTTTTGAGCGGAGTTACTGAGGAGAGGGCTCCAGTTTGCATCGTTTTGAAGGATGGCTTGAACAAAAAAAAAAATCACACTCCGCCACCTTTTAAAAGAATTCCGAAAATTTTAAACCTTTTATTTCAGTCTCCGTTTAAAATAGAGAGGTGATTTTCTGCTCTAATTATAGAAAATTTAGTTTGATTTTGGATATAAAAAGTTTTCCTTTGAAAACAACCGTGCAGCAGATATTTTTGTGAAACTATTGAAATTATTGAAAGTTTTGAGGTTTTGACGCTACCAATTAGTTGCAGGTCCAAAGCTTAGATTTTAGCACACTAGCAATATATAAATTAATCAAACCTACCCGACATAGAATATACAATTGTACCGCACTATTATGGATTTTTCAAAAATATTGTCCCTAAAAATATGGTCGGATTATCCGGAGAGCCGGACTAGCGAAAGGCGGATTAGGGAGTTAATTATTATATATTTATTTATATTTAAAAAAAAATACAAAGGATTGTATAAATAACCTTGGATCTCATCGATTTTCATTGAATAATTGGGTAAAATAAATAAGTTTAATTTGTTTTAGTGACCGTTGGATGATCATAATTAATAAGGTTAATGCCATAAAAGTAATCTCTTTTAAACGAAAAAAGTCTAAAACTAAATAATGCACTAAGGAATGTTTTCTTTTCGTTGCTCTCTACCATGAATTGAAATTCCCTGAGAACTGTATACATTAACTGGCAAGATGCAAAGGTTAAACGGCTGTTTAGTCACCAGCAATTTTTTAACTGTTGTCGTGCAAGTGGGAGGGTCATCTCGACAACTAGATATTAATACGCAGCAGCCTTGACTTGCTCTGAGTTATAAGTTGTCACTGGAACCATTTGGGATTAGTTGACGTAAAAGTGACGTAGAAAATTAAGGAATATGAAAGACCAGTTTTATGGCCCATGAGAGTTTCATAGATGATAATAAGCTCCAAATACAACTATTAGTTTGAAATAACATATTTATGGACTATAGTCTGCAGGATGAAGTATTCGTAAACCTTTTTTATTTTCTAATTATTTAACCATCCGGTGAAATTTATTAATAAATTTATTTATTTAAATGAATTTTTCATAAGGTACATTCCCTAGATACCCTAATTTTTAAAGGTTTCAGTACCTTTACCAAAATTTAATTAACCATACGATTTCATTTAACCTTCACTCTATCAAAAATATGCTCAAATTAAAAAAGTATAATATCAAATGTATTACTGTTTGGGTGTTAAATTGTGTAATAACGTTAGGTAATTTAATATCACATAGTTTTATTTTAAAAAAATAACAGTGATTTAAATGTTTAATAATTTTGGTTGCATTTTAAATTGAAGACTATACAATGTATAGCTCTATATAACACCGTATCTCCGTAACCTCTCAAATTCCGCTCGCCACCTGTCGGTCAATTTTCAAACTTAACTGCGCCTCTCATATTTATAACAATTTTAACAATACTTTAATTAAAAATATGTAAATTTTATTATTGTTAAACCTTCCTTGAACTATGAAGATGATGTTAACATTTGGTACAGATTGGTTTAGTAGTTTTTGCGGTTATTGCTCACAAATGAAAAATTGTCCTTTTATACAGGGTGTCCCACGAATGTTGTGTCAGGCTAATAAAACCCAGAGTCTATGGAATTTCAATGCGATAATCAGGGATCTTGTATTGCGTGATATTAGTTACCTTTTGAAGATATTCAACCCTTCCAGAATTTCTCCAGTATTGCTGGAATAGCTCCAGTACTGGAAATTTCACCATAAGTGACTGGTTTTTATGACGGATTCTGATGGTGAGTCGAATTCTAAAACTGCTTTGTATCGGTTACTTTTTAATCAGATGCACTACGTCGATATCAGCCTAATCCTCTTATTTGAAAGGAACCCTGGAACTCCTGGTTTGTTAGATGACAAGTTAATTATGGATTCTGAAGGAAATTGAATTTTATTAATTAAGTAAATATTACATTATTTGAAAATGCAATTGGGTTAATAATATTTGTTTATTTACATAAAAATACTATTTCAAAGTGTTCAAAGTGACGGCCTTCTTCATTTATGCATAACAAAAGTCTAGAACGGAAGTCTCGCTGAGCTTGCTGTATTTCTTCCGGTGGAATGGAAAGATTCGCATTTTGTATTTCTGCCCTCATTTCTTCTACTGTCGACGGTCTATTCGTGTAGACGAGATCTTTCAATCTTCCCCAAAAGAAATAATCTAAAATTGTTAAGTCCGGAGATCTTGCTGGCCAATTAATATGCAGACCCCTTCCAATGCATCTATTGGAAAACATGTGTTTTATAACGTTCCTAGCTCTAATGAAATAGTGAGCCGGACACTCATCCTATTGGAACCATCACCATACGTTTTTCAAGCGGCACGCACCTCTTCGATTTTTTTTTAAAATAAAAAACACTTTATTAGATATTTAATAAAATAAAATAAAATTTGAAAATGGTTAATAATCAGCCTGTTATCGACGTAAGGGTGCATCTGATTGAAAAAGTAACCGATACAAAACAGTTTTAGAATTCAACTCACCATCAGAATCCGTCATAAAAACCAGTCACTTATGGTGAAATTTCCAGTACTGGAGCCATTCCAGCAAACAGTAGAAGAAATGAGGGCAGAAATACAAAATGCGAATCTTTCCATTCCACCGGAAGAAATACAGCAAGCTCAGCGAGACTTCTGTTCTAGACTTTTGTTATGCATAAATGAAGAAGGCCGTCACTTTGAACACATGAAATAGTATTTTTATGTAAATAAACAAATATTATTAACCCAATTGCATTCTCAAATAATGTAATATTTACTTAATTAATAAAATTCAATTTCCTTCAGAATCCATAATTAACTTGTCATCTAACAAACCAGGAGTTCCAGGGTTCCTTTCAAATAAGAGGATTAGGCTGATATCGACGTAGGGGTGCATCTGATTAAAAAGTAACCGATACAAAGCAGTTTTAGAATTCGACTCACCATCAGAATCCGTCATAAAAACCAGTCACTTATGGTGAAATTTCCAGTACTGGAGCTATTCCAGCAATACTGGAGAAATTCTGGAAGGGTTGAATATCTTCAAAAGGTAACTAATATCATGCAATATAAGATCCCTGATTATCACATTCCAAAGACTCTGGGTTTTATTAGCCTGACACAATATTCGTGGGACACCCTATATAATAGTATAAATGAACTATACAGGGTGTCCCAGACATAGTGTAAAAAAAAAAATGGGTAATACTGCAAACTAAACGGGGTAGAATGGCGCAAAAACGAGTGTCCTATCTCAATTTTTTGAGGAGATAGAATTTTTTTTTCGTTTTTATTTTTAAAATCTTACTTTTTTCTGAAAAATTACAGTTTTCTCTACTTTGTTTTAGCGTAGAAACTAAAACGATGATATTTTCTTAATCAGCATTAAATTTTCTAAAGATGAAATAGGTCTAGTTAATTTAATGAGGATAAACTCCTCAAAGAATAAATTGTCCTCATTTTTACATCTAATAATTTTAATTACATCTAAGGCCCCTCCCTCCCCCCCCCCCAAAAGGTATTTAATTAGTATTTAATTTTGCTTTACCTAATAATCCTAAATTATTATTTTTACTATATTTTGGGCCTTAAAAAAAAAAATTACGTTTTCTGTAATTTACATTAGGTAATCAGCAAGAATTTGGTTAACCCCCCCTTAACTCCCTATAAATAAGTTGTTTTTTTTTTTTTAGGGGGGGGGGGGGGGAGGGCTTGCCACCTTCACAACTCATTACCCATCATGCATATGGACAAGTGATAAAAAAACTAATACATTTATTCAATCTAGAAGGTATGTGGAGCAATCAAGTATTTATTCTCTAGCGTGTTTTTCATCAGAAAAACGTCTGTTAGACTCAAAAGGTGAAGTGCAATTGTATCATGAGTTACACCAATAAAAAGCTAACTAAATTCTGCAGTTTTTGAGAAATTTTACGGCTTCTAGGGTTCTCCAGTGAGGAGTGAGGAATTTTCAAAAAATATTAAAAATTTAAGTTTTAATAAATGTTTTGTGTTTTGCGCGTTAAAAAGCCCCTTAAAAGTGAATTTAAATTAACTAGACCTATTTCATCATTTGGAAAATTAATTGCTGATTAAGAAAATATCATCGTTTTAGTTTCTACGCTAAAACAAAGTAGAGAAAACTGTAATTTTTTTTAGAAAAAAGTAAGATTTTAAAAATAAAAAAAACGAAAAAAATTCTATCTCCTCAAAAAATTGAGATAGGACACTCGTTTTTGCGCCATTCTACCCCGTTTAGTTTGCAGTATTACCCATTTTTTTTTTTTACACTATGTCTGGGACACCCTGTATAGTTTAGTCTAGATCCAGATTCAGGACCAAACTATATAAGACAAACTTAAAATTGACCACATTACAAATTCGTTTCTAAGACCCCGTTGTGAAATGAAGTAATAATATAACTATTTACATGTTTGGCGAGGAATTTATCTTAATTAATTGACGCTATTTAGGGAATGAGCTTGGATATTGGCTATTGTCAAATTCTCGTATATAATATATGATAAATTTTATTTTTAAAAAAAGTATTTGTTACTCAAGAAATCTTTATCAAGATAAATTGAATTCTAAAATCTTCGGTGGTCCTTGTTATTTCCAATTCCTTAGGTTATTTTCTTCTATGCTTTTAGATTTCCAATAAAGGCAGTGATTTTTTTGTTTATTGTATTCGCTTTTAATGTCTCATTAAATAATATAATAAAAATACATGGAATCAGAAACATTAAATTCAAACAAAATTTAAAATGAACTGAAATCTAAAAAATATTCAGTCCATCTGAATATCAAAGCATATAAGGCTTTAAAACACAAAATAGTCACTTCGTTTCAGTTTGTATTTTTATGTCCTATTCCGGATACTTTACTTTTAGAAAACAAATCTAGATTTAAAAAAAAAAAAAAGTGATAAACGTTAAAAATATTTTTTTCCAAATATCTCTTTTTTATATTAGTGGCCTCATATGTGTTTTATAAAAGTAATATTATTTATTTATTTAATATCAAAACAGGAAACCCAACTTGAATCCGGCATTAAATGTCAGAGCCTATTGTGACAGTAATGGAGATTTCACATCTAGTACCGAAGTTTGATGGGAAAGTTCATGTTGTAGGTGGCTGGGTAACGGGTTTCGTTTTATTACAGGCATTTCCTTTGTTTATTCCTTTGATTTTCCCAACAAATAAATAAATTTTATTACGAATTGTAATGTTTATTGTGGAGTCATAACCTGGGAACATTAGCCCAATCCCACGCAGTGCCGGGTTCACGAGTACTTTATATCAAATAAATTTCCTCTATTTTATATTCTTTTTTTTTTATCTATAGTGAGCATAATATCGTGAACATTTATAATTTATTGATTTACCGGTAGTGTAGTAATATCATTATGTATTTGTTCAATAAGGCCAACACTGATTTAAAGATTTTAATTTTATGTTGCATATTTCGTTTATAAATTAATCTTTTAAAAAATATGTATTTTTTTTTCTCATTAATTATTTCAGACTTACATACATAAATAGCTCAAAAAGTTATCAATTGATCAGAAGCTCCACCATTTGTATTTTATTAGCTGCAGTAACCATAATATTGGCTGTATTCAAATGGTTTCTTGACATGAAATTGATCTTTTCTAGATTTATTTTTTGATGAAAAACTTCTTAAGTCAACAACCCTGAATTTTCTCTGTTCTTGTAACGCCTCCTGCCTATTGAAGCCTTCCAAACATATTTGAATTTAAAAAAGAAAAATAAATTTCATGATACAAATTGAAGTAACATTTGTTTCCTCAGCCCCCATTGACTTTAATACCAGTGGTTCAACGGTTTAAGTACGGTTTTCAATTTAATTCAGACTAATAATATACATTTATATTAATATAAATCATTTATACATTTATACATTACACAGGAATACGGAAATCCCTTCTTAGTGGAAATTCCTTGAACCTGGGAAAACCGCTACTTTTGGAAATACTCACTCTCTCGTACCTTTTTTTTTCAGAAATTTCCTCAGCTCAGTTGAGTACTAGAATTATCATAATTTAGTAGTAGATACCAATAGCATATCCATCAGAAATATTGTAAGTAGTTTCATAATCCTCTATATTTTGTAATGATATGTAGTTAATTAATCTAACGCATGTTTTTATATATTTATATTGTAGCTAACTTTAAGTTTTGAAATAACCTGTCTAACGGGTATAACTTTATTGTAACCTATTTTTTGACTGTAGGGCAAGATTATGAGAACAATATAGTATCGAAAAATCGCCAATTTTTATTAATTGAATGAAACTCAAGAACCTTAGTAAACACGCACATATATATGTGTATTTTTAAGTTTCATGAGGTTCAGTCAATAAAATAACAACTTATTTTGGCGATATTTGCATCTTAGTAGGAATGTCTTAGTATTCCTCGCACTCCCCAGTTTTATGTTGGATTTCTGAAGTTCCTCCAGTCCTGAAGCAATCTCAGTGAGAACAATATAGATCTTGCTCGGACCAAAATATGGAACATTAAGATCTTCATGGATAAGTTGTTTTTTTTTTGACACAATAAGGAGCATTCAGGAGTTTACTAAGTTTTAGATTGTAAGTATTGGATACGAGAAGATTTGGAAGCTTTAGTGGAGCCTCAAAACCCAACTCCTTATGCCCGAATGGGTCCAATTAGTTTCATATAAATAAGTCTTTTGTAATTTATTGGGAACTTTGAACGCTTGTCTAGTAAATGTTAGAGTGGTCGGAAACGACGAGCAGTTTCTTGTCTTTTAAGTCTGGTATGTTATTTTATTAAAAAAAAATATAATATAAACATGTTCCATTGCATCCTATGGAGTGTAATGGGTTCAATTCCATGCAAACACCAAATTGCGTTGAGTTGGGCTATTCTATCCACATTTCATTGATGCATCTTATTAGTACTGATCAAATATAGCAAAAGTTAATTAATGGACTGTCTAGTTAATAGGTAATAGTTTAGAAGCAGTCCTTTCTAAAAAAATATTTTTATTGTTCTATTAAGCATACGAGTTGAGGTATTGATACTGGTATCCTCCTTGATACTAGTATATAGTAGTATCCTCAGTTCTATAGTTTATGCCACAATAATGGGATTTATTGTAATACAATGTGATAGTTACAACCCCTGTACATCGCTAAGGCAATATATAAAGTAACTGCCCACAATCCAATTTGTATCGATTGTCCTTATTGGCGCTTTTCTGCACTTCGGTGGCTTCCAAGAAGCCGGCAGCCATGATGGTTATCGCACCTGCCATCTTGATAAGGATCCTGCCATATGGCAATTTATAAATGGTGGGGCCATAGAAGGAGATCCCTTTGATATATGGAGGCATAACTTCAATTTTCTTCAGGCGTTTAAACCTAACGGTGTGAAGGCTGCAATGCGACACAATGATCTAAGTAACCACAAGTATATTTAAATATTAAGTTGTTTTTTGAAAAACATATTATTGATCTTAGCGAGTGTCCGGTCCTTAATGTTTATGGTTCATAAATCATACGCACATAGTCGATTTAATTATAACGGTGCTATTGAAAATTCACAAGTACTATGTACGTATATGAGACGAGCTTTGATTACCAATGCTTATTCACTTCAGTTATATATTACATGTAATTATTAATTTTTTTTTTTTAAAACGATATAAAAGAAAAAAAATTTCCAAACCTTACAATCTAAAATCCTTCGCCAAATCCTCAACGATCCTTATTATCTCACAAAATTAATTTATCCATAAAGATCTAAATGAAATTTTCAACTGAAAAGAAATTGTTCAAAAACCTATTTTCTAGGATTCTGCTGGACACCCTACTTATGGGTAGCAAGGTTTTTTGGGCATACTTCGTCTCAATGCATTGCGTTAATGAGTATAAATTTCATTTTATTTATTATTTGTTTTTCTGTTGTATTATTTTTTTTTCTTCAGTTGTATACTTTTATTTATTTTTTTTTAAATAAATAATGCTACCTAATTTGTCACAAATAAACTTATCCATAAAGACCTCAATGTTCCATATGTTGCTGATTTAGCCCAAACCCGATACCTATCCTTCCATAGTAAACTCCATTACAATTCCAGAATAAGAAGCAAGTTGAGAGACTAGTGGATTTACTAGTCTCTCAACTTGCTTCCTATTCTATTTCTGACAACCCTGAGAGGCGTCTGAAAAGTAGATGGCCTTCTCAAATAGAAATTTTATTGAATTGCTACCAATGGGTAGTTGCTTTATAAGCAATTGTCATTTTATTATTTTTTGTCATTATCACATTTACTGGTTTTTATGTACAGTTGTAAATTTCAATAAATAGATAATAAAAAAAAATTATAAATTATTCTTTATTTTATACTTTCATTATAAATAAAGGCTGAATTACCAATTTCGTTTGTATGTGAATGATTGCTGAGCTTGTCAAAATAAAATTATTAAAAAAATGTTTATTTAAGCAAAAGAACAGAGGAAATTTATTATAAACTATTTATTGATATTTACAAATGTATACGTGTTTACAATGTATAAATTTGAGGAAATTATTACGATAACTTGCCAATACCATGTATACAACCTCTGACTTGTAGCACTTCAATAAAAAAATTTACATTAGGTCTCTCGGCCATCTTCGTTTCAGAGGTTCGGAAGATAACGGGAATAGAGTGTGAGCCACGTTGTGAAACTAATGGATATGGAGTTTAGTATGAAACGACAGGCATCTGGTTTGGGGCAAATCAGCAATATACGGAACATTAAGATCTTTATGGATAAGTTTATTGGGGACAAGTTAAGGAGAAATGAGGCTTTGGATTTTAAGGATTTGATTTGAGATGAATTGTATGGTTTAGTGGAGCCCCAAAGCTCAACTCCGTACACCCAAATAGGTCTAATCACAGTCATGAACATGAGTCTATTGTAATTCATAGGGAGATTTTTCGTAAATTTAAAATTTTATTTTAAATAATTTAAAATAGCTTTTATTCATTTAAATTAGGTAAGGTAACAACTCTTTTCAAACACCGCTTCTTTAAAATATTTTTTTTTTTATAATACTAATACATTTTATTGGCTTCGGTTAAAGTATTTATCAAGGAGATAGCACAGGCAAGACGTACATTTCATGAATATAAATATTATGTGAAGATGCATATATTCAGGTTAGGGGGGTTGTGGGGGGGGGGGGCGAGGGGGGGGGAGGGGGGGGCGAGAGGGGAAGGAGGGCATTGCCTCTTACAGCCTCAAGTATGAAGCTTCTCCCTTCCATTTGCTGCATAATATACCATTTCCTTCTTAACTTGTTTCCACTATTTCGTTTAATGAGCTGGAAAAGGAACGATTTTCCTATTACAATTAGCCTGTAATTACAATGGCAAATTCCATTTGCCAAGATGCTCATTCTGAGTAATTGCACTAATTGTTTAACTAATTTTCTATCAGTAAAGCTAATATAATAGTGCAAAACTAGAGTTATAGCCGCCAATGAGCATTAGGAGTCGAGAAAAAAATAAAATATGAAAATCACGTTTTATTTTTTTCTCAGTTCTCAGTCAAGATAGAGAAATGATTCTTTTACGTTTAATTGCAGTTAATTATGTTATTTGATAATAAAATACTTCCGTTATGCTCAAGACACCACCCGGCTTTAGGGTGCTCAAAAACTCTAAAAAAATCCGAAGGAAATCCGCTGTAAATAAGTGGAAATTTTATTTAATATACAACTGACCTCAACTCTCGATTTAACGCACCATAAAACCCTTATATGTGAAATTGTATCAAAATAAAAAAAAAATATTGATTTTTTACCTCTTTCGATGGAGGTTAAAATTTTGAAGTTTAGATTTCATCAACAATTTTTAACGGCCATAACAACTGCTGCGTTCAACCAATTACAATAGTAATAGCATCACTAGAATCAACATACATTCTGTTTTTCATCCATGCATATAACATTGAGATTACTCCAGATTTTAGTGGACAAAAACTGAAGTAAATGAAAAAATCCGAAGTCAGCTATAACTTGAGATATTTCAATAAGGGGAAATCCTACGACCTCCGGATTTTGGCTAAACTATGCAGTTTAACAACTTCTAAATGGCCTTGAAATTTGGTTTTAATCAGTGGCGAAATGTGTGAGACAGCGCAAATTATTTACATTTTTTCAAAAATTGTCAAATCATCAGAAATCTTGCCTTCTAAAATCATAGACAATTTTAGACGTAAAAAAAAAATTATTTTTGATTTCGACAAAATTTAGTTTCTACATAAATCAAGAGTAATCCCAATGTTGTATGCATGAATAAAAAGCAGAATATATGTTAATTCTAGTGATGCTATTACTATTGCAATCGGTTGAACGCAGCAGTTGTTATGGCCGTTAAAAATTGTTGTTGAAATCTAAACTTCAAATTTTTACTTCCACCGAAAGAGGTAAAAAATCAATATTTTTTTTTTATTTTGATACAATTTCAATATAAGGGTTTTATGGTGCGTTAAATTGAGAGTTGAGGTCAGTTTATGAAAAAAAATGTCCACTGATTCTAGAATTCTGTCATTTTTTTAGAGTTCTTGAGCACCCTAATGCCGGGTGGTGCCTTGAGCATAACGGAAGTATTTTTATATCAAATAGCATACGTAACTGCAATTAAACCTGAAAGAATCATTTCTTTATCTTGACTGAGAACTAAGAAAAAAAATAAAACCTGATTTTCATATTTTATTTTTTTTTCTCGGCTCCTAATGCTCATTGGCGGCTATAACTCTAGTTTTGCACTATTATAGGTCCCTACTATCCACACACAAATCGGCATTCAAATCAACTCCAAACGTCCCCTTGTTAGATAATTGAGTGTGAAATTGAGCATTATTTCTTTAATGATATTTACACAGTAATTTTTAACCTGGTTAAAAATGCACTAATTAGGTGTTTAAAGATTACGTAAAAACATAATTAGGCATACAAATTTTACTTTAAATTTATGATGTAGTAATCTAGATGGACAGAGACTAATAGGAAACTCTTATCAGTTATTATCTGTGCTTACAACTAAAAGCCTATGAATCATGTTTTTACAATAACAAAAAAAAAAAAAAAAACGGATTAATATTTTGATTTGGGAATAATTTTTATTCGTCAGAAATAAATTTATTGATTTCATCTGCTTGGATTGCAATTTCTAAACATAAGAGTATATGACATTGTGGAAACCACATATCTACCACTTAACATTGTAAATGTAAATTATTATATTAAATTCATTTTTACTAAACTATCCATCTAGAGCTATGAAGATAATGTACTTAAATTGTGGCACAGATGAGTTTATTAGTTTTACAATTGTAAAATATATAGGGGAATGGTGTCAGGCACATATCGGTCGATTTTCAAACATCAATGACATTTACATGTCGCACCACATATTTAAATCTTGTTTAATAATATAATTACATTTAAGTAATGTGTATAATTACTCATAAATTTCAAGCTTTATGAAACACCGTACCATTGAAAGCTCTCATGTAGAATGGCGCTCGCCAACTGTCGGTTAATTTTCAAACTTCACTGCTATACACATATTATCGTTTTTTAAAAGAACAAATTAATAGAAAATAAGTATATTAAATCGTTGCTAAACCTTCCTTGAACTATGAAGATAATCTAGATAAAATTTGTTACAGATTGCTTTAGTAGTTTTCGTGGTTAGTGACCACAAACGAAAAATGGCTTGTCCTTATATAATAATTAGTATAGATAACAATGAAACTACTGTTAAAAAACCAAAACTGTGGTTAAAAAATAGTTTACGTAAGTTTTTTATTCAGTATTATAGAAGTTATTTATTTAGTATTATAGAAGTTATCGAATTTATTGTTTGTTAATATCATAACCTTTCTTAAACATTGATAATAGTTTTATGATAATTGACCTCTACTCTATGTTGCCGAAAGGTAAGTTCTTTCATTTTATGAAAAACTATTCTTGTACCAACATTTAGTTGGCTATGAACTGAATTCATAGAAATTGCCATAATGGTATATTTATTTTTTTTTTTTTTTTTAATATATTCTAGAGGGAACATTTACTTGTTTCAATTTTGATGTAATGCAGCAAACCTTTACGATGGAACCAAGCGTTTCTAGAATATGGTGTATGAGTAAATCATCCTTTGATGAACCTCAAAGGTTGGTGGCTATAAGTTTCTCGAATATCGTTGTTGTTTTTTATCATTATTTTTATGTATAATAATTTTGAATTGCTATGAGAACGATTACAGACTCAATGCAAGAGAAAATCTAAAGCATGAGCCGATGGTTTCGTTTTGTAGTTTTACTAGAGATGCTCAAAAGTGGTCAACTAAAATTGAATTGGACTTATATATAAGCGTTTTATAGATTCGGATTTTGTTTTTTCTACAAATCATTTTTTAATATGTTTAATCAGGAAAAAGTAGCACCGATTGGCAGCTGCTATTTTTCTCTTTACTTAATGTGTGTTTTCGTTCTTGAAGGTCATCTGAGATCCCAGATAACGAACTGATTGGCACACTTGGAGAAACGATGGATATAGTTTGGTTTTTGGGGATCATTTCCTCACCAGTATCCATGTATTTCATCTTAACCCCTTATTTGCTGTTGCTTTCTTTAGTTTCAGAAAGTCTCACTCAAGAGCTGTAAGGGATCGTTGCTACGATATATTATATATGATAAAATCTATGTAAAACTTCCAAGTTATGTAGTTCAAAAATGGTTTAAATTTTCTTCCTGAACATGGGAAAAGTAAGTCTCGAAACATGTTGAATTTAATTGGTATTTAATTAGGAAAGGTATATCAATAAAATGCCAAGAGTAAAATATAAACTAATATATATATTTGGAAAAGAGGACAGTTAAATTTAGAAAAATATATATGTGTTGAGTTATTTCAGATATGAAACAACTAACCAATATTTGAACCTTATATACGAGAAACGTTTATTTTTCTCATTCCATAAAGCTTTTGAGTTTCCTTACAAAGGACACAAAATGCTATTGAACGGAACAATTTCTGTTAAAAAAAACTCGACAATCGCTCTACCCATCCGTGAACAGCTGAGCAGATAATTCCCGAGACGATCAAAGCACCCACAAGACTGGAGAACCGAGCAAGAGAAGCCGCTGTGTATAGGGGCTTTCCAATATTAAGTTTCCTCTCTACGCTAAGAAGATCTCCAGCTTAAGAAACCTCCCCTTTGTAACTTAAATCAATACAACAATAATATTACTCAACTAATTATTTGTTTAACAATATTCAGTAAGTAGCATTGTTTTTAACATATCGCACATGTATTTCCAAAGTAACACAACCCAAAAATCTTCGAGTTAAATACAGAGACTATTATTTTATTATATACATTTATTAAAATTTACTACTGTACAGAATATATACATCAAGTAAATGTATTTACAACAATTATAATAACATGTTACAACATGAAAAGAACTACTCATCAGTAGCACTTTATTAAAACTTCTACACTAGAAGGTCTCTAGGCCATCTTCGTTTCAGACGCCTCGGAGGATTATCAGGAATGGAGTGGGAAGCAAGTTGAGAAACTAACGGATTTGAGTGATTATGGAGCTTACTATGAATGGATAGGTATCTGGTGTGGGCTAAATCAGCAACATATGGAACATTATGTTCTTTATGAAAGAAAGGAGCATTGAGGATTTTAGGAAGGTCTCCTATTAAATGTCAAAAGTGTATCGAATTAACTTGCGTTTGGGATTAAATAATTCTGGAACGTTTTCGATATTTTACACGAGACAGTGAAAATTGTACATTTTTTAAATTCATGTTTTTGAATTGTGTCAATTTTGAAATATATGTGAAATTTGAATCCTTTTCACAAATAGTAATAGTACTTCTTTCCGTAAGATTCATTGGAAATAAGTTAATGAGTACATCAAACGAAAACGTTCAATCGACCTGCAGGGACAAAGGTAAATCTTTCTTTTTATTTTAGTGTGTTGATTTCATACGGAATTACCTTAATATATTACATCCCTGGTCTGGTGTTCCTGCTATAAACACTTAATACTAGTATTTTTGAGATATAGTGAGGAGTAGCCTAAAACGGGTAAACCCTAGTACTCTTCAATGCCTTTATATTTTTTCAACTATGTGCTAAATCCGAATTTCAACTTTCCGGTAAAAAAAAAAAATAATGCACTATTACTTCAAAGAGTCATCAATCTCTGACTTTTTGAGTTATCTTTTCTCTTACTTTACCAGAAAAGATTGGTAACCTGTGGATAAACCCTTACTTCCTGCCATACTTGGACATAAGAAAGGCCCAAGAAAAAACGTCAATTGAAGTGTTACTGGAGGGTAGTTTCAATAGAAGTTATTGTTATTTAATTGAAAAAAATAAATAAATAAAAAACAACAAATCAATCAATCAAATCATTAAATCAAAACTACGAAAGAAATGCTAACAATCTAACTTTAAAGATACAAGAAATATTTCAAACTACTGCTTGATCCAAAATCCTTAATGTTCCTTCTATGTCGCAAATAAATTTATCCCCAATGATCTTAACGTCCTATATATTGATCGGAAATTCTGAACCTTTTACTAGATTGTTAGACAGTGATCTTGCCTAGTTCTTTGAGAATCCGAGTATATTATGACTAGATTCCAATGGTTTGCAGTTGTGTAACTGTACTGATCAAATCAGTAGAATAGTTTATGAGGTAATTTTAAGATTATGTACTCAAGTTCATAGTCATGTAGCTGTTTCTAATTAAATATATGACAAGACCGTTAGTAAATTAGTGCTCAATTTGAAAGTAGTCAGACAACTTTAATTGTTTTGTGGCTCCATCCACTTTTTTTTTATTACCACTTTCATCGGATCAAATAAGCATGAAGGGCATTCATTCAGTAGTAATATAAGTGAATATGAGTCTTACTTGTTCCTTTAACGCGCACTATTGTCCTGTAGTGGATTATATTTTATTAGCATAGAGAATCAGTCCAGTCATCCTAAGCTATGGCTACAAGCAGTGTTTGTAATGGTAGTCTGGTGCACTTACTGTTATGGAGCGTTTGTGTGTTTGTGCATGTTTAATAGTGTTTAGAGGACATATTTATTCTTCAAGAAATCTATTATGTTTTATTGATGTTAGTACGCCAACGCATGGTAAATCAGAATCATTTGTAGTTTAATTAATTTTTAAAAAAGGACAACGATAGGTGATTTTAAAAAGGACTACCATGGTGGAATATCCTCCCGCCATCTTATTGTTAAATTGTTAAATCCTGGAATATTTCAAAATAGTATCCTTAAGGACGAAAACTAATACATATATGTGGACGAGAATGTCCTTTCGCCATTTTAAAATAGTATCCTTAAGGACTAAAACTAATACATATATATGGACAAGAATATCCTTTCGCCATCTTAAAATAGTATCCTTAAGGACGAAAACTAATAATACGTTTAATCCTGCAAGATTGCAAAAAAAATTGCATTCTTATGGAGGAAAAGTCATTACAAAAGGATACTTTTTTTAAATATTAAATACTTTTTAAATAGCTAAGTTACATTAGGTACAGGTTTGGAAATAATACAAGCATTTAGAATAATTATTGGGAAGTTTTTAAATAAAATGTGGTATTAGATACTCACAGGAAATTGATCTTGCTGTTGCTTCGGGTTCTCGTGAAGATGCTGATGAATTTCTTCTCGTCCTTTATCCTGTCATTAGTCCAGGTTGTATATTCTTCGGGTATGAGGGCTTCACCAGTTAAGGGTTGAATCGTTCTTCAGATGTGAGAGATAGATCGCACGAAAAAGTTAAATGGACTTACTCCGGGAGAACTTGTGATGGTCCCTGTTCGGGCGCCAGTTACATAAGGTGGATAAATAAATGCTTTTTAACAAAAAGCGTTAATTACAATATACAGATATAACAGGGTTACATCGTGACGAAATGAACGAACTGTGAGAGATTACTAGTCTATTTATACAAAAAGAATCTTGTGTCAGCACTTCCTGAATAGGTTAGTGATTCCTGATGGTCTTTCTGTTTCGATTACACAATTCGTTTACATAACTCTATATTTAACGATTTTAAAAGGTCTAGGGTCCGTCATTGCTCAAAGCTCAAGATAGTCCGCCATTGCTGTCATTTTTGAAAATTATTAAATTATTACGTTTTTTACAAAGGACACTCTCTCTTCCCGTTAAATCTTATGGATTTGGTGCTTGTCTAACGCATTCAACGGGAAGTTTGAGATAGTCTTTCAAAATTATCAACCCCTTCCCTCGAATGTTTTTACTAAATTGGTACAGCGATTACGTGAGTAAAGATAGTTCCATAAGAAATGGAATAAATACACAGCCGAAGAACATCCTTGGCCACTCTCCTTCCCAAAAAATTAGGTTTCGTTCTCAAGGATACTATGTGTTTTGTAATCTTTCTGGATATAACGATTTTATTAGTTTTCGTCCTTAATGATACTATTTTAAGATGGCGGAAGGACATCCTTGGCCCCAGATATATTAGTTTTTGTCCTTAAGGATACTATTTTGTGATCCATCAAGATTTAACATTTTTTATCTGAAGGATATTCTGCCAATGTTGTCCTTTTAGTTTTCTGTCTTTAAGGATACTATTTTGAAATATTCCTGGATTCAACTATTTAAAAAGGCCTCAGGATTGTCCGCCATTGTTGTCCTTTTGAAAATCGTAGGGATTAACATTCTCATGATCTATTGGAATATAGTTTTTATATCCTGAAGTGCATGTTTACTGTGGATAAGTTTTGTTTCCCAAGAGGATTTCTAGAACTTTGAAATAGATGAGAACTGATAGATAAGTGATTGAGTGGAAGACATCGAGATAGTCATGTAGTTCTGCACACGTGGTGGGTAGTGTGAGTGGTAGATCGTGTGATCGACTTCTTGGTAAGTTTTACTTTTATGAGCTCTAGCTGTTTGTGGCATCCACGTTAAGAGGCCACATTGAGGTTCCCGAAGTTCACCACTTAATGGAGATGGTCTTGGGATTTTGTGCAGATGGTCTTGGAAGGATCCAGATTGAGAGAGCCCAGTTGTTACCCCATGTGCGGCTGAAACGGTGGTTATAAAACTGCCTAGTCCCACCCAGTTGTACTATAATATACTTTTCACCAACTTAAACGTTTTTTTTTTATATTTAAAGCCGGCCAAACGGATTTAAATCTTATCAAAGATCAATTTAAGGTGATGAGCTACATCAAATGTAGTTATTTATTTAGAGTATGGATATAATTACATCTTACTGATGATTAGGGCTTTGAAATATATGTATTTGCATGTTTCTCCGAGCCAACTAAAATGTCTAATATAATCAAAATTTATATGTTTTGAAGCATTTGATTTATTTTTATTATGCACATTGTGCATATTTTGTCATAAATACATATTTTTAACTGTAATTTCATATTTATCTGCATATCCATCACATCTGCATTTGACATTCGAATTGTTTCAGAGTAGATAATAAAAATAATTTTTAGAGAAAAAACAAAACCGACTTCAAGATTAAACCTACTTACACGAACTTAAACAAAAAATAAAAAATAATATTTTAATTGCTTCAAAAAAAAAACCGTTAAATGGAAATCAATGAAATTATCGATACTTATATACCTATTCACAATTTATGATCAGTTATTTTTGGAGTCGGTGCCAGCCAAGAATGGCAGTTTTCTCCTGCCTCTGCAATACACTTTCGAATGGCCCGAGACAGTGGTGTGGCGGTGATGAAACAGTGGGAGGATCTTTACAATTACCATTTCTTTTCAAATTCTGTTAGTTTTGGTTGGCACCGACTCCAAAAATAACTGATCATAAATTGTGAATAGGTATATAAGTATCGATAATTTCATTGATTTTCATTTAACGGTATTTGTTTTGAAGCAATTAAAATATTATTTTTTATTTTTTAGTTAAGTTCGTGTAAGTAGGTTTAATCTTGAAGTCGGTTTTGTTTTTTCTCTAAAAATTATTTTTATTTTTCACTTTTTAGTGGTGAGTGTATTTTTGTTTATATAGTCAATTCTCGATCTTCAAGCTACCCTGAAAAATAGTTCGAGTTACTGAACAAAGACTTATCGAGGTTATCATTCCACTTACCTTCATGTAATTGGGAAAATTGGACACAAAAGGAGTTGAAATCATTACGTATATTTGCATTAATAGGTATGTGTATGTTGTTTGTACATACATATAAAATCATTGATAAAGAAAATTAAATACCTGGTACCAATTTATCATATAACTTTCAACTGAGCTTTCAGAAAAAAGAAGGTGCCTAAGGGGTAGACACCGCCTTCCACCAGTGGCCATATTTCTTTATTCTTTAGGACGGAGATTTAGTTACTATGGAGATTTTAAATAATCATAATCATAAATATGTTTAAAATTTAAGTTAATAAGTGATTTTTTAAACTGTTTTTTTTAATTTTTCTTAAAAAGTGCTTCGTTGATTTCAAAATAATTTTAATGGGACCACCTCTAAAGTATGCCCTACCGATCTAAAAAAAAGAATCTTCAAAATTGATTCAGAATTGACGGAGTAATCGCGTAACATACAAAAAAAAAAAAAAAAAAAAAAAAAAAAAAAAAAAAAATACAGACGAGTTGAGAACCTCCTCTTTTTTGAAGTCGGTTGAAAAAATAAAATATAAGTAAAAACCGAAGAATAGCTATGGGACCTTTTTCTATTCTTTTTTTTTATTTCTGTGCTGCTGATTTCTTCCCTTTGCTCGAACTTTCGATCGCAATTGCTTCTCTCGGAACTGTTTAATCGGATTAAATTCTTGTTCTTGCCCCGCTCAAATACTTGGAATATTACTTCTTGTTGGAAAGAATACACTTGAGTTCTCAATTGAGACTTTTAAGTGTGATGGTTACGTTTTATTTGTATTTGTTTTGATAAAGTTTAATCAACTAATTTTCATCGACACAGGTTTTAGTAACGTAGCATATGAAAAAACAAAAAGTACACATAAAATAAAGGTGAAAAATCAAAATTAAAAACAAAACATTTAAACCAATTGCCTCTGGATCAGAAAAGTATGGTTTCGATACTAATTTATGTCCAGCTGACATAACCTTCCGTGACGTGATTTCTTTTTTAATATTCGCATTGTCTTGTTGATGTTTATTAGTCTTCTTCCGTTTGTTTTCCTTTTGAACATAATTAGTTACTTAATCTTGAGTTTTTACTTATGAATAAGTATGCATTGCAATTTTTTTATTTTTCTAAAATAAAACATAGTTACGTATGTTAGGTATTTAATTGCATATTTTACCCTATATATACTTCCATATATATCGTCATCCCAGAATTATCTTGTTCTAAGTCCATTTTTAGGGTACACCAAAAATTTAGAAAAAAATTCTTGTTCTATATCAATTTAAACAAAAAGTATCTTAGCCCATAATCGAGTATTCAGTAAATTAATGTTCTATAGCCCACGTTTTGTGTCTACTTTAAAGAGTTATCTTGTTCTTTTGATAGCTTGAGCAATTATAGTGTTCTATAGACCGTTCATTTTGTTCTATATCCAAAAAATAAACCAGAAACAACTCCAAAGTCAAGGAAGGCAAAACCGACAGAGATCAAATAAATTATATACTTACACTTTATTTAGATTTGCTATTTTTTTTTTACTTCTTTATTACTTTTTTTGTAATAATAAAATTTATATAAAATAAAGGAGCTTTTATTACAATACGCTATCCCAATTATTAAAAAGAAATTATTGAAAATAAATTAGTTTAAAGAAATATTGAACGATTTATTGATCTAAAAATGGTCTATATCCCAAATTTCTTTAAGGTTATGCAAAAATAACCATTTTTGTTCTATATCCAAATGAATAAAATCGTTTCAGTTTTAAATCAATGCAATGAGGATGTAAGTTTGTTGTAGTAAAATATTATCTAATATCTAATATACTGGCAATATTTAACTGCAAATGCATTTACATATTATCTCAAAATAAAAAAGTACTTTAAGAAATAAACTTCAAATCTGATTTCCCAAAACAAGGGTTTCAGGATATAGCACAAAATAATTCTGGGATGACGATATGAGTATATTTTTCATTAATTATTGCATATTATTCGCAGCCCTGCTGATGATATATCTACATAACCATATGGATGTGTAGAGACTAAACTAACAAACTATAACTGTATTGTACAAGCATTAAAGAAGAAAATTTTAAGGAACAGATGAGGATTTGGGAGGGGGGCTGGGTTTTTTCCAGACTTAATGATATTCCTATTTTTATATTTTTATATGGTTATCATTTCCTTAATAATTCGTTAAAGTTATGTTGTCCACGGTCTATAGTTTTATTATACACCTTAGATATTTTATTAAATTGTTAAGAAGCGTTGAATAAGTCTTAGCGAGCAAAACTTTGTAGTATTCTTAGTAATTTACTATCTGTACATATAGGCACGAGGATTTTAATTTTCATAGAAACAATTCATTTGTGATCCTCTAGAGAAACTTTCTAAAGTGCTTTAGCTCATTACGTCATGCGGCCTGCCAGGGAACTAGGAACGGGATTAACATTTAGAGCGAGTTGAAGAATTATAATTTCAATTAGAACAGGAGCTGTAATGACTATGAGTAATTGGAGGCATGAGAAGCTGTTTTCTTAATAGTGAGACCATTCCAATGCTGAATTTCAAGTCATTTTGATCCGTTAGTCGAAAGCCCGTTGACCAGTAAATGGACATCCTCAATAAATTAATATATGTGGGTCATTTTCAAATAAAATGGCAATTTAGCTTTCCAAAAAACCCAAAAATCCTAAAAAAAAAAAGTTACTTATTCATGTTCTGTGGCATACTATGATGTTGCAAAACTACTTGAGAATATATACCTGAGTTGGTTCGTCAAATTTTAGCTTCCTTGATTTTTAATGAATTTTAAAATAAATAAAACCTTTAATAATTTGACTTACGTAACCGGGTTTGTAACTTGTCAGCATTATGATTTTTATTCAGATTTTGGTAAAGGATTCTAAAGGTTGCTAATTTAAAGTGATTGCCCAGGAAGAGCATAGTAATAAATTATGTGTGAAAAAAAAAAAATTTCCAAAAAATTTAACGTACTTTACCAATTTTTTTTTTCACTTTGTTAAAACTTTTATGGATTTTATTATTGCCCCCCCCCCCCCCCAAAGTTATTAACATCTGTTAAGAATGTCTAGACCCTTTCAATAATCCTTCATTACCAAAAAATTATTATTAAATGGTTAATTTATTTATTTTTAATTGTTGGTAACATACGTCAAAAATATATTCACACTTAATGGTGACTTAGAGAAACATGTAGAAAAATTGCATTATAAGAAAAAGTCTTAAAAAAAAATATTAAAAGTATGCTGGGACCTAATTTTCATTTCTAGCTATCACAGTTTTTTCCTTTGTATATGTATGTATTAAGAGAAAAAAAAAAAGCATTATTTCATAATTCTTCTTTTTTTTTTACCGTAAATTTAACAAACGGAACCATAAATTAATGTAGGTTACAAAAATTTTAACACACATTACCATAACGGTAAAGTATGTCAACGGTAACGTATGTCAAAAATTAGGAATTTTAATTAGAAAAAGATTATTTAACTACAATTTTTTTCAAATATAATGGGATTGAAACATTTGTAATGTAGAAAACTACGAACTGTAAAAAGTTAGATTGGAAGTGGTGAATTCAATGTGAGAAAACAATGGTAACGTATGTCAAAATTAATTAAGGCACTCACTATGTTTTGAGAATCAATGTTGTCTTACTTTGGTTAATACAGCGAGCGACCTGGGTCCTTGGTTGGGTATGGTTAGAATACATAGGCTGGAGGGTGTTAGGACGTTATCCCGACTCCCCTAGCTCCAGAACCCACTCTTCTACACCCGGTCACATACATCAAATTAATAAATTCGGAAATTCTCGGACACAAAGAAAATATTTTCTCAAGCCCCCAAAATTTCATATTTTCAAAACAAAGTTCTATATTCAATTAATATACACATCATTTAACAAGAAATAACAAAGAGAATAAAATGAAAACAAATTCCTATACTCTTCGTGGAGGTTAGAAGTTGAAAACTTGAACTTTGGACAGTAACGTACGTCAAAATTTTTAATAATTTATTTTGTTTTTAACTTATCAAACTTTTGAAATTGAAGTTTTAAGACCTACATTAATTTAAACAAATGAACTCGACAAGATAAAATTAACAATAGTGAAATACTGTTTGTATGTTTTTTTTACAGCCATTCAAAGTGCTGGGACAGCAAATTGCCATTTTATTTGAAAACGACCCATGTATAAGTAGTATTAATTATCAATAGTGTTGGCGTTGCGATGTCTGAGAAAAATAATAAAAACCAACAATGTTGCCACAACAACAGCCTATTTTCATAGGTTTTTCAACATATATGAATAATAATTCAAGGGTATTACAAAACATTATTGGTTTGGTAATTGATATATTTTCTACTAGAAATTTTCTGAATTACCGTTTCTAAAATTAAGAGGAAGTTACAGACCTGAACGTGTTCAAGAAGTGTTCCAAGTGTTCAAGAATTGCTTCTTTTTCAACTTCGGTCCTCCCAATTTCCTACTAAAGAAGCACTCAATTCGAAACCCGTTAAATGAATTTACCTGAATCTACTGTTTGGAGGGGAATCTACTGAGCAGACACTGTTCAAATGAGTTATAATAACTGGAGATGGGCAGACTAGCCAGCGACTTGTTGACTACTTCTCTAGTCAGCGTTTAGTTGGCAGAAGTCACCGACTAGTCGTTCATTTTATTTTTTTATCTTTTTAAGCTTTAAAATAGATAGATTGAAATAAAAAAAACTTCATCTGTTAAAAGCTTTGAACGTGGAATACAGCACCCAACATTAGTTCATGGGGCTTCCTACTCTTTAGCCTCCTTACCACTGCATCTAAGTCCATGAGATGGGCGGCCTCGGCGTTGACATGGTCTTGCAGGCGATCCTGATGCGACTGAGCGTATTCTTGGATTACCTCCTCCACGGTTGGCACCCGGAGATCTCTGTGGAAATCATCATTCCTGATGTACCAAGGTGCATTTACGATGCACCTCAACACTTTATTTTGGAACCTTTGAATTATTTTTCAGTTGGAGTCCCTCGTGGATCTGCTGAATTCCGTATGTCCAGATTGGCTTCATGATTTGGATATATATTAACATTTTATTGTTTACAGACAGTTTGGATTGTCTGCCTAGGAGCCAATATAACTTTCGATAACTCAGATTGAGTTGTATTAGTTTTTGTTTAACGTTTTCTTTCCATCGGGTTTTTTGCGCCCATTGTCATCCCAAGATATTTAGCCTGATTTGAACATGGGATCCGTATCCCGTATTCCAGGAATAGAATTTTTTTTTTCTTAAACTTTAAGAACAATTATGATATTAACAAAAAAATAAATTCCAAAATTCCTACAATATTGATTATAGAACTTACGTAATAACTTTTATTTTTAACTTTCATATTTTTGGTTTTTTTCATAATTAAAAATATATTAATTTCTAATTATAATGTAATATAAAGGATGGAACACGAAGAATAAACTGTGATTCTAGCATTTTATATGTTTGTTTATTTACAATTAAGGTGTAACGGCTTGTTCAGCTGTTAAGCTCTTCGTAAGCTTAGATTCGTAAGGCATTGGCCGCCGCTAGCGCTGTGGGGTGGTTTCTAAAGAAGTTACTATATGTTTGTTTAAATACTTAACCCATCGGTAAGCATTCTAATATTAATTAACAGTTTATTGTATTAATATTTTATAGAATAGGGTAAATAAGTTTGTATAAATATTAATGATTTGTTTTATTATTTTAGTTGATGTTATACCTCAGATTTTTCCCCTTAAGAATGCCTTTTGTATTGATTTGTAAATATTTTAAATATATTGATGAGAAGTTAAGTGGAAGATATTATTTCGTTTTATAAAAAAAAAGTACCTTTGGACCACAACACATATAAATTGGTCACAAAGGTGTGTAATTCCAAAGCCCCAGAAGGTACCATCTCTAGATTTATTGTTTTTAATTGAATAGTTTTTCTACTAGACTATGTTCCGGTGAAAGGTTTTCTCAAAAAAAGTAGGTAAATCACATTGAAAACGACGATACAAAAAATAAAACCCCTTCCTAATCCAGTCTGATCTTTACCTTTATCGACCGTCTGTGAAAAAATTAAAAAACGGACTATCTAGTTTCACAATTTTAAGCTTCAGTTACATGTAACCTATGTCTGTGTTATATATAAATATACAGATAATTCCATCATAATAACTCTATAAACATGGCGTATTTTTCCGCAGGAATGAATTCCAAATTACACATTTAACTATCAAAGACAAGTAAAGCAAATAGTTGCATTTTCCTTCTTTTTTTTCTGAAAAAAACAAAACAAAAACCATTTTGCTACTCACCGGTTTGCAAAAAGTAGAAGAAAAATATAATCGAAAACCTGTAGCTATATGCACTGAGGGATATAAAGCTATAAACGAAGCGCTACGTTGCCGATGTCATCCGAATCCCAAACAAAGCCCTGATCGGCTTGGCTGACTAATTAGCCTTTTTGTCAGTCGACTAGTCGGCCCATCTCTAATAATGATTGGTTTATTATAAAATACACACTTTAGAACAGCTGAACCCACTATAATCGCTACTAAGACTGCTCAGCGTCACTATTTAGCTATAAGGATAATAACAATAAGCGCATATACCGGTAAAAGAGGACTTTCGAATGTGAATTAAGCCCTGAGCATAAGGGCATACGCTTTCTCTTGTTCTAACCAGAGAATAACGTATAGTCCTTTTGGAATTTTCTAGGACCTAATGTGGACTAAAAAATTAATTGAGCAGCAAACATTTTAATTTGTCACACTTCACTCTTTATAACCAAGAACAACAGAACGAGATTTCACCAAAGGCCAGGTAATTTGTCCCTCGGAGAGATGATTTCGGTGACAAACACAGAGCTCCACGTGTTTCGCAGACCTCCTGTTAGTACTGATTTGTATGTGATTATCCACGGAGAACGTGATTCCTTTTGATCCTTCAATTGGAGAAAATTCCATTATCACGCTGGGTAATTCACGATCGCACGTGGCAAGGATTGTTTTGGAATACCTCAATGATGTGGATGTACGGAATTTGATGTGGTCAATTCGTAGCTCTATTAGAATCCTATATAGCTCATGTGGGACGGATTTTCAGACAAAAGTTCAAACTCTCACGCCCTCAGTTACTTAGGTAAGTTTATAACTTATTTTTTCAGAGATATGGAAGGATTGAATCGAGCAGTTGCTGCAAACATGATAAGAGGCATGCAACGAGAATGTAATTCAAGCAAGATAAGGGTCTAAAAACGTGTTTAGTGTTTAGTTGTCCTGCGTAAGGAAAAAATATAATATATCTATCTACTAACATGACGTTACAGGGAAAATACGATAAATTCCATTAAATTTTTAAATTTATGAAAAGTTTAAAATTATTAATAATAATTCAATGTACGTAGTAAGCTACTGATAATAGTTAATTGCAGTAGATTATAAAACTAACATCCCCAGTCGTCGCTTTCCCGCTCTCATAATTAAAAAAACTTTCACAATTTTAACTAATTATTGAAGTTTTATTTGTTTACTGATAAAAATCATATATTGAATTTTGCAATCGAGCAATATTTCTTCAATGATATATTCAAGTTAGGCAGAAATGTTTAGGCTTGTTAAAACTGCACTGATTAGGTGTTGGGTATCCAGATGGGTAGAGAATATTAAGAAACTCTCACGGATAATGGACTGCATTACCATTGCTTACAACTGAAGGCTTACGGATCATATTTTTAATTAGGATCGACATTTTGGTCTGGTAATAATTTTTATTCGGCAGATACTTCATCTGGCTGGGTTTAAATTTTCAATCATAAAAATATTGGGTTGGCAAATAAGTCCTTTCGGTTTTTCTGTTTATTTTAATTTTAATTATTTTATATAGTTTGTTTTTATCAACAAACATTTCAGCAAATTCTTGTTTACATTAGCTTAGTATTGCGATTGCTATTGTACTGTGAACTTGGAAAAAAATATCATTCATTATCGGCATATTTTGCTGCATTATTTTTAAAAAAGTACCCGTGCTGCAGAAGCCCATAAAAAAAAATTGCAGTATTTATATGGATGATTCCTTAACCGAATGTATCAGTCAAAATTGGTTTACCAAAATTCGTTCAGGAAATTTTGACATCAAATTTTGACGCTCCATGGTCTGGTCGCCAAGAAGAAATTTAAACGAGCAATTGCCATCATGACAAACAATCGATTCAACTCTATACTGTTCTCTATTAATAAAGTAGGATCAATCAATTAAAAAAGCGTCCTGAACTGGCAAATCGAAAGGTTGTTGTTTTCCATAAAGACAACACAATTCGTTGATCATCCGCAATAAATTACCAAGCTTTAGATGGGACCTTATGCCTCATCCTCCATATTCAACAGACCTCGCTCCAAGTGAATACCACTTATTCTAGTCTCTACATAACTTCATGAATGGAAAGCAATTCCAAAACGAACAGGACATTAAAAACCACTTGGATTGGTTTTTTGACAATTAACTCCAGATATTATTTGAACTTGGCAATAATAATATAAATGTTATTATTGGTCGAAAGATGGGAACAAGTTATACTAAATAATGGTGAATATATTGATGATTAAAATAAATGTTATGTCTATTATACACAGAGTTTGATTTCACCCTCAAAAACCAAACGGACTTATTTGCCAAATATATGAGTGTGGAAAACCTCGTTTCTGCTTCTCAACATTGTACATTTAAATTTTTATTATTGTAAAAATTATTATTGTTAAACCTTCCTAGAACTATGAAGATGGTGTAGTTAAAATTTTATATTACGGATTTTAATTCATTTACACATTCTTATTTATTTATCGGTACTTAACGTCCTCATGTACTCCGTCTAAGTCAAGAAGGATGGGTTACCAACCTATTCTAGCCAGGATGGGAAAGTCAAGATTCATTCTTTAGTCGCCTCAAAATAAATTAATAACTCGCCCAAGTGGGTTTTGAACCCACGACCTTCTGTACCGAGCACGCCGAGAACCAAGCCCCTACTAACTCGGCCATCAAGCCCTAAATAATATTGGTTATGTTACGGTAGATACGAGAAGTTTAAGTATAATTCTAATCATATAATGGTATAAAATAGAAACGAATTCATAAGTATTCATGTAGGCCGCTCCGACCCGGACACCTGAGAGGACTATCAAAAACCGTACTTTGCGGTAAACCTGTACCACTTACAACCCATGAGGGTCTCGGGTTCAGTACTTCGGTAAGGCTGTACTGTTTCTAAGCCAACGGTTGTAAAAGGAGGTGATCTGACTAGAATCCACGCTCAACCGCCAGGTTTTTCCCCAATTAAGGGTACCCACTTTTTAAGAGGCTGGGTGTGCCCCAGAAGGGTCTCCCTACCTCGAATTCGATCCACGGCCGAAATAACAGAAAATAAATTTTAAGCCTTTAGTCGGACTCGAACTCGGGCCCGGGAGCATGGTAGTCAAGAGCCTTACCCACTGAGCTACCGCGCCTCCATTACTTTGCGGTAAGTGTAATAAAAATGAATTTGGATGAGTATGGATTGTATTATGAAAGAATAGGTGTCTGGTTCCTATCAAATCTGCAAAAATACGAGAATTTATCGTTGTGAATTAGTTATTTTTTGGCATAGTAAGGAGCATTAGGGTCTTTAATTATTTAAAATCAAATGAAAACCGAAATAATTTTTATTAAAGAGCCAATATTTTAACTCTTCCAAGCATCCTAATTTTTTTGAGACGATGTAGCACTTCTCAGTTCTAAACTTTCTTCAGAAAAAAAAAATTACCTTACTAGTTATCCTGCTAATAATTTTTTTAAAAAAATATTTATACTATAATTATTAAACTATATAAACCTTATATTTTATTTTTAATTAAAAAAATAATTTCTAATGTCCATTACATAGAAGAACACTCCTGATTATACAATATTCACTTATATCTATACAAAAAGGATCAATGAATCAGAATTTCGAAACAGGGATTATCATACATCATAGGGGTGTTTAGCTTGATAGGTGCGCTGTAGAGGAAGCTAAGAATTAATTCGGGCATTTCGATTATAGAAGCGGTAGTAATGACATGAAATGAGCCTAAATGCACCGATGGACACAGGGAAATGTGCATCATTATCTTAGCAATTGCTAGGCACGGGCTATTGTTTTTTTTTACTGTAATGGGTCTCAATTGATCGGTAACCCTAAAATTACTGATCAACGAAAATTAATTCTGATACGGATAAAACATTGAAAAAAGGAATTTGATATAAGAACTGAGCTAAAGGCTATTATGTGCTATCCTCATCGAAAAAACCAAACATATTCCCTATATAACTTATCAAAAATTTATTAATCAATATTTTACTAGGAATGAATATATAAATTCGATCACACGATTTAGAATAAATAAATAAAAATCGATAGAATATCTGCTACGACAGCACCTGAATAATGCGTATTATTGATTATTTTCTTTAAATTTTATTTTCATCCAATTTTATTTTGTTTTATTATTATTTTTATTTTAATAAATAAATCCAAATGCTTTAACAGTCGGTTGTAGCAAATATTAAAAAAATAACAACTTTTTGAAATGATATTTGAGTGCTATCCTATATTTTAAGACAAATTAAAAAATCATTTGAAAACGTTAATCAAAATAGAAACTTAGAGCAATTAAATATTTGAAGTTTATAAATAGTTTAATGTGTGTAAATGAATATATCATTATCACTATTACTTATCGATCTTTCGGAAAAACCTGGAAAAACCCAAGTTAACTTTTACCCAGCCTAAACCCTGTTCCTTCCAAAGGCTGTACCCCTCACCTACTCCCTAGCAATTCCATCCTTGATGCTTTTACACTACGGTTTGTTAGTTTAGTCTTTACACATCCATGTGGGTTATGTAGATTTATCATCAGCAACGCTATATGTTGATTCATCCTCCATTACTTTTAATTATATACAGTTAGATATTCTTACTTATGTATTTCATATACTTATATTGTTAACTATATTTATTAAATTTCCTGTTTAACTTATACAATTGTATTGTAGCCATGTTTCGTTCACTGTTCGGTATGATTAAGAGAACAATACCGTCTTGAAACGTCGCTGAAATAAGTTTTTATACGATTTCGAATTGAACTTCAAGAACCTTATTAAACATCTAATATTAACAGTCAAGAAAATATATCTATATATACATATCTACGTGTGTGTGTGTGTGTATATATATATATATATATATATATATATATATATATATATATATATATATATATATATATATATATATATATATACATACATATTTATAGTATGAATCCCTCTTAGTGTAAAAAAAAAAAAAAAATACTGGATAAAACTAGATCGAAAATGAAGAAAAATGCCACAGACCTTACTTTTCTATTCCAATCCGTTGCAGAAATACGATAGAAGACTTTTTTTTTTAGGGAAACGTGTTTTTTTTTACCATAAAAGCTCTACTATCTCCACTTTTTTTAAAAAAAATTCAAATTTGGACCATATTTTCGGATTTATCATTAAATTTCCTATAAGAGCAGAGTAAATAATGTAACCTTGAATTCTACAAATTTGAGAACTAAAGAACAGCTTGATCTTCACCTTATTTAGGGATAATACAGCGCTCACTGTATTTCGTTAAAAAACTATACACAAAACGGCAAATCACACAAAAACTTGAAAATTCAACCAGCTTTTATATGGTATGATCAAATTAATAATACCTTATCTATTTCATGGAGAAATTTACTTTTAAAACCCGAAAAACATGGCGTTTTCATTTGGTAAATAAGACATTATGATAATCACTTAATGGAAATTTTTATTTTAAAAATAATAAACTCTTCATTGGAATAAAAAGCAAAGGAATTTTTTTTTTTTTGTTTAATAGAAAATAAAGGAAAACTGTCAATTATTTTAAGTTATTACATTTGTTTATTTAATATTATTATATAGGATTTATATTATAAGATTTTCAATGTAATGTTCAAAACGCAGTGATAATAAACTAGACCTCAATTTAAGGTGAATTATATGGACAGATGAGTTTGTTTCTACAGGAGAAGGCACGATACCTATCCATGTGTGGTATCGTTAGTTTATTCATATTTTCTGTCGAATAGTGTTGGAAAATCATAGTTTGCCCAACATATTGAATGGTGAGAATTACTAGGATTCGTTACAAAATATGAAAAAACATAATTTTCCAACACCATGGTGCTCCTTCACATTATTTGAAAGCAGTACAAAAATTAATAAACCAACTATACCCAAATGGATAGGGGCTTTTTTTTTTTTTTTGTGATGTCTCAAAAATTTGTTATCTCGAAAAATTTATAACTCGAAGTAAATTCGTCCACCCTTCAACTTTGACTTATCGAGTTATGACTGTATATCATTAGAATACATCTCTCTCTCTCTCTCTCTCTCTCTCTCTCTCTCTCTCTCTCTCTCTCTCTCTCTCTCTCTCTCTCTCTCTCTCTCTCTCTCTCTCTCTCTCTCTCTCTCTCTCTCTCTCTCTCTCTCTCTCTCTCTCTCTCTCTCTCTCTCTCTCTCTCTCTCTCTCTCTCTCTCTCTCTCTCTCTCTCTCTCTCTCTCTCTCTCTCTCTCTCTCTCTCTCTCTCTCTCTCTCTCTCTCTCTCTCTCTCTCTCTCTCTCTCTCTCTCTCTCTCTCTCTCTCTCTCTCTCTCTCTCTCTCTCTCTCTCTCTCTCTCACACACACCCTGTTTCTCTCTCTCCCTCTCGTTTTTTCGCTCTCACTCCCTCACTATCTCTAACGAATTCCTGTTTGATATAAGCGCACTAGAAACAGTAGTTAGTACACAATGACCAATTAAACATAATAACGAAATCACTTATCCTTCCATCACCCTATTCCACGTCTTATAATCAACAATAATAATGCTTACGGACAATAGATACTAAGTACCTTTGATGGTTCTTACACATTAAAGTTAAATTACACCATCAGTTGATGCCATTACTGGAAACTTCAAGTTCCGGCCGGGCTCATTACAAGCAGCGATTGCCGTGAGGCTATCCTCGGAATGAGTGGAGGAAGCAGGACGAGGACTAAACCGAAAAAAACAAAGCACCTTGGCCCTTCCTCAACACTGGAAAGAGGGCATTAGGACGGTTTAATAGCCGTTCCTCTTAGTATACTTTAATGAAGGCAAGGGCCATTATAAAGTGTTTAACTAGGTAATGCCCCCTTCACATATTTGCATTCCAAATTTATTCCCTCACCAGCTTTCAAAAAGACCACCCCCCCCCCCACCTCCCCGAGGGTCGCTTTGTCCGGTGGAAAGGCCTTAATGAAAAACCACTTGGGGCTGTAACCATATCAGCCCCCACCCCCGGGTTTTCCCTTCTGTTGCGTCCTTACTTTTATCACCGCAATAAAGCAATCATTTTAATAGCATAATAATGTAGTACACAGTCTTAGTTTATCTATCCGAGAATCCCAAGTCTGTCAACTCATTTAGCAACTGTAGAACGTTTGATTTAAATATGAATGGAATTGCGTTAAAGAACTAAATTGGAACCATCAGCTGGCGTTAAAAACCGACTTCATTCTGTTAACAAGCCACTTGTTCTATATTTCTAAGGCCGTGATTAATGGAAACCTTTTTGCCAAATAAAAACTGGGATGAATACCCCAAGCTATATCCAACGTTTATTTTATTTTATATGTATCTTTTTTTTTCTTTTTTATGGTGACCTAGAAAATATATATGGGACAGACTTCTGTTTTATTCAAATAGAATTATATTTTAGCATTCTTTAGATATTTTTTTTCTTTATAATTCTTTCTATTCATTATTTTATTGGCAACTCTAACAATTACAAAAGAGTTGTTTAATGACAGTAATCAAATCCATTTGAGCCTATGGAGTTGTGCTTTGGACCTTCACCAAATCTTCCAATTCTTCTCTTGTCCAATCCTTACAATCCAAAATCCTTTATACAATCCTCAATAATATGTCACAAATAAACATATACATAATGGTCTAAATGTCCCATTCGTTGCAGATTTGGCCCAAACAAGATACCTATCCTTTCATACCAAGATACATACACCAGCTCAAATCCACTAGGCTAACTTAATTCTCCCTCGATTTCCGATAAATCTCTGGGGCGTCTGAAAGTACACCTAGAAACTTTATAATGTAGGGCAGTCATTGAAGCGCTTCTAATGGTTGGTTCTTTACGAACTATTGATATTTTGCCACATATTTACTTATTGCATATATTGTAAATATCAATAAAGTATATAAATATACATATATTAATATATATAGTTCTTTTAATATATAGTTTAATATAGTTTAGTATAAATATATAGTTTATTTGCCTTGATTGTTTATTTGGGGCTTATTTATATTTGGGTGTTGATTGTTAATAATATTTAAAAATTACTATTTTTAGTTTGTTTTTTTTTTTGGTCTTTTTTTTTTTAAGTTACATTTTTTTGTAAACCAGAAACCATTTGGGCCTTACTCATCTAATCTGGAATGCTAGAAATTTCACAAAAATCCATCTTCGATTCGAACAAATAATTTCGACACGTAGAAATCCAGGATACCTCTCCAAGGCACTGCGGAACATACTGCTCCCCTGCTCTGTATTCAGCATCAGCGACGGGCAAGTAATGTTGTCCCAGCAGGGGCCGGGCCGAGTCCTCACTGGGGAAATGCGAGAAAGAAAGGACCAATACAATTTAACCGTGGACAGGGTCTGGAACCCGACCTTGGGGGGTGGCTAGAATTTAAATCACTTCGGGGGTGGCAGATAAGAAACCGCCCCTTTAAGATAGTGTGAAGTATTGCAGGGGCGATAGCCGACCTAAGTGTTTCCAGTCCTCCAGCTCCAGGATTAGTGAGGGTCCATCTTCCATTAGATCCTGGATTAATCTTCCTCCATCTCTTTCACAAGACACGGCTACTCGATTTACATTTAGATCCGGATTGTCTCCTCTTATCGGGGGTGTCCCCTATACCCCATTTGCAACTTATAGTCACAGCTGCACTATGTAATAGTCTAGATCGACTTTCTGTTAATGAACTTCAGTTAAAACCCTATTCAAAGAGGATTACTGACTTATGGGTGATCTTCATTATAATTAAGTAACCCTCTTTTTCTTATAGAGATTTAACGATAACATATTCAAGGGAAATACATATGATAAATGAATGGGTCCGCCGAAATACCTACTAAGCTACAAAATTTCCGAAGAGTAATTTCAAAAGTGTTGAAATGTATAATAATACGCTATAGCATGATATAGTACTCCATTATGTTATTATACATGTAAATATAACAAATTAATACTTAAACATAAAATCTAACCTACAAAACTAACAACAACTTTACCAGGTATGCAAGTTTAAAATGTTGTTTATTTCTTAAAATATATACACAGTAATTTAAAAAAAAGTATAATATATTTTATTCAAAGTACTGACCCTCGCTTTCTACACATTTTGTCCATCTCTCGGGCAATATATGGATACCATTCCAAAAGAATGCTTCATCTTTATTTGAAATCCATTCATCGAGCCATTTTCGTACGTTTTCGAAATTGTTGAAGTGTTGCTCGCCAATGAGTGTCCCATCGATGAGAAGAGGTGATAATCAGAAGGCGCCAGGTCAGGTGAATACGGCGGGTGGGGTAGGAGTTCCCAACCAAGCGAAGAAATCGTTTCCTTAGTCAATCTGGCTGAATGTGCAGGAGCGTTATCATGCTGAAGAATGACTTTGGCGTGCCTGTGAGCCCATTCTGGGCGTTTTTCGATCAATGCGTGACTCAAATTGATCATTTGTTGTCGGTAGCGCTCGGTATTGACTGTTTCGCCGGGTTTGAGAAGCTCGTAGTAGACTACTCCCTTCTGATCCCACCACACACACAGCATTGTCTTCTTCCCAAAACGATCCGGTCTTGCACTCGATGTGGATGGTTGTCCTGGCGTTACCCATGATTTTTTTCGTTTGGGATTCTGAAAATAAATCCATTTTTCATCGCCAGTTACAACTCGATGCAAAAAACTCTTTCTTTCGTGGCGTAAAAGCAGCATTTCGCACACAGTTTTTCGTTTTTCCATCTGTCGTTCGTCCAATTCATGTGGAACCCATTTTCCAACCTTTTGAATCTTTCCCATAGCTCTCAGGCGATCGGAAATGGCTTGCCTAGTGACATTCAACTGTTCTGCCATCATTTGTTGGGTTTGGGTATTGTCTTCGTCTAATAAAGATTGCAATTCGAAGTCCTCAAACTTTTTTGGTCGATTTTCTCGTTTTTGATCAGTAACATCAAAATCACCACGTTTGAAACTTTAAAACCAACGTTCACATGTCCTGACGGTTGGAGCAACATCGCCATAAGTCTCAACAAGAATTCGATGACATTCAGATGCCTTTTTCTTTTGATTAAATAAGAAAATCATGACATGCCGCAAATGCTCTTTATTTGGCTTAAAATTAGACATTTTTAACACCAAAGAAAGGTAACGTCCACGTAAACGACTTAAAAACAACTGACTTTTGTAAACAAATGACTAACAAACAAAATAGCGTTTAGAGATAAGCAAATCCTTCAATAGGCTAAGAGCGCATTCTATTGGAATTAAAACGACATTTTAAACTTGCATACCTGGTAGATTATGATTTTCTTTCACTGATTACTCAAAATTTTATGTTTGTCGCTAAGAACGTTTTTCAGCGGACCCATTCAAATAATTACATGGTTCATAGAGGTGTGGGAAAATTCAAACAGTTAGTTCAGCTTGAAATAATTGGAATTTCTTATTTAATATTTAACGTTACATCATGACTTTAATATACATAATACCCCATATTTGAATTAATTTCAACTAAATTTTAAAAATTTCATCATAATCTTTTTAGCTATTAAAATACTTAGCTGAAATCTGGAGCAGCTATACCGACCAATTAGTCTTTTTCTTCTGGGTTTGAAATTTTTTGAAAAATTAGTTTGCCAATAAATGTCCGACATACTGACAGACAAATAAGAGCTGCCTACACATCAATTTGGATGTAATTCGTTTCACTCCACAGTTCATACAAGATGGACGTAACACAAGCGTTTCACAGAGACTTGTTTCTAAATCGAAAAATCTTCTTCTGTTACCTATTTTCATATCCTTCAATCTTTTTCCTTTGATAGATTTTGCTACAATTATTTATCGAAATACGCCACACAAATATAACGGATTGCAAATAATGCGCGCCTTAAAAAATTACAGATATTTTAATCAAAAATACATGGAATATTCACGAAATCACCTTCGTAAACCATAAACCACACACTACTCAGAGTTGTATTAATCACATAGCCACGACTGACATACCGAAATATTGTAAGAAGGTTGAAAAGAAGCTGGATGAGAAATCTGCTCAAATTTATTTATTTATAAATATTGTATATACAGTCCATGCTTGGAGGAGGTACTGTTGTGGGCTACCTTATAGTAC
This sequence comes from Euschistus heros, assembly GCA_003667255.2. Taxonomy (NCBI): domain Eukaryota; kingdom Metazoa; phylum Arthropoda; class Insecta; order Hemiptera; family Pentatomidae; genus Euschistus; species Euschistus heros. The sequence continues at coordinate 802,064 of RCWM02000414.1, read as the reverse complement.
CATAGCAAATTATCATATTGCTGTATTAATAACAGGTGTGAATAAAGAAATAAAAGTGTAAAAAGAAAAAAACCTAAACACAATGGCATTCCCTTTATTTAAAACGTTCTCACTCAGCCTCCACTGGTTTATGAACATTTTTAGAAAAATAGAAATAGAGTCCGTTCTTGCTTTGATTTTCCTGGTCAAAAGGAATCGTATAAGGAATCGATTGTATTTGAGCAATCAATACCACTTATCTATATTCTTAATGCTATTAAGATTTGTTATAGAATTTTTTTTTAATGTACAAACCTTGTTTAGGTACAGCTTCTTATATATTTAAAAATTAATTTGTACCATAGAATAGAATAGAAAGGTGTTTTCTTTAAAGATTTTTTTTGTTTATTTTAATTTTGCTTTTTTTTATTTTTTATTATTGTTCTTAAGACTACAAAGTGAGAACTGGCAGGCATCAGGGCAGGAGTAGGTGAAAAATTGAAGTAAGCTCATCTTTCCAACAACCCTTTTGACAACCATATCCACAATACGCACATCTTAATGCAATTTATTTCAAAATGTATATTATTAATAACGAATGGAATGAACGATTTATATTAGGCCTTATTTTATTAGCCACTAAGTGCTGCCGTTTCATGACCCTAGTCCATCTAGGCCTCGGATTGACGGGCGCCTTGAACTTATAAAACTTAGGTTAAATCAGTGTGACGAATTTAACTTTAGTAAAAGTTGGAAGCTGTGTTGTTTAAGATTTTAAATGGAAGTTTGAAAGTTAATGGCCTCCTTGCTAATGACCTTAATTAAAAGCCATTAAGTGTTTCGAAGTTCATAGCTGCCGTTAAGTGTGCCGAAAGCAAGACGTAGACCCAAGTATTGCAATTACCCTCTGGTGAGTAACGTCTCTACCTTCGTTAATTGAGGTTATATAATTTTAAGTGAAATAGCATTAACATTAAAAAAATAAATAAACCCGTAGTAAAACATACATAAATATACAGCAGAAATAAATGCATCAAGAGTCTTGATATCATTAATATTAAGTATAGTTAATACACAATTAAATTAATGCTTGTAAATTCACAAGGCAAAGGTAAAATTATATAGCCATCATTGATTTTAAAAAGCTTAATATACGGTAAGTCGGTGCTTGAGTGCAATGTTCCCAGGCCCGAGTTCGAGTCGGAAGGCAGAAAATGTATACTCTGTAACTTGAGCTATGGATCGAATTCGCAGTCGGGAGACCCTCCTAGGGCAAACTCAGCCTCAAAAAAGTGGGTACCCTTCATTGGGTACTCAAACCTCACAGTTGAGCGTGAATTATAACCAAATCTCCTCCGTTCACAACCATTGGCCCGATATCAGTACATCCTTCGAAGTACTGAACCCAAGACCCTTCGTGGGTTGTTAGTGGTACAGGTTTTTTTTTCGGTTTTTTTCATTATACAAATTAATTTTATTTTTATTACGGTATTTATTATGTATTAATCGTTTTCGTACGAAATTTTAATCAGGAGAAATTTTTTTTAGCAAATTTTAAAAATTTGCTAAGTTATTGAAGAAAGCCTTGCATAAATGTTTTTAGAACAGCCTTCAAACTCAACTTTCGTAAAAATGGTATTAGCTTACCGGCTCACTGCCTCGGCTTCTATACTCTATGCATCCCATCGGTTCGTTTTATCCGTGAATGGGTAGCTCTATTCTAACTATGAATAGGGCACAGCCATCCTACTCACTCATAATAAATTTCCAAACAACCACCACCAAGATGGCTAATTTTTTATGAAATAGTTGCAATATAACGTATTTTCCTATAATTATCCCATTACAGACCACAACTAAAAAAAACAAAACAGGTCTTGTCTGCAAAATTCTAACTGATAACGAAAACATTTTAGTACTACTGTTAAATTTTCTTGAAAGCACAATATACTAACTAAAATATGGGTTAATTTTTTTTATTTTTTTGAACTTTTTTTTTTAAATCCATACCTGTCATATACATACTTGATCCATGGATTTGCTGAAATTAAAATATAAACAAAAATGATATGTTAGGCATTAGGAGAGATAGTACTCATTGGTCCCCGTTTGATTCACTTTTATGTAAGTCTCTTATCCAGTTTCTATTTTGTCTGCTCCTGGTATTCTTCGGAATGAGAGATGTGCCTTACTATTTATGAGTTTGTTTGGTTGTCTATTTAATTTTTTTTTAAACAGTTTCAAGTGTGTCCGCATGTGTTCAATGACTGTTGGCATGTGTAGTTCAGTGTATTTCATTGTTAACCTGTTTGTATTATTAGTCTTAATGTCTTGGACTGAAAATTTTTAATTTGTTTTATGTGTGTCTGTTCAGCAGAGCCATAAATATGTGATGCATAGATGGATAAAGGTGTAGGTCATTATTTTTTGTCTTTGTTGTGATTTTGATATTTTCCAAAATGTAAGTACATAAGTCTCAGTCTCATATTTAATAAATAGCTACATTTTTAAAATTGAAAATTCACACAAATAGCCATAGGCGTTGATGACCTTCTTGTGTTGATGAGGGTTTTACACCACTAAATAAAAACAAACAAACATTTACGGATTTTACCAACTCCATTATTATTGGAAGAATCAGCATCAACCAACTTGGTTTTGATATACACTTACTCGAGATTTTTTTTTTGTGCTCAGTTTACATTGAGGTTCCAGACAGTCTCCGCGCCAGAAGAACGGATACTATCAGAACTAGCCAGAAAAACATAATACGTAGAGAAAACTGGTGCGTAATATATCTATGGATCAAATACTAGACTACTTCTCAACCTCAGGCCATCCATGCATGCTGCTGCTACCAACCTCTATCCAACCCAAGCCCAGTATTCACACACCTCTATAATGCATTCTCAAAGAAAGATCTGAGAGCTAAGGAAACGGCAGAATCCCTCTATCTCTCAATTCTGATTTTTATGACCTCACAAACTTAATTTAATAATATCTCTCCGAGTTTATATCCCTCGTCTTTCCTCTTGTATCTGTCATGTTGTTACGACAGCTTGGGGTTTTATTCAGTAATTTATCCTTAAAAATATCAGGTATAAGGTACAGGTAGGATAAGGAGCTAAAGGTCAATAAAAATAAAACAAATAGGTTTACAGTACTTGTACCGAAATCCATCCTACCCAAACCGAAACAGTAAAATAATTATTATTTCTTTTCCTACATTTTTGCCTATCTATAGCACTTTTTTGATACCTGCCTGAACATACAGAGTAAATCAAGTACACATAAATAAAATACCCAACCTCCAATCTGTAACCTTGGAAAATTTATCAAAACGGTTTGGATTCCAAATCAAACATTACTAGAAGAGTCTGCTTCTTTTGGTGTTGTCTCACCTTGTTAATATCTAAAATTCTAGAAACACCAAATACACAAAAAGAAAGAAGAGTCTGATGATGGAATAATTTTCCCGAAACATGTAACTACATTGTAGTGAAGATAAATAGAAATATGAGGAGTTTAAGCTAAAATAAAGTATATATGAAATTAAATTAAATAATACATACTCCTTTATTGAAGAATTAATAACATTCTTCTATCAAAATCACTTTTTTCCCCTTGCATTATACCCTAGATTTCCATGAAGAATAACAACTAGAAGGCATACTTAAAATTTAAAAATAACTCGTGAAACAATTTACCACTATCGAATAAAGAAAACTTGGATACGATAATAAAATATTAATGGGTGTTTTCAATTCAAAGGTTGTGGTAACTTGAATATCTGATTATTATTTACCTTATCAATTCACCAATAAAGGCTTATGAAACACATCATCCACAAAAACATAAGGTAAATCATATTTCAATAATTTATTATTGTCTAAACATAGAGGAAAGGTTCAAAATTCTCATATAAATAAATAAATAAAATAAAACTGTTGGTCCCTTTGCATTCTTTATTTTCTTTGTTCATATAGAGTGTTAAACTTGCCGGCAGTGAACAAATTAGAAACCTCTTGAAACATTGTTTAGTTATTAAATTAACAAATTTTACGTAAGTTTTAAGAAATACTTTTGTACTCCGACTACAGAAATACTGAGTTCAAGTTTTGGTTGCCCAAAAGTATGGGCCCGGGATTTCCTTAGCATAATTTTTTTTTTCCATTACTTACTTTGCCTTTTCTTCTTTTGGCCTCTAATGGAGGGAAGTGTCTCAGGAACAGGCCTGAGAGAGGAAAAGCTTTAAAATTTTTATTCCTACTCAGAGACAAAATGCCCCTCCTACAAAAGGAAGGAAAAAATTAAAATATACGTCTCCAGGTAATTCCAGCAATCATTATTTTAGCTGAGAAGTCCTCTTAGGGTAGACTATATTTTAATGACAAATTATTTTTTTAAATTAACGGAGAGTTTCTGAATGGGGTGAAATGCCTTGAGTCGAGCACTTAGGAAAATATTATTTTTTTAATTAGTGTTTAGATTAGAAATATTTTTATATTCAAAATATTTTTTTGTTATCTTTCCTTTACTATTGTACATTACGTTTCTCATCAATTAAAACTTTAGAAGTAGCAAAAGTCTGAAAAGAAGACGGCCAAGAGACAATCTAATAACTTCCATAGAAGAGCTAGTAAGTAATTCTTTACAACATTATTGACTTGTCATTGTAATCATTTTCCTCAAATTTACTTCTTGAATATAAGGTAAAATATTAAAAAAAAAAAAAAATCTAAAAAAGGGGTCTTTTTCGGAAAAAGCATGCATAGTAACCTGTTACTAATGCTACTCAATAAAATTATCATAACAGAACATGTGTTTATTTTTTTATAAATAACCAAAATTCAAAACATAATATGAATTAAATGACCGGCGAAAAATCAGCAATGTTTTCTAGGATCTTATTAAAACAAACACTCTTTTTCGTGCCTTCTCCTCCACATAAACTCACATAAATAAGAGTCTAACATATTTCTACTCGTTCCACATTCTTTTTTATTTCTACGTTTAACTGAAGCCCAAAGTGATTCCACCCTCTGGGTATGAGCACCTTACTCTGTAAGAACATGAAAGCATCTTCTTCAGTCCTTATTTGTTCAATTAGCTGGAAAAAGTTCATTATATGTTTTAACTGTTGACCACTAATGAAACAATATACGAGGTAATATAGTCAGGTTAGATTTCCTAAACATTTGGTATTACCTCATATGTAAATAAGAGTGATCACCGAATAATAGTAACAGGTTACTATGCATGCCTTTTCCGAAAAAGACCCTTAAGATTTTTGTACTAAGTGGAATAACATCTGGAATAAATATTCTAGCTATTATAAAAGAAAATATGAAGATTTAAAAAAGAATAATGCCGAAGAGATAAGACGTTTCAGTATAGCAATAAACCCTGGATTTGATATTTTGGATTTTGACCCTGGATTCGGTCAAACTCTTCAAATAAATCCAAAAGGCAACACCAATGTTCATACTGTCAAAATTTTCATTAAAAAATAAATAAATCAAATCTAAAATAAAAAATCAGAAACCAGTAAATAAGAGTAGTTATACTACAATCTAAAAACGATCTATAACGACTCAAAAAATTATAGACCAATATAATCCGTTTTTAAATAGGAGAAATACATCCTTTATGTCAGTTACACCCCTAATGCGTCCGTGTCGGCACCATTTTATCTGTCAATAAAACCCCTACACAGAAACAAAACGTGTCATCTACAATATGCAATCAAGAAAACTGTTATTTTCAAATGCAAAATTCTTCAGTACCACCTCATTCATCCTCTCGTAACCGTTTGAGGAAATTAAAAACTTAATGATCAAGGGACGCTGGTCACCGTAAAAAAAATAAAGAAAAAAAACTGAAGCATAAAACTTTCGAGATAGAAATTAAGTTGTGTGCTAATCGTATCTGACTAATTGTAACAATTAAAATAACATGTCAAAACTTGACAAGAACTCCTCATTACTATAGTAAAAATTCTACACCTAGAGGTCTCTAGGCCATCTTTTTTACATACTACGCGGAGGATTATCCGGATGGAGTGGGAAACAAGTGAATTAGAGAAGTTATGGAGCTTACTATGAAAGGATAGGTATCTGGTTAGGGCTAAATCAGCACCATATGGAACAATAAGATCTTTATGGATAAGTTTATTGGTAACAAGATAAAGAGCATTGGAGATGTTTCGAAGGATTTTTGATTGTATTAGATACGAGCTAAATTAGTAAATTCTTTAGTAGAGCCCCAAAGCTCAACTCCGTAAGTCCAAAGAGAGGTCATGTAAATGAGTCTATTTTAATTAAATGGGAGCTTTGAACGTCTGTCTAGAAAATATTTGAAGTAGTCTCTAACGACGGGCAGTTTCTTGTCGTTTTAGTCTTGTATTGTGTCCAAGTGATTATTGGAATATCATTAAAGGATGCAGTAAGACTTTTTGGTAATATAAAATCTGTAAAAAAACATCAACATTTCACCCGATTAGGGATGCCCTAAAGACAAGATTTTTAAAAAATCGTTTTGCAGTATTCCCGTGATTCCCGTGAGTTTCCAAAACAAGGTGTCGGCCGATTTATTATAAGACCCACCTCTTCCTTTAATTCAAGTTGGATTTTCAATTTTCTACTTTCTATTTCCATTTTATATTCGTCGTTTTTAATACTCATTACCTTTTATTCACTCTATAACTTATATTAAGAAAATATTCGATTCGATGCATGCCCGTAAAGGGCCTCCTGCTTAGAAAAAGGAAGTTTATAATTAGTATCATTAAATCTAAGCTTTTTATTTGAGTTGCAGCTTAGAAGGGGGATTAAACTCTGATAAAATTTGCTGCATCGTGTCTACGATACGAACAATAATTCTTATAATATCTTCAACTTTTCTCGGGCACAGCAGTCCTCGAATCGTTTGACGTGCGACAAAAATTGCCTGACAGAATAGATAGCAATGTTTCTTCACACAAAATTCGAACGTTAACATACTGTCTTTTGCCCAAAATAGATACCTATCCTTCCATAGTAAGCTCCATAACCACTCCAATCCACTAGTTTCCTAACTTGCTTCCCCCTCCATCCCTGATAATCTGCCGAGGCTCCTGAAAATAAGATAGCCTAGAGACCTTTTAGTGTAGATTTTATTGAAGTGCTACTAGTGAGTAGTTCTTCACAAGTTATTTACATGCCATTGTATTCACTGCCAACACATTTACTTGTTGCATATTATTTTGTACAGTTGTAAATAAAAAAAACAAAACATACTGTCTAGACGTTCAATTTTTTTTTTTTTTTTTTTATGAAGCATGAGGCGGAATGTTTTTAGCCTCTTGCCAATTAGTTTTAATTATCTTAACTGCCAATGATGAATATGTCTATATAAAGCAGTGGAATAATATTAACTAATTCAAATTCCTCTGACATAGAAATATATATTAAATCCGTGTCCTTACAATTTAGCCAAATACTAAATAACTCCCTTCGTGGATACTAAATTTCTTTTCCTGAAAAGAAAGTAAATGAAATAAGCTAAATGTTTATTTCATATACCTTCTAAGGAACCTCTGCGTTAATATCACAATTTTTTGATTTTTTTACTATGAGAATTTACATGAAATTAAAATTACATGGAAAAAATTAATAATCCTTAATTTGTTTCGTAAACGTGCACAAATATAACCTAAGTACCAAGGAAATATATTTTTATTTTTATTTTATTTTATTTATTTTATATATTAAAATATTTGATAGAAGGGTAACTAGACCAAAGCTTCATCCTTAATTGGACAGGAGGCATACCGTGGTTCCAAATGAGCCAAAGAGAAAACGAGATGTGCCGCGGTTGTGCGGTCACGAAATACATCTTTATCCGCCTTGAAACATGACACTCTTCGGTTTACTATCGCCTCGGCTCTAGTTAGCCTGTCCCGTCTTAAATTCTAGTACGTCCAAATAAGGCTCTAGAAAATCAAATAATTTTGCAAAATATTTATTAATATTTGAAGCAAATAATAATTATATGGTTAAAATGATTATTATAACTTCAATAAAATAAATACAGGTTGGAGCTATTAGTCAGTAAAAAAATTATGGTTTTATATATGTATTCTTTCATTTTTATAAATAAAATCATTAAAGGTGATAAGCAAACCTATATGAATATTAATCTGATTATTTTAATAAAAAAATTTCAAATGTTGATTTGACACTATTTACTAATAGATAATACTAACTAGGTCTTTTCATAAGTCCTGCCGTTTTTTCATTACTTAAGATTTTATTGGTCTGTATCGCCTCTTTTATAATTCTATGTTCAATTCGTCCTTTTACAAGGTATGCAATATTGTTTACTGTCCTATAAATACGGATTACCTTTTATTCTAGTCATTGCTAAACGTTTAATGAAAAATATTATAATGGTGAAATTCAAATTTGGTCAATTTTATTAAATGAATCATATAATAAAATCTTGGCTTGAAGGAAACCAAAAATATGCTCCGTGGCTCAATTTTGGTTTTCCAAATTTCGTTAGAGTGATGAAACGCTTGAAGATGCTCGTTCAGGAAGACTTCAAATTGCCAACGAACAGGAAATTCGAGAATTGATTATTTATTAAAGGAATATGAAATTATGACAAAAACGCACTATAAATATTCATAATATAACTATAACATAAATAACTTTTAATTATTTTTTTATATGCAATTAACGCAGACATACAAGAGTGTCAGTTACTAAAGAAGTTGTGTTATTTTTATGGGATAATGTATCACAGAATCAAGTTTTTTATTATTTCATACCATAATAATTTCAACTTATTGTTAAGTATTCATCTAATTTCTGTCACTCTACTTATGAACTTCGGCATTATCCCTGAGCCAAATAGAGAGTAGTTGGTCCTCGCACGTGTCTAGAGACTGAGAGTGATAGAGAGAGTGGAGTGATAATTAGAAGAGGGAGGAGGGATATGGACCCGGTTGGTCACTTTCCCATCACGTACTTCTTTATTGACTTTACTTTCGGCCAACTTATAACTTGGGCCCTCTCAGCTGCTCCAATTTATGAGTATAATCATCTCGGGGTTGGCAACATCAGCTCCGCCTTAGAACACAGCATTCAGCAGACATTTTTATAGCAGATTTTATCAGATCTTTGTATTACTTTAATGTAAATATAAATTATTTATATTTTTTATTTAATAAAATTATAATGATATCTGCGGTCGTATCTGAATATTTTACTAAAAAAATTAATAATTTAAATTAATTTCATGAATAAATCTGTGGAAATTAGGATTGATGAATTAATTGCCACTTCCATCGAAATTATTTTATTTGAAAACTAGTTTCGAATGCTATACATTCATCAGTTCTAAAACATACAAAATTTGCAAAACATCAGCACTTTGCTAAAGTTTTCAAAAAATGTAAGAAAAGAAATTGGTACATTGGTACTCATCTGAAGAGATCTCACACATATCGGAACCATATCCATATTGGAAGGGGAAGGGTAGGTTTTTTTTTTTTTTTTTTTTTTTTTTGGAGGGGGTTTTCCCTTGGGAATTTAACTACGACTAATTGAATTTTTCCGTTCCTATTGGAAACTAATTTAAAATGGGGCTATTGGAAATGTTTATCTGGTCATTTAAACAATACTCTCTATTGATTTTGAACGATTGTATTATTTTTATTGATTCATAAATATTTAATTTTAAGTTATTTTCTACTTGATGTGTTATTTTCACTCCCGAGACTTTATTGAATTTATAGTTATTTTTATTTCAATGGATAGTGAAGTTGGAATAATAAGCATGCATTAATAAGACCTTAAATTCCAACTTTGCTATCCATCTAAATGAAAATGATCATAAATTTAATAAAGACTAGGGATTGAAAATAATACATCAAGTAGAAAATAGCTTAAAATTAAATATTTATAAATCATTAGAAATGATAAAATCTTTCAAACCCATTCCAGATTTTTGTTTAAATGATCAGATAAACATTTCCAATAGCCCAATTTTATTTTATTTTTTTCTAATAGGAACTAAAAAAATCAAATTAGTCATGGGGTAAATCCTATAGGAAAATCCTCCAAAAAGAAAAAAAAAATTAACCTAATTGGCCCTTCCCCTTCCACTCTTGATATATATTCCAGATATCTATTAGATCTCCTCAGGTGAGTGCCAATGTATTTGATTTCTTGTCATACACTTTAGAAAACTGTAATAAGGTATCAGGTGATACCTATAACCCAAAATTCACTAACACAATTTACATACAAAATTCACTTAACTGACTATTCACAAGTGCAACAGAAATATCTATTTTTAATTTTATAACGTTTTTGGCTGTATAGTTTTAGATTTTTCAACACCGTCCGACATCATATATTCCACAACAAGCAGTGAAGTAACTAAGCGAGCTTTGTTATGAAATCCTTCCATAACTACCTTATTCGTCAGACTTAAATGTGTGGATAACTTTCCTAAAGGTAAAATTGTTTAAAACGATTCTCAGGTTAAAAATGCATTTTCAAACAATATTTCTTCACAGTACCATGATGTCTCCAGTGCTGATATTGAAAAGTTGAAACGTGTAAAGAATCTATGGGTACGTTAAACAATTTGAAAAAAAAAAAAAAAAAAAAAAAAAAAAGAGTTCATAAAGAAGTCTTAATAATAAATAATTTTTCCTTTGAAAACGCTTTATTTGAAACGACACATTAATTAAAAGATTCGAAATCATATTATTGAACAGGGTTTGAAATTGTGCTAATAGCCTTTGGTTTCTTAACGTTGGCCGAATCTCAATAAACATTTTTATAAAACAGATATGGCTGGTGTATTTTCCGTTTATGGACATGTTTTACTTCTATAATACTGTAAGTAATTAAAATATTTATTTTATTAATAACAGATTAAAATATATACTATAGCTATTATAAAAATACAATGAGAAAAAAGTTTAATATTTGTCTTTTAAGTCGCTTTAAAAGGCGGAAGATACCAATTAAAAAAAATTTTAATAATTCAAATTTAGAAAAACGTTATACAATTATTTTATTATTTTAATTTCACAAAATCTAATTTAAAAATATAAATAATTAAAAAAAACCTCTCCCCCAGATAATTAAGGCATATTATATCCACTAATATTTATTTTAATTGTATTAAATTTATTAATTATTAACTTCCAACGACTTGTTTAGTACTTCATCTTCCAAACTAGTTCGGTTTCTTTGCATAAGAGGAGGATGTGTCTAACGCATTAAGTAGTTTCTGTACCAATTAAGAAAGTTTAGGGCAACTATGTAAAGCTCTTGGCCTGAGGCGTTTCGTATTTACACTTCTAACAACGAAATTCCTTGAGATAGTTAAACCAAACCACTGTTTTTGGAAGCTCTAGTCTAAACGAATTAAGCTGGGTTTTTTTTCCCCCTCCACTACAAATAAGTTTTGTTTTTTTTTAAAGAAAATAAATAGTAATCATAACTTACTTATAAAATATTAATTAACAAGGTTTCACAAAAGTTTATTGACAATGATTAGATGTGTGATACATTAAATTGCATATAGGTATTTTTAAATTATCTCTAAATTATACATGTTGCTATATGGAGGTTGGTATTCAAAATTTACAAACTTACAAAGAATAGAAACGAATTAATTAGTATTTTGTGAGAATGCTTTTTTTGTATCATTAATGACATTACCCAAGGACTTCAATATACACAAAATTTACATAAGACTAATATTTTGACTCTGATGAAAACATAGAAGTCTAGCACAAACCTATGCACCTCGAAAATCATAGATTTATTAAGGAAGTTGAGAAAAACTACATATATGTTAAATAATTAGTCGATGGCGTTTTCTTCTTCTTTTTTTTTTTTTTGTAAGTAATTAATATTTTGGCCATTGTAAAAAAAAAATTTTTAAATAAAAAAAATATTTATTTAACCAAGAATATGCCTTTGAAACCCTCTGGCAAAACTGCAGAAGTGCTTTCAATTGATAATTTCTTTACATTTCATGTCATTAAAATCATAATTACTTGATATATTTTAATGATAAATTTAGAAATGATTCGCAAAAGAAGCTCCAGCTTTCGTTGAAAAGTAAGTAAAGTTGAAAAGGATTTTTTGTGATGAAGTAATTAATATTTCAATAACAAAAAATATGTTACTTTCAGGTTGAAACTACGAGAACTTACTATTACTTCTTGATTTTATTATGAGTATCTATTTCATTGTATTTCAAGTCTTCAGTTACTTATGGGATGCATTTACTTGAGTTTTGTTGTTCTTTATCTCACATCATAAATAGTATAGCACTTGAGGTACGCATGATTTTAATGAAGGATCAATACAATTGGGGTTGATGAATTAATTGCCACTTCTATTGGGATTATTTTATTGGAATACTAGTTTCGAATGCTAAACATTCATCTTAAGTTCTAAAAACATACAACTAGTCTTTGTTTAATTTATTTATTGATTAATTTATTTATTTTCATTGAAATGAATTGCGAAATTGGGATTCTGTGAATTATTGTCGTTTGCCAATAAATTTTCCCCTAATCCCTCATTTGATTGAAATATTAAATGAAACTATAAAGGCATGCAAGACAATCGACCAGGAGTTGCAAGTTTCTTTCACATTTAAATGAGAATAACCAACAAAGACTCGGGATTAAAACTAATACATCACCTAGAAAATAGTCAAACGTTTTCCAGACAAGAATCAACTTAAGACTTACGTAAAAGAAAATCCGTTTTCTATCATGAGAGGTCTCAAATCTAGGACCGAGGGCTGGGAATTACCGAGTGTAAAAAAAAAAAATGATTTGAGGTATGAATGCTATCGTATCTATTGAAATTTTTTATTCCATCAAAGCGATTTATATTCAATTCAATGACAATGAAGCTAAATTCGGGGGAAAAACTGGAAGATCAGTAAATCAAAGATTGGAGGACATATAATGGATGTTCGGCTAAAAGGGGGGATGTCCAAAAAAAAATTGAAATTGAGATTCCATCATCTCCTGTAAGCTAATCCCATGTACTATCACTTAAGGTGGTCTCATAAGACGCTAGAATGAAGATTTTCACATATTTTAGAATCCATTCCTAATGCTAAAAAAATATGAGCTTTTTAATATATGTTTTCAAATTTTTCAGAACTATATTTACCGGACATTCTCCTCTTTTAGCCTAACACTCTTCATATACGGACATACAATAAAAAGAAGTAGATTTCCAACTTCATGCAAAAGTCATTTTCATGCAAATAACAAAAATCCGGGTATGAAACTAAAACAAAATGCAGAAAATGGTCTAAAACTAAATATTTACGAATCGTTAGAAAAAATAAAAAATCATGAAAATCTAACTAAAGTTTTGTTTAAATGACTAGATAGATATTTCCAATAGTATTATAAAAAAAAATTCCTGAGTATTTATAAGGAAAACTGCGGGATTTTCTATTTAGCTGACTAAAACATCTCTCTTAATTTCTATTACTCCTTAGTTTATTCTAGGAACTCATAGCTGAAGAATCCATCCGCTTTACCTCATTAGGTACTAATATTTTTGGTTCATTATCTTATATTTTTAAAAGTCATATGCATCATTTGTGTATCACATTACTGTAATTATGTGTTTTGTTATTTTATTTTTCTTAAGAACTGTTGATGAATATTTAATTCTCCGAACAAATCTAAGAATGAAAAATTCTAATAGAATGGTTGCAAATAACTCATCAATCCTAATACTATAAAACTTTGTTTTTTTGGTCTCTTCAGTTTTTAAATAAATATAAATAATTATTTAGCATCTCTTCTAGGGCGTTCGATCCATTGAAATATATTTGATTCCCTGCTCTCCTGTCATATCTATTTCTAGATGTGATCATAAAACCAAACTGTTCTTCGTGAATGTGAGCAAGGGAAAACTGAGGTAATAATACTTTTGGATCGGATCCAAACACGAAGGCATGAATACTAATAGAATTTTTATAAAGATTTCCAGCAAAGGCAGGGATAGAGCGGTATTACATTATGGAGTGGGGCTGGGAGTTGTTAGATTCTATCGGATGGTCTTAAAATAGGATCCAACAAATATTTATAAGGATTTTCTATTACTCTTCGATATTTAGGTTCGAAGGCCAGTAAATATTATAACTTGGCAATACAACTACTTCTGTTAAAAAGTATTCATTAAATTGCTATTTTTAATCCGAGTAATATAATTTTTATTTTCAAATAATTCATGACATTTTTATATAATATTTGTATGTCTTTTAAGAACCAAATATGACCTCGTAAAACGAAATTAATCAAAAATAAATAGCAAACTTGTAAGTAAAGACTAAAATATTTCCTAGTAGTGATTTGTTAAAGATGTAAATAAAACATTTTTGTTAAGGGATGAAATAATAAATAATAAAATACATTCAAAAAGTAATCTATTTAATAAAAACAAATTATTCATAAGATATTATTTGATTGTGAAGTATTTAGAGAAGTAGATTGTTAGGGAAGGCAGTCATTGATACACCGCTAATCGAAATAATATTTTTTTTTTTTTAATTTTATTTCCAGATCGGCCTGGTAAGCCTTACATGGATGGTTTAACAATATTAATAATGAGTTAACAATAGTAGAAGGAAGGGTAAAGTCTCGAGCAAGAGACATAAAACAAATAAGTTTTATAATAATTTTGGAATAATTGTAACTGTAGAGGAAGTATATAATAACAAAAAAAAATTAAAAGACGTAGCAATAAAAAGTAAATAAATAAAATAATAATGATAATCAAATGGGGGAAAAGTAAAAAAAAAAAATAAAAAAAATAATTAAAAGAAAAAGAAACAGAAATAAATAAAAAGAACAAAAGTAAAAATAATAAAATAAAATTAAGGAAACAGTAATAATAGTAATATACAAATGAAGTACTTAACAAAATTAATAATAAAAAATAACAGACAAGTGTATACAAAAATAAAAATAGTAATAAATAAATGAAGTACAGAAGTAATGAAGTATTACAATCAAATTGTAGTAATAAGAACAGTAATTGGTGTTAAACGAAAATAAAATAGTCATGGTGTTTACATCAGGGCGTCTTGCATAAGTCTTGGTTTCAATCTGGGGGATGTTGTTTGAGCTCCTATGTTGAGTGCTACTGCACCTTTAACCGCTGGTAACTTGCTATGAAACCTGGTGAAGCATTTTTTGATGAAATCGTCAATTGGTTCAATGTCTAATTCACGATGGAGTTGATTATTCCTTACCAGGGAGCATCTACAGCGATTCTCAGGACCTTGTTTTGGAAACATTGTAGTTTTTTCCGTTTGGTAGAGGATGCAGCACCCCACACTTCACAACCGTACATCATTAATGGCCTGAGTATTGTTTTGTAGACTAAAATAGTTATATTTGTTTTAAGAGTCGATTTTCTGTTTATTATCGGCTACAGCATTGCCAGCCTTTCGTAGGTTTTTGTAAGTTTAATATTGATGTGGTGATTCCAGGTAAGGCGACGATCGAAATGAACACCAAGGTATTTCACTGCCTCATTAGATGGATTCCACTGAAGTCTGTTACCATTTAGAACCAGTTCCGGTGGGTCTGTTGGTCGTCTGAGGGTAAAAATTTTGGCTATGCATTTTTGTATATTTAGGTTAATCATCCATTTGTTAAGATACTTTTCTAGTTCGTTGAGGTGAGTTTGGAGCTTATTTCTAGCTATTGTTATATTTTCATGTTGAGAAAAACTGCCGTGTCATCAGCAAATATGGCTAAAGAGGTTTCGGACGATTGTATGATGTCGTGGAGATAAAAGTTGAAGAGGATGGGAAATATAACTGATCCTTGTGGAGTACCAGCACTGATAGGTCTGGTGGTGGAGATGGTGTTGTTTATTCGGACGGTGAAAGTACGTTTGTTGAGGAAGGAATATAGAATATCATATAGATATTTTGGAGTACCTACTGACTTCAGTTTGTATAAAAGACCCTGATGCCATACCTTGTCAAATGCTTGTTGAAAATCTAAAAATGTGACAAGTGTGTGTGTTTTTTTCATTTCAAAACCGTTTACTATAAATTCTGTTAGTCTTGAAAGTTGGTGTGCTGTGGAATGACTGACCTGAAATCCA
Source organism: Euschistus heros (assembly GCA_003667255.2). NCBI lineage: Eukaryota > Metazoa > Arthropoda > Insecta > Hemiptera > Pentatomidae > Euschistus > Euschistus heros. The sequence goes on along the minus strand of RCWM02000414.1, from coordinate 785,913 downwards.
AATTGAAAATCTGGAATAATGTTTATTTCTTGAAAAAAGGAAGTTAGGCGCCTTTTTATAATTGATTCTAGAAGTTTTTCTAATATTGGTAAGAGGTTTATAGCTCTGTAACTACTGATTTGTTTAGCGTTTTTTCCTATCTCGTGAATAACTACCAGTTCAGCCTTTTTCCAGTTTTCAGGAAAATAACCAGTCCGCAAGCAACTATTGAAAATTGAACTTATATAAATGATAGCTTTTCTCGGTGATTGTTTAATGGCAATAACTGGAAATAGATCATGACCAGGACTTTTTTTTGTTTTAAGTCTTGTAACAAGTTCGAAAATTTCTTTCGGAGTAGTATATTTCAGAGGACGTTGTGCTGTTGCTTGTGGTAATGCTAAAAATTCATCAATCTCATCATATGATGAATTTCTTCTTGACGAACCTATTTCACTTGTTCAGCTTTCTCCACATCGCTGGTGATGAAACCACCATTTTCTAATAGGCTTGGAATTTTTTCGTGTTTGTTTAATAGACGTCTCGTAGCCTTCCATAGGGATTGATCATTTGGATCCAGGTTTGTGACATAATTTTTATATTGTGCTAATGTGAAATTATCTAATTCTGTTTTGATAGTCCGTCTTAAGTTGTTCCATATTTTTTTGAATTTCGGATTTTTAGTTCGCATCCACTGTCTTCTAGCATAATTTTTTTTCTTTTATTTTTAATAGAATGGAATTTGGAACATTGCTTAAAAAACTATTTATTTTTTTGTGGAATGGTTTTACTGTGGAGTCATTTATGCATTTAGATATATTTTCTGTAAATTGTTTTATGGCTTCATCAATTTCATGTTTGAGGTGAATCTTTTTTTTTTAAACAAATATTTTGCTCCATCAATTGTTTGTAAATATCCCAGTTAATGAATCCTTTAATCATAGAACTACGAGTGATAATTTCAGGAGTTTCGGTTGAGAACTGAATTAATATTGGGATGTGGTCCGAATTTAGAGCGGCTATTGTTTTGGTTGTTATAGGTAGGCTGATATTTGTTGATAGCATAATGTCTAAGATGTCTGGCGTACACCCTCTTCTAAAAAATGTAGGTTCAGAAGGTGCTGTGATTTTAATATTATGTCTAGAACAAATGTCTAGTAATTTAATACCATTTGAGTTAGATTTGCGACACCCCCAGTATATATGTTTACAGTTCATATCACCTAATACTAAAGTATGTTCATTCGGAGGTAATAATTTTAGAATTTCTTCTTCTTTGAGTTTTTTATTCGGGGGCTTATATACGGCTGTGATAACAGTGCTGGGAGTATTGCATTGCAAGCCCTTATCAGGACTAGAAGAAAAGAAAACAAGCAAAAAGGTATGACTAAATGGTAGAAAATATATAAAAAGCAAACACAAAAAAACAAAAGTAAGATTTATGTTACTGTCTTTACTCTTATACATTTATTCTTTTCATACTTTTGTTTTTTGTGTGTGTTTTTTATATATTTTCTACAATTTACTCATACCTTTTTGCTTGTTTTCTTTTCTTCTAGCCCTGATGAAGAGCTTGCAATGCAAGTTGAAACGTCGGCATTATAAATTAAAATATTATTTCGATTAGCTGTGTATCTATGACTGCCTTCCCCAACAATCTACATCTCAAAACAAACTATTATACAGTGCGGTTATTTAAGGAACAAAAAAAGAGCATTATTTTCCGGACAACCCAATAACATATTGCCTTATGTTACACTAAAATCAATTTTATCATTGACTCATAATATCCTTAATTCTTCAGAACGTGTGATGAGAAACTTAGTTGACGTAATTATTAACTGCTTTAAACTATAAGTATCACGGAATCGTGCATAATCACTATATATTATACTGATAAATAACAAAAAATTAATATTGTATAAAATCCAATAGAAGATCGGATCTTAAAAATGGAGACAGCATATGGTTTGACAAAAAATATTTGCAATAAGAGCTGCTCATTCTGGAATGACAAAATAATGCACTACAGCACCGTGGTGATGACAGAATGTCTATATGCCTAACTGGATAAACTTCCAACGTCTTGGAAAGAAGAATCCTAAGAAAAACTATAGGTGCTGTTCAAACTGAAATTGGATGGAGACCGAAGTAAGGAAGGAGTTTATAAGAAAGTAGAAAAAAACTCCGAGACTATGAAGAAGAGGAGGTTGACATTTCTCGAAAATATGTACAGAATGAACCGAAAGAGACTTACCAAACGGATATTCGATTGCTTCTGGAGAAAGGAAGTAAAAATGGCTATGGAAAGATTAAGCACCACGGAAGACCTAGAATATACCTAGATTTAGATTCAATACAAAATTAAATTATGTGTTGAAATATAAATATAAAACAAGTTGCATGTTAGGCATAAGGAAAGAGGAGTACCCAGGGTCACGCATTCCTTATCTTTGATTTATATTTTTATATGATGGTCTCTCATAAAGTTTCTTTTCAGTCTTATTCTGCTACTTTCCGGCATGATAGATGTGGCTATCTCATAGATGCGTTTATTTGGGTGTCCATTGACTATATATATATATATATATATATATATATATATATATATATATATATATATATATATATATATATATATATATATATATATATATATATATGACTTATATATGTGTAGGTCAGTGAATAGGTTTGTTGTTTACGTAACATGGTGCTTGTGTTAGTATTAATGTCTTGGACTAAAAAGTTTATAATCTTTTACATGTATTTATTATATAAGAATATCAAGTTATTTATAAGGATAATGAGCAATGATATCTCCCGAACTAGTTTTATTAATCAAAAACATCCACAATCATATGGGCGACGTTTCATGTCTTTGCCATATTTTCAAGCCCTTAAATATATTTTATATGGACAATATGGATGAGCTGTAGGGTGGCAACACATTATATTATGATAGTGCTTTATAATGAATAGCACTTCAAATATTCTGATGAATAGGAAACAATTTTATAAGGATTGACGAAACATTGAAGTTAAATAGTTTTATTGACTATGGCCTATAGTTCAGTATTTAATGGTCTGAAAATATGGCATACCATGAAACGTCGCCCATATGATTGTGGACGTTTTTGTATAATAAATATACAACTATTTTGGGAGATATCGTTGCTCATTATCCTTATAAACGTTTATAATCTTTTCATAAGTGTGTCTTTAGCTGTAAATTTATGCGAAAATAAAATGAAATTTTATAAGTATTGTAAAAAAAAAAATTTATAATCCCATTATAGCATTGAACAGCACATTCAATATTAATCAGTCCTAGGATAAATAGAAAATTACTTAGTCAATTCACATCGAAATGTATGATTGCTTTTGATAAAAATTACTTAAGCCAAGAGCTCAACAAGATATGTGAGTCCATCAAGGAAAATTGCATGACAAATACGATTCCACCTTCTGGCCACATCAAACGTTAGTCTCCTTTGAGCTCCGCGTTTCTAGCACTCACGAGTTGGTCGGAGTCCGAACTAACTCCTCTGTTGTGGAAAGGTTATGACGCAGCCTAACATAGCCAGAGTAGCTGACATATGAATGAGTATGGAAATGCGATAGGCAGAGAACTAAAGATTCCCCCTTAAGAGAAAGAGCGGAAGGTAAACACGGGAGGTAACTCACTTGTGCCCGCCTTTGTGACTCCCTTCCATTAGTGGGATGGCCTTCTTTGTGAATCATTTATCAGGGCTTTGTGAGTTACAGGCTAGTTAGTGGGGGCTAATAACGGCCCTTGACCTCCGGGTTTGGCTCCACGGATTCGGATACGGATCTCCCTCTGCCTTGCCTATCCCCTAATCTAGTCGAAGAATAAAGGATTTCCTCATTTTCTAAAGGATGAAAAGTGTTAAAATTAGTAGTTATTTAAAAAATATTTGACAAAATAAATTAGGCATACATGTACGTAGGTACTTGCACATGCATATTTAATTAATATGTCTAAATCTTTGATAGTTAAGTCCAAAGCTAACAAAGTACCAAATAAGTCTTTGCAAATGATATAATAAGATAAATATAATATTTTCAATCACTAAGTTGGTTATTAATGATTGGTATTTATGAATCCATCTCTCTTTAGTAATTGCTGATTATCATAATATGTTCATCACACAGCAACTAGTGAACTTTGCAGATATAGATTAAATATAAAATATTGGCAATATTTTGTTCAGGGAATCTACATACGTGTAGATGTAACTTAATTATTGATTTAGGGTGTTGTATATTCATTTTGATGATATTCCCAAACAAATATGAACAGCCTTATACAATAATAATAAGTACATATTATTTTCTACCCCATCGTTAAACTAAGATAAAAAAAACGAAAACTCCAAATTTGCCACAAACCCACTTCCGATGGCTAAGTACCAGATATCCCAACTGCTCTTTGAGCATGCACATATACAGTACATCCAACAAAATCACTCTTCAAAAATCACGACTTGTGACACTTTTGAAAGAATTTCGAAAATTTTAAAGCTTGTATCTTAGTCTTTGTTTAAGCTTATTTTACAGATCTCAATTTTTCTGCTCAACTTGTAAGAAATTTAATTTTGTATAATTTTTAATTTTTAAATTTTAATTTAAAAATCATTCCTTTGGAACCAACCGTGTAGCAGATATTTCGATGAAACGTAGAAACGGAGGAAGGTTATGATGCCACCAATTAGCGAGCGGCAGCGCTTCAGGTTCCAAAGAATTTTAGCACACAATCACAACACTTACAATATATAAATTAATAAAAATTACTCGACTTTTTGCATATCTAAATGTACAATTTTGCTACTATAGTTCATAATACTGTTCCCCCTGCTGGACTTATCGGGAGGGTCGGACAAGCGGAAGGTGGTCTAGCGAGGTTCTACTGTAAATCTATCTATATACTTTTTTACAGAAAGTCTTTCTGTAAATCAGAATATTTCTAAATAGTATGAATGTTGTAATTTTTTTTATTTTATTATTTTAATTTCATATTTACTTTATGCAATCCTTACAATCCAAAATCCTTATAAAAATCCTCAATGCTCCTTACTCCGTCACAAACAAACTTATCCACCAAGATCTTAATATACCCAACATTTCCGAAATAGCTTAAACCAGATATCTTTCCTTTCATAGCAAACCCCACAACCATTCAAATTCATTAATATCACAAGCTGCTTCTCGATCCATCCCTGATAACACACCGAGGCGTCTGAAAAGGAGATGGTCTTGAGACATCCTAATATAATACTTCATTATATAGAACCTTTGTAAGTGCTACCAAAGAGTAGTACTTTTAAAAACAAGTGAAAGTTCGCTCTTAAGGCCGGTTTACATGTTCAAGCCATTTGCGCAAATTGGCTTGCACAAGCCAGTTCGGGCAGTAAAATTGGAGCGTGTAAACGCAGATTTGAAGTTTGCACAAGCCAAAAATTTTGGCTTGAGTAAAATCTGTCGAGACAGAAATTCGACTTCAGGTTGGTGTGTTGGCATGAGCGTGGAAACGATGCTGAAGCGCATGCGCAATTTACGTTCGACCACCTGTTCCCATACTATATTTTGAGTGAATGCGCCTTATTTTTATACAGGTTGCGTAGTTAATAATATTGCGGATTCAAAATGTCAAAAGAATTTCTAATCGACTTCATTGAGAAGTATAAGTCATCTCATTCCTTTATTAAATATCCAGATTAAATTAAATATTTATTTTTTTAAATATATCCTTTTAGCGATCTTCGATTTGTTCTTTATTTTTAATGACGCGAATCGCCGTCATGGCAAGAATTAATATTTCTTCGTCACAATTTTCCATTTTCAACAAAACAGAGAGGTTTTCACTTCACGATTGTGAAATCAAATCAGAACGTGTAAACAGCATCGACTTGATTTGCTTGCACTAGCCAATTTGCGCAAATAGCATGACCGGCCTTTAGCATTATCATCACATTTACTTCATATATAATATTTTTATCTTTTATATACAGTTGTAAATTTCAATAAGTAACTAAAAAAAAAATATATACTTTAGTAATAATGTTTCAGCAAAATACATAATTATTATAACATTATATATAGCCAGTCATGTCAATTATCTTGATGCGGGAACGCAAAACAATGGCATAATACCTTGTCTGGCATCACAGTGGAATTGTTTATAAACCTCTCTTATATTGTATGATAATTCACCTCGATATACTAAAATAGAACTGGAAAAGCTTCAATACCTACTTGACTACACTCAATAGATCCTACCCGAAAGGATTGAGAAGGAAACGGGAACGGAAAACCAATTAAGGGAACTAAGGAACCCGAGGGCGGAGACTGAACCATAAATACTGCAGCTCTGATCTGCTCTGCCGATAGCGTTCCGGGACACCGCCAGTGTGAAATGGAGCCGTCTCTTCTCTTATTGGGGCACTGCTGTTGGAACGATAAAAAAAATAAAATAATTAAAAGTAAATAAAATAAAAGGATATATTGATGTTTAGAATAATTATGGTTCGGTATACTTCACATATTTCCAATGATGACGACCACGTCGCCATCCATATGTCATTAAATGTTGAATTTCACAAATTAAAAGTAGAAGTATCAGGAATGGCCTAATTATACCGCTTTGAAATAAATTGTTGTTGGAGGGATCAGAAAATAAGCGTATATAGGAGTATTTTTTTTACTTTATTTTTTTTTTTAATTTGGAAAAATATCTTTGTGTTGCTGTTTTTTAAAAATATCTTGGCTCTGATAATTCTTAATCAATGAATCTGACAAGACGATATTTTATTTATCCCATTAAAAATAAATAAAAAATGATTCAACATTAAGTTTTTTATAACAGCGATGCAGCTGAGAGAGCTGGGAACTCTCTGTACCTAGCTTGTCCCTTCATAAGTCGAGGGACAAGTCTGGCTGGAAGATCCCTAGGATGAGATAATATTGTAAATAAAGTACGTTTACATTATTAGCTTTTAATTTAATTATTACTATTCATGTAATGTTAAAAAAAAATATTATATCCTTTTTCCTTTTTGGAAAATTAAAATAAAAATATTTACTGACTGATAACAGCTGAAAATGCTCCAGCAAAATTGGACCTGACTATGTGATGATTATCTTGACGTTCATCTCGACAGAAACATGACTTAATCAACTCTCTTTGATAACACTAAAAACAGTTCCAGCGAATTCGGGTTCACTGACAGAACCTGTCACAGCCTTTTATTTATAAGCTAAAATGTATTAATATGTTCATTGCCAATCCCCAAAAAAAAATTCAATAAATTTTAAAGTTTATAGTGAAACATGACAAATGAAGTTCATCCAATGATCTTTTTATTTTATTAGTTTGTTCTTCGGATCATACCGTCCTTGTGTATTTCATCAATCCTTTAACATCAAAGCAAGAAAAAGGGGATATTCTACAGGATACCGACATATTCTGTCCAGAGAGGTATGGTATACCTTCATCCCATGTGTACGTTACACACTAAAGTCGGTTCTGCTTATTATCAGATAATAACTATTAATTGTGACAGATGTGGATTTAAAAACGACAATGAAACTTAAACTTTTATTTTAAAAAAAGCTTATCCCTGTTAAACAGAACCGTTAACTAGGACCCAACTGGACAAACTTCTTACTTGGAATCCACATACAAGACTAAAACGACAAGAAACTGCTCGTCGTTACAGACTACTTCAATATTTACAAGACAAACGTTCAAAGCTTCCAATAAATTGCAAAAGACTCATTTACATGACTGTGATTAGACCTATTTGGACGCAGTTGAGCTTTGGGGCTCCACTAAACCATCCAATTCATCTCATATTCAATCCTTACAATCCAAAACCCTTCAAAAAATCCTCAATGCTCCTTACTTTGTTACCAATAAACTTATCCATAAAGATCTTAATGTTCCATATGTTGCTGATTTAACTGATTTAACAAACCATAGTAAGCTCCATAACCACTCCATTCCACTAGTTTCCCAACTTGCTTCCCACTCCATTCCCGATATTCCTCTGAGGCGTCTAATGAAAGATGGCCAAGAAACCTTTTAGTGTAAATTTTATTGAAGTGCTACTAGTGAGTAGTTCTTCATAAGTTAATTACATGCCATTGTATTCACTATCAACGCATTTACTTTATGTATATTATTTTGTACAGTTGTAAATATCAATAAATGGGAAAAAAAAAGAAAAGAAAAAAAGCTTAATAGTTAAAACCATTGCCTACTTATAGACACAAATTTCCAAAATTCGTTTGTTTATTTTATTATATGTTTAATATCTACCCCATTTGAGGGTGAAGAAGCCTATAATCCTATTTTAATACTAGCATTGTGTTTGGCCATCGTGGTGAAGCAGAGGACCGTACACAGTAGACAATAGCAGAGGGAAACAGCCTAACCCTCCCTCCAGTACACACTGGTAACAACGAACCCAAGGGGCCAGTAGCAGTAGTGCTGGAGGCTCCAGCTATTACAGAAACATCTGCTTCGCTGAACTCCATAAAACTGGAGGCCCATCTGCCCTGGTCATATATTAACAGTCTTCAATGTCCAATCTGTTACATCTTTTATCCAGCTTATTATAAATCACTGAGTCGAGTCAATACTATAAACATCAGGAGAATTGTGCATCCAATCAAAGCGTAGTGGTGGTTGTTCACTCTTGAACAGAGATTCAAGTTTTAACAAATATTTATCAATCGATTATTAGGGATCATTTTAACTGAAACATTTAGTATAGTTCAAAAATATTTTTATGTAAAATTCAATTATTAAAATGATGGTGGATTAAAATTTTAAGTATGACAGAAGACCAGTTGTCTAGGATATGTTATAATAGATTAGCAGAAATTATTAATACCACCACTGTCCCCTTCAACTGAGCTTCAGAACTTAGAAGTCTACTTTCTATTATTGGTGCGAACGACATCTGGGAAGTTCAGGATTAGCAGGTGTGGTGAACTCGTAGAGTCAATAAAAAATCATCTGATAGGTTTAGATATCGATCGAGTGACTAACTCTACTTTTAATTTATATTACAGAAATATCAGTAATCCTGGACCACTGGAACCGTATTTGCTTTTCCCTAATATTACTATAAACAGATTAAGAGTCGTTGCCCAGTTGCGCATGGCAAGCAAAAAAGTCTTACTGATTGTAGTCAACGGCAAGGTTAGAAAATTTAATCCTAGCAGACACAGCTCTTCAAATGATAAAGATGATATCATTCATTACTTGTTATATTGTACAGCCTTCCTCTATGAAAGGATTTTTTTTTGTCACAATACATGGACTTAATATAAGTGAAATTAAAATCTTGGAAAATTCATTTCTATGTAAAAATAGCCAGCAAATTTGTAGTATTTACATATTTGTAATCAGTACTATCAGAAGGATTGTCTGAATTGTGTTTAAATGTCTTTAATTGCTATAGCATATTGAAGTCAGTAAATATTAAACAATGTGATTAATTTTATTTAAAATCTTTTATTTTGTACATATTTTTTATGTTTTATTATTTTTAGTTGATTTGTACAAATTTTTTTTTGATATTAACAAACTATTATTTAAATGGAGATTATGAGTATAATTTTATTGTATTTTAGATTTTAAACTTTTTTGTTGTTTATTTTTTTGCATAAGTTTTATTTTATATATATATTATTATATTATATATGCCTCAAAAGAGCCAGACCTCCTGCAATTTTAATTTACAAAATACAGTATTATTTCATTCATTCAAATGATGACGACATGTCAATAACTTGCAAAGAATGATAATACCTATCAACAGTATTTCAATAAATGTTTTACATTATAATGTTCCTAGACCATCTTCTTTTCAGGGTTATTGGGAATCGAATGAGTAGCAAGTTGGGATTCGATTAGAAATTTAGTCATGAAAGGATAGGAATCCTGTATGTGCCAAATCTGCAACATATGGAACATTTAGATGGTTATGAATAAGTTTGTGACATAATAAGGAGCATTGAGGATTTCGGACTGCAAAGGTAGGATAGGAGAAGAATTGGAAGGATTAGTGAAGCACTATTTTTTTTTTTTTTTTTTTTTTTTTTTTTTTTTTTTTTTTTTTTTTTTTTTTTTTTTTTTATACATTTATTGAAATTTACAACTGTACAAAATATATACATCAAGTAAATGTATTGACAACGATTATAACATGTTAAATCTTCAAAAGAACTATTCATCAGTAGCACTTTATTAAAAATTCTACACTAGTAGTCCTCTAGGCCATCTTCGCTTCAGACGCCTCGGAGGATTATCAAGAATGGAGTGGGAAGCAAGTTGAAAAACTAACGGATTTGAGTGATTATGGAGCTTACTATAAAAGGATAGGTATCTGGTGTGGGATAAATCAGCAACATATGGACAATTAAGATCTTTATGGATAAGTTTATTGGTGACAAAGTAAGCAGCATTGATCCCAAAAAAAAAAAAAAAAAAAAAAAAAAAAAATAAATAACATTAAGAAACGTCCAAAGGATTTTTCGAAGGGTTTTGGATTGTAAAGATTGAATATGAGATTGGATGTCTTTTGTAATTAATTGGGAGCTTTGAACGTTTTTGTTTTTAAGTAAATGTTGAAGTAGTCTGTAACGACGGGCAGTTTCTTGTCGTTTTAGTCTTGTATGTGGATTCCAAGTTAGACGTTTGTCCAAGTGGAGTCCTAGATAGCGGATTTGTTTATCAGGGATTAGTGGAATATCATTAAAGGATATTGTAGGACAGGAAGTCGTAGGTTTACGACGTAGGATAAACGTTATTTGGTTGGATTTGTTTGTATTTGTTTTGATTCTCCATTTTCGACACCATTCTTAAAGGTTGAGGATATGGGATTGGAGTAGTGGAGCACTTAATCTTAATTCTGCATGTCCAAATGGGAAATTTCCCTCTAATTTAATTGTTGTTTATAATGTATGTTTATTTTCAAAAATAGGTGCATTTTCATGACATTTTTCCACATTTCTCTTTTATGTAAACTTTCAGCAAATATATCAATTTATTGAAATTTACAGTACAAATATATAGATCGTTTTCAGACGCTTCGAAGGATTATCGGGAAGGGAGTAGGAAGCAAGTTGAGAAACTATTGGATTTGAGTGTTTGGAGCTTACTATATAAGAATAGGTATTTGACTTGGTCTAATAAACTCAGGAACATATGGAACATTAACAGCTTTATGGATAAGGTTATCGGTGACAGAGTAAGAAGCATTTAGTATTTTTCCGAGGATTTTGGATTGTAATACTTTTTAAATATATAAATGATTTCCCTTTTCTACAAAAGACTTTGGTTTAAAGGTCCTTTATCGGTGTTTCAATATTATCACATAAAGTAAGGAAACTTTAAGACAGGGTCATTATTCCTTTTATATTCAAGAAGGGACCAATTTGTTCCTAGATAAATAATAGATTTTTTTTTGTGTGTACTCTTGTAACAATTTAACAATATTTAAACAATCACATCGATAGTATAAAAATTAACTACAACAAAATTTAAATAGTAATTATTATAAGAAATTAAGTCATAGATTTTCACATGACATAAAAATATGTTGCAGGAACATAGACACTGAATACACCCGTCGGCCGTGTCGCTCGGAAGGATTGCCATACAGCAATAGTTCGTTCTCATAATTATAAATTAGATTGAGCTCTCCTGGCCATTTCCAGTCTCTCATGTAAAATATTTTTAAAGATAGTTATTATTGATATATTATTTTATTTAAGCGATCTGAAACATACAGCAAAAATAATAAAGTTGCTTATAAAAAAAATATCATCTATAAAAAAAAACATGAACGCACTCGCTTTGGGACTTTCTAATTAACTTAACAGCCCCAATATTTCTTATAAAATTAATAATTTCGATATCGGGGAGAAGCACACTTTTTTTATTGCCCAATTCATCAGTTAAGTAACTTCATTGAATGTAGGAAATAAGTTCCAAATGCTTGAATGAATCACCTGGATGCGTGGGATGCCAGACTATGAATTCCCTAAATTTGAATTTTCAAACCAATTCTCCATCTCTATATAAAATAGTTCATCTATATATATCCAAAAATAAATCAGATCTTTACTTCCTCCACGTGGAAAGTTTTGCTTTTATTTCAGTTTTACATTCAGACGGTATTATCATTATTTCCGGCTGACTTATTTCTGCTTTGAGTTCTAAAAGTAAATTCGTCCCTTTGAAATTTCGGAAACGACTTAATGAAAGAAAGAAGTTATAATAGACTTGTTTATTGTGAGAACAGAATTTTAATATTACATAAACTTTAAGTAACTACTATAAAGCTGTAATGAAATGTATTTAAATTATTTTTTATTTTGAAGAGAAAATGTATTTAAATCATCTATTTGTGTAGCTTTATAGGACTCCTAATATTTTTCTGGTTCAGATGTAAAATAGATTATACTGCAAAATCTGTTTAAACGGAAAAAAATTTTAGGAAGTTATAATATACAATATATTAATTACCAAGGAGAAATTAATATTAAGGTGTAATTTACAAAAGCAATTATTCTCCCATATTTATTTATTAATAATCATATAATGTTACATCATTGTCCAAAAATAATTTTTTATTTCATTTTTTTGCGACGTTTCATGGTCATTGCCACATTTTCAAGCTCTGAAACATGCAAAAACACACATGCATGGCAAATTGCGAATAAGGTATATTATGTGCATCTATACTCGATCTATACTATACTAATTTTTCTGGTTCAGATGTAAAATATATTATACTGCAAAATCTGTTTAAACGGAAAAATTTTTTAGGAAGGGATTGAATTTATACTAGGAATCATACTGTATATGCCGGAAATCTGGCTAACCCGGAAACGGAAAGCTTTTCTCGGTACGAAAATTTAAAATAAAAGTATTTAAACGGGAAATAGCTTTGTTAATACAGAAGGAACAGTGTTCAGTGAAACATTTCTGTTGTCTGAAATGCTAAGCACTTACAAAAGCACAGTTGCTAGAATGTCGTGGGAGTGAATTTTTGTTGTACCGGCTTGTGTTGGCTTTACAGTTAACCCCCGACCGATTTTCCTCTTCACTTTTCTTTTTAGTCCCTATTAGCTCTTGAACAGTAAACTTGTGCGATATGTAAGAAGCTATAGTCCAGTCAATAAGGCCTGAAATAGGCCTTACGCCTACAGAAGCACAGAGTGCGTCTGTAATCCAAGGTTTTTCTTCTGAAACATGCTCAGGGCTGTTAGAAAGTGAACATACTAAAAATCCTGGAGTTTTAGGGCCTGAGAACAGGAAAGGAAGGATGCATTAGGTCCCTTTTTTTGACTTATGGCCCCATATCTCAAAAATAGTGCGTCGTATGCAAAACATGACCAGTCACTAAATTAATGTTAATTAAATTCTCTACAACTTTTATTATTTACACGTTTCTTATTCTGTATCGCTTGGAAAATGTTAACATTTTCGAGAAAAAAAAAATTCACCTTATGTTTTCTGTTAAACTTCCTTCCATATCTTCTAAAACGTTCATTCTAAGACAAAAGCCTTCAAAAATAATATTGTTTAAAATTAAATTTTCTTCAAAATACACATATATTTATCTTAAACCTGTCAAAAGTTACATAAGTTTTAACTTTTCTTGGACTAAACGTCCTTCTCATTTTCCAAGCGTATATCTCGAAACGGTACAGAATATGAAAAATGAGAACATAACAAAAGTTGTAGGCAATTTAATTAACTTGAATTAAGTTAATAGTCATATTTTTTGCATACGACGCACCGTTTTCGAGTGCAAAACGAGATATGAGTGCAAAACCAAAAAAAGGGACCTTCCACGCTCCGCGCCCCCCTTCATGTTTACAAACTCCAGAACTCTTAAGTATGTTTACATTTTAACTACTCTGAACATGTTTCCGAACAATCCTGAAATCCTTTATTGAATGGACCCACTGAACATGTCAAAATCGTCATATTTTTCCAAAACATACACATTCAGAGCGCTGTCGCGGGTATTTCATATATGTGGTCTAATAGTAAATTTAACAGCTTTTGAGATGAAAAAAATGAATTTTAGATCGGAAAAACAGTTTCGGCATTATAGCCAGAAACGTGCAAAAAAGCGTGTTTGCTGATCACCACAACTTAGCCAATCTTTGGAGGCCTGTGTTCGCCAAACCACTGAACCGAGTTTAAATTATTACGATATTCTTAAAACTTCACATAAAACTGAACTTAATTTTATATCATTAAAATCGGTTCAGTGTGTGTGTTTCTATAAATTTCTTAAAACAATAATTAAATATTATTCACTACTTCTCAGCATATATTTGCATGTTTAGAAATTTTACCTGGACAAACATCAACAACAAAGTAATTAACAATATAAGTGACATATTAATTAGGTATCTCTACCCCAGGTCGGCTTGCCCCACCTACCGCGCGGACCACAATTATCACCTGATAATACCTTGCTGCGATGTTTAATTCAGATTTCTCCGTTCTCAACAAAAGCTAACACAGAATGTTCATTTATAATAACTTTATCATTTTTAAACAAAATAAATATCTAATCCTCATATATTATTTATCCAGCCAACATTATTAACTACACTTCATAGTTTTCACTACTATTATCAACATAATATTATTCTGATAATTATAAGATAAGTTTTCAATTATATCATTCTCTAACCTTGCAAGTTATTTATGATTTCTTACGCTTTCTACTAAAGTCATTTATAAATTGATTTTCGTTTCATTTAGAGACTGTTCGTAAAAATAATAAACTAACACTTCTATTTTTTATCTCTCCTTTTAGAATACGTTGTGCATCGATTTACAAAAGCACGAAGTGTGATTTCCTTTGTTTCTAAAATATTATATAAAATGATTTCAATATTTAAAGTAAGCTGCAGTGTGCTGTTAAATTTTTTAGTTACCTTATAAAAACATTTCTATTAACATCAAAAGACAAAAAATAAACTGACAACTTAAGAAAAAAAATAAGGTTATCACGCGCCGAAGGGCGGGAAACGAGGTAATGATTTGCGGGCTTCTTCCTAACAAGCAAGCTCAGGCTTTGGGTCAGAGTTGGGCAAAATTTAATAATAAATGGAATTTAATCGACATTTAATCATAGCTTTTTTGACAACTAATTTCCAGGAATCAATAAACTATTTTAATAATGATTAAAAATTTTAGTCGATTTTTTAATTAACTTAATCTTAAACTTAATCTTAACGTTAAATATTATTAAATTGGGTGATTGATTCCACGAAATTAGTTGTCAAACAGTAAGATTAAATTTTGCTCAACTCCTTATTGGGTAGGGATACTATTAATTAGTATATGAGAACGTTATCATCTTTTTTTTTTCATCAATTTAATTTTATTACTTTTTACAAATACATAATCTCTTGCAGTAATAAAATTAAGATTCTTACTTTGACAAAACAAAAAAAAAAGAAATTATTATTTTATTAAAAGAAAAGTTTAGAACGCTGTATTTCTCCACATGATGCATATAACGACTCCCACTATGATGACTATAATTCCAAACTTGAGGTATTCTTCATTAAACCTGGTCACGTGCAGCACTACTTAAAAATAGTCATATCTTTGATCAAGTAATATTTCCAACAGTAAACTTTTTTTTAATTGCCACTTATACTGCATAGTATGGCAGATAGTGAAATTCACTTATTTTAATGGGTTTTTTTTTTCCTAAAACTAATTTAACTAACAAAAATGAGTAAAACACAATCTTAACACATCGCGCACTAATCAAAATCCTTAAAATGATATCTTCATCAACTATTTATAAAAAATAATCACGATCAAAGTTAGGTTTGACGGACAGATGCATTACGGCAGAATGCATTTTGGATTCATGCCAACGCAAACAATAGCCTAATTAATATGGATTTCTGCGGGACTTCTCGCTGAAAGGACCTATCACGGGACTGATGACCACTGACAGCTAAAATTCGGCCAACACTTGCCTCGAATTGAGCAAACAAAATAACAAATATCGGTGTATTCATAAAATGGGATCGGTTATTAGGTTATGTGAAAAATTCTCAAATTTAAATTATCTACTATGTATATCCAATATGTAATTTAATTCATGAAACAGAAAGTAGAAGGAAAAAATTGAATTGATTTGTACAAACAATTTCTCTATATTACATCATATTTGAGAGGTTTTAAATATTTTGTAAACATATTAACCAATATTTGATCATTTATATAATTTAAATCTATTTAATATTGTAACAACTAAGAGCAAAAGGACGAACTCTACACAATTTTTATTCCAAATATCACACACAGACCGAACACGGACAAAGTATAAATTATTTGAACCGATTTCATCTGTCTAACTCATCTATATGCTGCCTCGACAAACACCCCATATTTTTCATCACATTCTAGGTATATCATAACATCTAGAATACCTTTCATCACAAATTATATAATACATAATATTAAAATGAGACAATTGTCCACTTCCATAGAAGCATCTTAAAAAAAAAAAAAAAAAAATAAATAAAAAAATAACAAACAAATGAAAAGGTTTATTTTAGAACTTTATTTAGAACTTCTCGAAGATGTAAAGAAGACCAATAATGTGGAGCCGAGTGGATCGATGTTAGAGTATTGTTTTTGTTCGTATTGTGTTTTGTTTTTATTTAATATTAATTATTATTTTGATTCAAACTTAAAAATACAGAACATGTTTAAATACACGGCGCGCCGCTCTTGCAGGGTTATTGTTATAGAGAGAAAAAAAATATATTGTTATTGTTATAAATTCCAATTTAAACTATATAAAGTCACTATATCTATGTCTGAAGCAGAGATTAGTTGCAGTTTGTAAGTTATTAAGAATGAACTCCCAAGTTTTCTGGAGAAAACTTCATATCTTAATGTTGGAACAGTTCCTGTAAACTCAAGTTATTGAGAATGAAACTTATTGCCATCAATGCTACAAAAATAACAGAATCAGAACTCAGAGTTATTGTTTTCTTCACTGTGAAAGTTTGGGAAATGATAACAGTAGCTCACTTTAGCACAGATATATATTTTTAAATTGGTTTGTTATGTGGTGATTTTTTTTTATGAAATGCCGTTTTAAATATTCCAATAAAGCCACAATGATAATCCAGTTTATTTTAACGTTTCAGTTAATTAGGTAATGGCATCAAACCACTGCTCCAACAAACTCGTCAATATCTGCACCACTCTTGCAAATCGATTCCAATGCTTCACTTTGAGTATCACATTCATCGATAGCTCTTTCCTATAACTTCACCTATTAGCATCTATTTCTTTAGTTTAAAGTTGGATTGTATATTGTTAAGTGTGTTATATTGATGTTTCCATATTTCGTCTTCTCGAATTTAAGAAGATTTAGCAGAACTTAACATCAGTTGCAAAATGGATGTAGTGTTTTACGTATTGATATTTTATAATTTCCTCTGCCCAAATGTGAGAAATTGTAACACAAGTTGACAAGATAACATTCAACATGAATTTGGTGTCTTATATACAGAGATTTATTATTTCTACTTCTCTTATGTGAAAAAGTTTACCAGATGTTAACAACATATCTTTCAACGTGTTTTTATTGTTTAATATATTAATATTTTGTTATTACACTTCCTTATTTAAATCAATTTTAGGCCATCGGGTAAACGTCCAAGGATAAAATCGAGACGTTAAGGATGAAATCGGGAGGATTGCATCAGCCATCGCTGGTATTTGGGATTGACGGGGTGGGTTGGAGTGAGGTTTGTGGGCTTGTTATTGTCGGCATCGAACCAGTTTTTACAAGCCTTTTATTTTATAATTATTTAATTTATTTTTATACATATACACACAAAAGGTGTTTATAAAATAAATTAAATTTTTTTACTGATCCCAACTACATGCTGCATTTAAGGAAGTGAGTCGGTCAGAATAATACACAACCGCCAGGTTTTTCCCTACTTTATAGTGGCTGGGTGTGCCCTAGGGGGGTAGATCCCTTCGATTATTTGCCTTAACCGCAGTCGAAAGTTGAATCTAGTCTCTTTTTTTTTTTTGTGTGTGTTTTGTGTGAATTGACATATATGAAGAAGTTTCTAGTATTTTTTGATTTCTTTGCGTAGCGTGTCGCGTCGTGTAAATATTAGAAACCTGGGGATCTACTTTAAGGATTTATTTTGATTACTACATCTTACCATTGTCAAGAAACTATCAGAGATTTTAGACTGATAGATTTATAAATACTACTAATTTATGCATGTTAATTTGTTGGGTTCAAATAATTATTCTAATGATGAATGTGGGAATTTTAGTTAATGATTTCAGCTCGAACCCCATCTCAAATAATGTTGCTAATTTTCCCCCATCGCAGGCTATCCACGAGTTTCGAACCATTGTATGGTCGCTATTAGTTGAATTATTGCCGCTATTTTTGACCTGGCAGTTCCATTCCTTTGAGTTTATTTATTGTTGTATTCCAAAACGTGACCATTTTCTGGAAGCCCTAATCGCCTCAGTATGGGAATTAAAACCGCTCACAAATAAGAGCCCTATATCATTTTGTCCATTTAATTTCTGAGTTGTTGAGCGGCGGAATGAATTTATGTTCACCATCGAGTCAATGCGCCTTTGTTGTTTTACAATTTGAGCTAATGGTTTCACGGTAATCATTACATTCTTTTTCTTTTTCCTTTCGAAGTTTAAATATAAACCAAGATGTAGTCTGAATTTTATGCTGCTATTTAACACATTTGATCCTTACGGAAGCTAAAAATAAAAACTTAAACATTTAGCTTAAATTTGAAATTACAAATAAGTAGGCATTCTTCAAAATGAGTCTACAGTTATATTTTTTTCTAATCTGCCTGTCAATTAATTTAAAAAAAATAACTTTATTTGCTGCAAATAGTTAAACTTGTAACTAAGGTTTGGATTTTTGCGTCACAAAAAATATTGATATATGCCCACATTATGCTTTAAAAGGTATAATTTGCAGTGTGAAAAAAATCAATAATAATGAAATATTTAATTATAAAAAATATAGAAGAAATGGTTTTTATCAACAATAAATAGCAATATTTATAATTTAAGTCTTTCACGTTTACAATTTAATTTACACAAACCATTTTAAATATACAGGCTCAACCCATGTTTAGAAAATGTCCCAAGAACTTAATATATTTTTATAATTATGGGAGCAAGACTATTGCACCATAATCTTAGAGCACATTTGTGTTATTTTTAAAGTAATATGTCCCAGAATAAAGATTACTTTTTCGTCTCATCGATATGTACATCAAATATATATATATATAAAATACATAACTTAGACTATATAACTGTAATTATTACTATATTTACAGTGTTGCTAGGTTTATTGTTTATGTTTTTTTCACCAAAGGGCATGATTAAGAGAACAATATAGTTTGGAAAGGTGCATATATATATATATATATATATATATATATATATATATATATATATATATATATATATATATATATATATATATATATATATATATATATATATATGAAATAAAAGATGAATACAATAAAATTTTATTTTTTCCCACTGTTTAATATTTATCTGTCTACTAGCACTGACAGATATACTGCTATACAATGCTAGAATTACTTAATGCCATTTTTATAAAAAAAATAGTTTATTCAAAAATTCAATGAATAAGGAACTGTTCATTCTAAGAAAAATGTTTATTCTCAAGTTGAATTCCTAAAAAATTATCTTAAAATTCACAGTTCTAAAAATAGTTGATTTTTAAGAGTTTTATGGATTTGGTAATATTTCTATATGTAATATTTTTTTTCTACCTTTTTCAATAAACGGAATTGTTAATTGTAGCTTTTTACACACTTTTTAGCTGAAAAATGATTGATAGTGTATAATTTATTTTGTATCTGTTAGATATACCGCGTATGTTACTATACATTAGAGGACACATGTATTGGAGTGTTAAGTATTCGCAAGGTTATTTGTTTATCAAATTTAGTTTTGATTTAAAATCTAGTTTCTGTTATACGTTGGTCTCTTCAATTATGCATAAAAGCTTTTACTGAACTGTGATAAACTTAATTTTGAGATAAAGCCTTTAAACCATTTTAAAAGGGGATAAATTGAATCTTGTTCAAATTGAACTGATGATTGATAACATTAAAAATGTTTTCATAATTAATTTAGAAGCAGCTCTCAAAACACGGACCCCACTGTCAAAACGAAACACAAACACGACGTTTACACAACTGGCGCAATGAATTACAACTTCTAATTCAGCGATGTAATTGCGAAGCAAATTGGCACTTAATAGCTTTATTTATAAACATAACAAGGGCGTGACGTGTTATATGAAAGTTAACATTATTATCGGAGTAATAATCATATAAATACATTTTAAAAGCTAATTAACATTAACATACAAATAATTATTATCAACTAAATCATTATTATTAAATTATTAATTAATTATTATTATTAAGTTATTATTAAAATTAAATGACGCGAAGTTTCATCTTGTGAACAGGGAAAGGTACAAATAACGTGATGAAAATTAGAGAATAACAACAATTGAAATTCAGTGGACAAGACTCTGCTCTTGTTGGGCGTCATTAATTATCCTCTTCAATTGACTCGT
Organism: Euschistus heros; assembly: GCA_003667255.2. Classification (NCBI taxonomy): domain Eukaryota; kingdom Metazoa; phylum Arthropoda; class Insecta; order Hemiptera; family Pentatomidae; genus Euschistus; species Euschistus heros. The sequence goes on along the minus strand of RCWM02000414.1, from coordinate 765,196 downwards.
GTTTACTCTGTCCTGGTCATCGTGAATGAGTAATTGGATGGTAAAATTGATTTTCACATTTTAAAAAATATGTGGATGGAGGTATACTTAAATTATTTTCTTTTGTAAACTTGCTGTAAAGTTTAATTTAAATTATTTCATTATTTAGACTTATTTATTGCATCTAATTTAGGAATTATTATAACATTATGTATCGTTTAATTATAACATTTAGTTATAACAAAGTTAAGTAGGGTCAACCGATTCTGCTACCTAGGCACTATTCTCGAAAGCAATGGGAGAGCAATGGGATTCTGTATTAAATTTCTAATCAGGGAAATGTCAACAAATTTCAATCCGAGAATACCTAGAGCGTGTCAAAATGTTACATTTTTCAGCGTGAAAAAAAGTCACACCAAAAACAATAGGGGGGTTTACCCCAGCTAAAAGACATATGCATGTCACAGGAAAAAAATGGATCAACTGTCTTGACCTTGCTTATCGTATATAGTTTAGAAAGTAAAAGTGGTCCTTATAATTTATATATTAATTTTAAAAGTTAAGGTATATAAAATAATATTTTATATATATTTTTGTTATTATAGTAAAATATTTTATTTCCACCCCCTCTAAAAATATTATGCTGACAGGTCAGTCAATTTATACCTCTGTTCTTGAAAAAATAAAATTCTTTTCTTTTTTTATCTTTATTAATTAACCCACATCTGTTAAGCGATAAATAAACCATAACATCCGCTGATTGTTCATCTAAAAAGTATTTAAATTAGAATACTTTTTTTTTGTATAATTTTGCCTCAGTCCACAATTTTTCATACGAGATTCAGAACAACCCAATTTTCACCAACATCCGCAATTCCGCTGACTTTATTGAGAAGAGGAATTAATGGGATACAGATGGACGGATATCGCTTTAATTGGCACCAGAGTCGAACCATTGGCTACCGGTAACAGTGATGGATGCCTTTCCATTTGAATTCATCAGTTCACTGGCCATCAGCCCTGAAATTGGTACCCTGCACTGCCCGGCCAGGTACCAGCGGTTGGTTTGGTTATTTGCTTTTCCCCTTCCATTAGTGCTCTATTTACTTATTGATTGGAATATTTTGATTAATTTCTTTGTACTAATATATTATATATTCCGACATTGATTCTAAAATATATACATATTTCAATAAGAAAACAATTGAAACTAGATCAAAAATGAAGAAAAATGTCGCTGACCACACCTTTCTATTCCAATCCGTTGAAGATATATAAAAAATCTAAGATTTTATTAGGTAACCCACGTTGTTCACCATAAAAGCTGTAATATCTCCATAAAAGATGTTTCATAATTTTGACCACATTTGATCACATGTAGCCTTGGGTTTTCCAAACGGGACCTAAAGAACAACTTGATCTTTAACATATTTAGGAAAGTTTCAATTTTTTATATTACTTTAAGGTTCAACTTTTTTCGAAAAAACAATCCACAAAATTGCTAACATCAGAAAATCTTGCACATTTAATCAGCTTTAGAATTGTATGATCAAATTAATGATTACTTCTGGATTACATAAACAAATTTACTTTGAAGCCGGAAAAATATGGTGCTTTTATTTGCTCTACAAATCAGGAAATTGGGTGAATAAAAGATTATGATAATGGTTTGATGAAAATCTGTATTTTAAACAAAATAAACTGTTCATAGGTGCAAAAAGCAAAGGAAAAAAATATTTTTTATTAATATAGGAAAACTGTAAATAAAGCACCGCCAGATCAAAGGAGTCCATTATTTTATTCGATTTTCAAATATTCGTCCGTTGATTGGAATGCAGCATCTTACTCTCTCAGCCTCTACCTTCATTCATAACATCAGACGATGCTGTAATTTGGCTCTGGTCTCTAGAATCTTCGTTTGTAAAACCGCAATGCTGATCACTACCGTAGCTAAGAGGATGGGCTTTTTATGTAGCTCCACACTTCAAGTAGGTGTATCGATTAACTGAATGAAAAATCTCAACCCATTTAAAAATAAATAGTATAATTCATAATGTAAAAGCAAGGATGTTCAAAGTACAGAGAAAAGTCTGTTATTATTCTTTCTTTTTATTATGAAACGTTAGGTCGGTATCTAAAAATTATTTCTAATAAACAAGAATTTTTCATTCATTCCTTTTTGCTCCAATGAAGAGTTTATTTTGTTTAAAATACAGATTTTCATCAAGCCGTTATTATAGTCTTTTAGTTGCCCAATTTTCTAATTTGTATGGTAAATTAAAACACCATGTTTTTCCTGTTTCAAAAGTTAATTTCTCAATGAAATCATCAAGCAGTCATTAATTTGATCATACCATTGAAACTTTGGTTAAATGTGCAAGTTTTTGTGACATTTGCAGTTTTGTAGGTTGTTTTTTTTTTCGAAAAACGTTGAGCGTTGAAGTAATATAAGAAATTGTAACTTTCCTTTACCTAAAAAAATCTAAGGAATTTTTACATATCTACAACGGATTGGAATTGAAAGGTGCTGTCAGCGGCATTTTTCTTCATTTTTTGGTGTAGTTTATACATTTTTTTTTTTTAGACTAATGAGGGACCCACCATATATATATATATATATATATAAATTATTGACTATATTATATTAATATGTTTAGTAAGGTTCTTGAGGTTCAGTCATAATTATGACTGAACCTCAAGAACCTTACTAAACATTATATATATATATATATATATATATATATATATATATATATATATATATATATATATATATATATAATTTATATAACAGGAATTTAGATTGAATGTCGGAAAATTTGTTATGTAATATAACACTACTCATAATATGAGTAGTTATTACTATTTTAAAACTAATTGATGATTAATATTTTTAAAAATAACTGAATTTGTCACAGATTTGAAAAAAAAAAATAACTGTCAATATATTTTTTTAAAATTTATTTATTATTATTTACAACTGTATATACAATTAGTAAATTTGATGAAAATGATATCTCAATAACATGTAAAGAACTACTCACTAGTAGCACTTCAACAAAAGTTCTGATTAGAAGGTCTCTTGGACCAGTGGATTTTAGTAGGTACGGAGTTTATTATGAAAGGAAAGATATCAGGTTTGAGTCAAATCAGCAACATATGGAACATTAAGATCTTAATGGATATGTTTATTTGTGAAATAATAACGAGCATTGAGAATTTTAAGAAGGATTTTGGATTGTAAGGATCGGATACGAGAAAAATTGGAAGGTTTAGTAGAGCCCGAAAGCTCAACTCCGTACGTCCAAATGGGTATAATTACTGTCATGTAAATTAGTTTTTTTTTATTCATTGTGAGCTCTAAACGCTAGTCTGGTAAATGAGTCTGATACGACGAGCAGTTTCTTGTCTTTTAAGTCTGGTGTGCATATTTTTAATTGGTAAATTTAAAACTATTACATTTTGTATATGATAATTTCCTTGTTCTTTCTTTCATATTCTTGTGTTATATTATAATTCTTTCTCTCCTTCAATTGCTTCCTTGTTGGTTAATATTTCATAATAAACTTAGACAAAATAAATTTAATATCTTTTGGGAGTTCTATAATTTAATTTATTTAAGCAAATGCAACAACGGACGCTTTTATAATTAAAAAACTATAATTATTTACCTCATAATGATATGTAAAAAATATACCATAGTATTTATAGTTAATATAAATTAATCTAATTCAACTCCATATATAATTTATGGATAGTAATTAATATATGATAAATATCTTTATCGTTTATAAAATAATAAATGATCATAATTAAAATTATTTTCAATACATTTTTTTATTGTTATATGAAAGGAGCACTTTCATGTTGATATGAAGAGAGTAAACATTTGCCTATTTAAGAGGATAATTAATGGCGTCCAACAAGGACCAACTCGCCCACTAAGTTTCAAGTCCTGTTATTCTCTAATTTCCATCACATTATTTGCCTCTCACTCTGATCACAGGTTTAAATTTCCCTTTATCCGTCACAGTAATGTTATGTCTATAAATAATGTTTTAAATTGCCAACTTGCTTCGTAATTAGTAATTGCGCTTCATTGCATCGTTGGTGTAAATAACATGTCTGGATCGGTTATACCGTCCTGTGGGCTGATTGCGGTGTCGATGTTTTTAGAGCTGAAGTTAAATTAGTCGAGAAAACATTTTAAATATCAACCGCCTGTTCTATTTAATCGAGTAAATGTTTTTAAACGTTTTAAAAGGTTTTATATCGTAATTTAGTTAGCTTCCTCTTTCATAATATTGTTATGTGATATTTATATTACAGTAAGTTGGCTATGAATGTTAAGTTCATAGAAATTTAGAATTAGCTACCGAAAAAAAATAACAAGAAACCCAGGTATCACAAGACTTTTAAAATGTGTAACTTTAGACATTTTAAAAGTCCTGTGAACAAAAAAATACTACAAACGTTTTTTATTGGTTTTTAAAAATATCAAAAAGCTTAAGATCAAACTTTGTGAGTGTCTTTTAATTGTATTATTTTTGTTATTTATAATTTAGATAATTTTTTTGTTAATTATTATTTTACATAGAAATTATAAATGAATTTGTAAACCATTAAATAAAATATTTAAATTATTTTTTTAGTAATAAAGCAAGAAATAAAATAAAGTAAATAACAAGAAGTAAAAACATTTAAAAACACAATAGAAAAAATAGACTAAGCTACAGGTCATAACATCATAATTTCTTCAATAGTATATGTTATAAATAATAATTGAGAATATATATATATATATAAAAATCTTGGAAATGTTAAAGGTATTAAAAAAAATATGTAAAAGTTAAACTTAAATTTTTAGAATATCATTCTAAAAATATTTTAAAATTTCCAAGCATATTGTATATAAGGACCCTCGAAATGAATCTTGACCTTTCCGCCCTGGTTAGAATAGGTGCGGTTACCTGTAAGATAGACCGCACTTCCTGCCCTAGTTGGAATGCATAATGATGCTAAGCCCCAATAAAAAAAAAAAAAAAAAAAAAAAAAATGTGAAAATAACAAAAATCCTTATGTAGTCAGTTCTTGAGTCTGATTTAATTTAATCCGTAAAAATTACAATGAAATGATGCAGATGTCTTGCCTTGTGTGTGATCTACCATATCTGCCTATTTTTTACAGCTTTAATGCATAACATGTTTTAAGTGATGTTTGGAGATGAGCGTATATGACTAAAGCAGAAGAGGATCCTTAGAAGCACATTCGAATACCCTTTTATCTAAGATATTTGGTCACTAACGTTTCTAGGGGTTGTAGAAGTCTGCGTAAATTTTCTAAGATTGGACTGTGACATTGTCTCTTGGTATTGTACGTTATCATGTATTAGATGATATGGTATATGTATAAAAATATGAATACTGAAATTAAAAACAATACGTTAATACAAGGTAGCTTAAACTACTAATTTAATATCATATTATTGTTTTACCATTAAGTAAAGTCCTTTAAAAAATATCTGATTACTCTATAGGCGAAGTATAAAGAAAAGGCTGTTTTAACGTTTTTTGTCCAATGACTGAATTATTTTAAGCTTGATTTAGCTGGGGATAAGGACTAATGTGCTCCGCGAATTTAGATAATGTTTAACTATATATATTTAACATATTTATATTTACCATGTCTTCAAAACATTTTTCTTTTTAGGTATGAACATTTCTGTATATTTAGGAACAATGGCACGCGTTCCTGACCAGCCCATGTGCGTACCACCCGGAGGCGTTGAGATAGGAGAACGGTGCCGGAGTTGTGGGTTGCACTCCTTTAGTGTGCACTCAGGGCTGACAATTATCGTTAACGGGAGCCTGGATTATTAATGGCATCATTCGACCTAATAGTTCTGTCCACTTGCCCCGTCTTCATTTGGAGTCGCTCTAAGATATTGTCCTGTCCGATCCATATTTATCGCCCCGGAGGCTCGTTGCATTAACTATATTGTCCAACCCTCGATGTAAATGAGCACTTATTAAGGCAGTACCCTTACTATATGAGAGCTATTTATCAGGAGATGCAATGGGCAATATCTAAAGTTGTAGAGGATAAAACCAATAAAGGAAATATTATCTTTTATACAGGTGCTCGAATAATAACATTTAAAACTAACGTAGTATTTGTACATAACTTGGCATTTCCTTCTCTACGCTTCAGGCTAATAAAAAAAAATTATAATAAAAATCATGATTATATTAATAACCATATTACCAAAACAGTAGAACCACGTTTTGCACCTGTGTCTTTCTCATCGAGAGCAATCTAAGAAACAACACCTTCACTCACGAGGAACAGCCAATTCAAACGAAGGCCAGGTGAAGACAGAAGGAAACTTGTTTACACATTAAATAAATTTAGTTATTTTTAAATTCACTATTTAGACCAAATAATACCGATCTATGTTTTATCTACCTATATCATGTCTCAAAAAAATAATTCTAAATAAAAACTTAATATCTTCCTTTATGTTCTTAAGTAACCCTTCAGATCTAGCTTTATTTCTCACGTGTGCTATAAAATCCATCAAAAAAAATAAATAAAAAAATCACTAAAAATAATGAAAAGTATAATTGTATTTTTAACCATTAATTTCAGGAATAGATATCCATCAGATAAAAATCATTACTGCAAATTAAGAAACAAACGTAAGACAGAAATTAAAAAATACAAAATTCAAAAATTACATGACAATACAGAAATACTTAATATCACCAACAATTATGGAATACCACCAAAAAATACTTAACTACAAAAACTGTAATCATCCTCTACTAACCGAAGCCAAAACCTGATCGAAATCTGACGGTGAAAAGTCACTCATTTTTGACCAGCATCTTTTCCAATCTTATAACCCACATCCAGATATCCTTAATCCTGCTCACTAGAATATATTGAATCAGAACTTGATATCCCACTCCAAATGTCTCCTCCCCCTAAAGCATTCCATCCTTCAGAAACATTAAACATAATTTACAGATTACCTTAAACAAAGCTCCTGGACACGACCTACCTAAACCCAAAAAGCCACCTGAGCTCCCATCCTCATACCGTCCTATTTGTCTCTTACCAATCATGGGTAAAATCCTAGAAAAACTCATTTTAAAACGTTTATATCCTATTTTAGAATCCCATCATGTAATCCCAGATTACCAGTTAGGATCCCGTACATCACATTCAACAATCCAGCAGTGTCATCGTGTGGTAGACGTTGTCTCCTCTGCATTTGAGCGAGGAATGTACTTCACGGGAGCCTTTCTTGATATAAAACAAGCGTTTGACCGAGTCTGGCATCCGGGACTGCTGTATAAGCTCCATCAATTCCTACCTTCTACATATTTCCTTATTATTCGATCCTATCTCAGTGACAGAACCTTTAAAGTAAACCACAAATTTTCCTATTCTCCCCTTTTTACCCAATATGCCGGAGTTCCTCAAGGTAGTCCCTAGGTCCCATCTTCTACCCCGTGTATACAGCTGCCATCCCGACTCATGCTACCACTGTCCTCACCACTTACGCTGATGACTCATGCGTGTTATCAGTAAGTAATAATCCTTGCGTTGCGTCCCAATCACTACAATCTCATATTACTAACATTCAAGTATAGTGTCGAAATTGGAGAATTAAAATAAATCCCAACAAATAACCTTTATACTCTTCGTCGATAACCTACGACTTCCTGTCCTACAGTATCCTTTAATGATATTCCACTAATACCTGTTGAACAGATCCGCTACCTAGGACTCCACTTGGACAAACGTCTTACTTGGAATCCACCTACAAGACTAAAACGACAAGAAACTGCTCGTCGTTACAGACTACTTCAACATTTATTAGACAAACGTTCAAAGCTCCGAATTAATTACAAAAGACTCATTTACATGACTGTGATTAGACCCATTTGAACGTACGGAGATGAGCTTTGGGGCTCCACTAAACCATCCAATTTATCTCTTGTCCAATCCTTACAACCCAAAATCCTTCGAAAAATCCTCAATGCTCCATACTTTGTCACCAATAAACTTATCCATAAAGATCTTAATGTTCCATATGTTACTGATTTAGCCCAAACCAGATACCTATCCTTCCATAGTAAGCTCCATAACCACTCCAATCCACTAGTCTCTCAACTTGCTCCCCACTCCATTCCCGATAATCCGCCGAGACGTCTGAAAAGGAGATGGCATAGAAGAGACATTCTAGTGCTGAATTTTTATTGAAGTGCTACAATTGAGTAGTTCATCACAAGTTATTAACATGCCATTTGATTCACTATCAACACATTTACTTAATGTATATTATTATGTATAGTTGTAAATAAAAATAAATTTAAAAAATAGAAAAAAAAAACCTTTAATTTAATTTTATCTTATTTTCACTTAATGCTATTTATTTTATTTTATTTTTTTTTTAATTTATATATTTCACCCAGATGTATATTGTATATTTTATATTATAAATGTATGGCATAATTCTTTTATTTATTTTTCCTTTCTTTTTTTTAGTATTTTTTTTCGTTATTTATTTTTTAGTTTATTTTTTTTTTTTTTTACTGCACATAATGTGTGAATATATTCATCTATTTATATTGCTTATTGCCCACATTTATAGCAGATACTTAGATAAGGATGTACAGTTACTGGGCCAACGGTTGTGAAAGGATATATAAATCAGGGTAAATCCTACTGATTATGAAAACTTTCAATCTTCGCTAAAAAAATCATTCTAGTTCATATAGAAGACATTTGACAGCGCTACCATCAGAAGTTTTGTATACGCTATAACAACTATGAGTTATAGTAGTAATGTTGACCGTTCCTCGAAATACAGGTTTGATAGAATAAATCTTTTATATACTTAGGATCTGATCTAATCACGGAGTGACGTACTCAAAAATATTCGCAGTTGGATCAATGCTATAAATCGATGTTTACGTATTTTAGGTGTAAGAATCACACCTCTAGAACCAGAGTTAACCTCTACAAGACCATGTTTCGCCGATTGTTTCCATATGGATCAGAAACATGGGTAACTAAAAGTTTCTAAAAGAGTATACTCTTGATATTTATTGTAAAGGCTAATTCTAAAACGAAACTTCGGAGTTTTTAGAGAAGATGAAGTATGGTGGTAAAGAAAACACAAATAACTAAACGACATATATAATTTTGAAAAGGACATAATCAGGGTTACAAAGCTTAAGAAGTGATGGGTTATCAATGTTCCACTCATGGATGACCCCAAGATACCAAAGAAAATTATAAAAGATAAATTGCACTGAACTGTGTTGCTTTTGAATTACTTGCTGGTTACAGATTTCTGCATAACCTCATCAATATTTATATATGTCTTGACCCTTGACAAATTTAGAAATCCGAAAATTCATTTTTGTCATTAAATAACTCAAACCAACGCTGCACTGTGAAAACAAAAATCATGTTCTTTTAGTGGCTACCGTTTTTTATTTTTACCAATAGTGTCTTAATATTAAATGGTCTTGCGATTAAATGGCAGTGGTCTTGAGATCTATTGGAAAATAACTTTCACAATCCACCAGTTCACACAATGACGCAGCTGGGGGAACAACGCTGGAATCTCTTAGTGGCTGGCTGAGTACCTTCATAAGTTATGGGATAGGCTTGTTTCAGGGATCTCTAGGCTTAGAGATCAACACTTGCCTTTGGAAGCTCAAAATATGATTAGTTTTTGGGCCTTGATAGTCTCCTCTTGAAGAAGCTACAGGTCACAATCATATTAAGCATATTTTTTTTTTTAGCTCATCTTCTATAGGGCACCCATTCGATATAACAATGCGCTTTGCTGGATTCACTAAAAGCCTTATGGGAATTGAATCCTCTCCGATAATTAAACTATCATGTGCTGACAGCAATTGATCGATCTGATCTTTATTGCTTAGTTACACACAGAATCGATTATTATTCTGTTTTATACTAATAGGATCTACTAATTTTGCTAAACTCTCAATATGACATTTTTGTTTGATACCTTTAATAGTAGGTAGGACGATTGAGTACTCACGTCTGGATACTGATTGATGTACAATCATTTGCGCGTCTGTTGGTAGTTTGGGATCATTTTGGGTTTCATTAATATTCGTTATACTTTGAGATTTGGAAATCATATTTTTTTTACCACAAATATTCAATCTGTCATTTTAATGAGTTCTTTCTTCCATTGTACCTTGGCACCCAGTTCTCATGTTTTTTCCAAGTGCCGTTGCACACTTGGCAAAAATATCTCCAAAATTTTAGTTCTATTAACCCATAATTTAATTCAAATTTTAATTTTTACTGTTATTTTTTTTAAACTTATTTATTCCACTTTATATTTTTATTTTATTTTTCATTTTTTTATTGTAAATAAATTGTGGATTCGTTGCCAACCGTATTACGTCTTGCCCTTAATTGTGGCAGATTGTAATGCTTCTTCTATAAATGTTTTTTTAAAAAATCTTATGGAATTCTTTATGGTCTGGAAGCATGTACTAAGAGAAAAAAAAAATGTTTTAACCGTAATTATTCCAATTTATGGGCAATGGTAAGTTTATTGAATCATTCCAGTTACATCAGGGTGAGGCTATGAAGGAGTAAGAAATGCATCAGATGAGGAAGGACATTATCCAGAAGCTGGGCTAGGATCTAATCAGAGATTAAATAATAATGCAATCACGGCACAGACTCGGATTATTCCGGATCGTGAAAAGTTTAGAGCCTAGCTAGTCCTGAATACGTTGACCCTATCGCCTTTGGGGTCTCAACTAGCGGTCTTTATTCGGCCTATACCGCGTCGCTACTGGCGCCAGGATTATAATCATCTCTAAGGAACTATTAATATTTATAACTCATTAAAACACAGTTATGCACTGCAAATTTATTACTCCAATGTAAAGAGTCTTAATGGAAAGTCTTATATTTCCTAGGAGACCAAATCTTTTAATATAATAGCATTTTTCAATCAAACTATATTTCCTTTCTGAACTACCCCTTATAGGAGAATCATGACAATAAAACTAGCTCTTTAAATAATAATAATAATAAAAAAAGAGTTTTTTGTCAATTCACCATTTCGTTTCAGGGTCATTCCATTTAAAGTGACCTAGAGGTGGTTGCTTGACCATTTTAAAGAATTATGAAACTTTCCAGTTTTTCTCTCCTATGTCTAAAGCCTTGAAATCTATTTATTTTTTTTTAAATTATTATTATTATTTTTTTACCTCAAAGAGTTTATTTAAGGTGACCATTTTTGTTTTACTGCACACGCTTAATTTTGCGATTGCAAGGTTTTACAAGTGGGACAATACTTACGCAAAGGTTGACACATCCCTTAAAGAAAAGATTGAAGACGACAACCCCATCATTACAAAGAGACTTTTTGCAGAACTAACACAAAATTATCCAAATCACGAAGCAATTCTTACTGATGCATCGAAAATTGATGGAGAAGTCGGTTACGCAGTGTTTTTTAACAATGCCTTGCTGAAATTTAACTTACCGTCACTAAATAGTGTTTACAGTGTTTTTACAGGAGAACTATTTGCGATATACCAAGGTCTTCTATTAATAAAATCTACTAAGACAAAAAATACTCTTTTGGTAACAGACTCTCTGAGTTCATTATTGGCAATGAATTTTGAAGGCAACTCTGAAAATGCCCTAGTACGGAAGATTAACAAATGCCCATGCCACTCACATTGTGGCATCTCCGGAAATGAAGCTGCAGACAGAGCAGCAAATCTCACGAGACTGAACCAAATAGGAACCGTTATAGAAGAAATAATCTTGACGAGGCTTAGAATAGGAATCAGCTTAGAATCAGCTTTCACACACGGTTACCTGATGAGAAGGCTAGAACCACCGATTTGTACAACTTGCATGACAACACTGAGATTGAAACGCATTGTGACAACATGCACACTATACTCTGACGCCAGTAAATACAATATACCCTCAAGTATAGATAAAGCACTGAAAGACAAAAGACAAAATCAATAACATTTTTGAATTCCTGGAATTTTGTAAAATGTTTGACAAAATTTAATATGTGTATTAAGCCGCTAATAAGTCGATGTGAGTAGATGCGGAAAGTAGTAAAAGAAAAAAGAAAAAAAGAACATTCATAATTTTGAAAGTATTTATCTTTGAACGATGAAACAAAAAGAATCTTGTTATTGCTTTTGCAAATACAAAATTTGGGGTTAATAGTTTATTTAGCTTCTTTGTATCTTAACATTTTTCTCCACCTCCCTTTTTCCTATAACCGTGTTGCAGAGGTGGTAGTAGATTGAATTAGCCTTCTTTATTCTGTTGGATATCTCCTGGTCTACCTTTCCGTTCCTGCTTATCACTGTTCCCAGGTAAGTGTAGTCGTCTGCCATTTCCAGTGCTTCACCCTTGCAAAATACCTCAACGTATTCTTGTTCCCGACCAATTTGCATTATTTTACTCTTCTTGACATTAATGGTCATTCCCTTCCTTTCAAGCTCGGCCTCCCATTCAATTACAGCTTGTTGTAGGCTCTCTTTGGTATCAGCTATAAGAACAATGTCATCTGCGAATACCATTACTTGAGCAAGGATTGTCCTCATATTCCACTTTCCAATAGTAGTACGGGCTGTTCTACGTTTGCACATCTTCAAAATCTCATCCATGTATATAATGAACAGGAGGGGGCTCAAACTATCTCCTTGTTTTACACCTTTATTAATTGCAAACATTTCGGACTCTCTTCCATTAATCCTCACTACTCCTTTGGAATCATGATAGGTCGACTTAATAGCTTTTATCAATCCTTGCGGGATGTTCTTTCTTGAAAGAGCGTTCCACAGTTCCTGCCTAGGAACCGAATCAAAGGCAGCCTTCAAATCTATAAATGCCAAGTAAATACTCTTTCCCCGGTCCCATGACTTATCTATTATTGTTCTGAGAGAGAAGATATGGTCTTGAGTCTGGCGTTGAGGCCTGAAAGCAGCCTGCTCCTCTTCCAAGTCGTTCTCCACTAGCTCTCTCAGCTTCTTTTCTAATATTGATGTATAGAGCTTGTACACAACCTGGGATAGACAAATAGGTCTATAGTTCTCACATTCGCTAGCATTCCCCTTTTTGTGAATCGGAACAATGATGTTGTATTCCCATTCCTCAGGGATCGCTTTTTCAGTAAGTAACTTCTGAAAAAGACACTGTAATGATTTCATTAGTTCTGACCCACCAAATTTGATGAATTCAGGGGTGATGCCATCTCTTCCTGGTGCCTTTCCGAGTCTTAATCTCTCCACCGCTGCTTACACTTCCTCTTCCCATATCACCTCATCCCATTCTCCCCCTAAATCCTCTCTAGGCAGTCTCTCCTCAGCATCTTCAAAAAACACTTCTTTGTAGTGGCGTCTCCTCCATCTTTCTAAAATACCTTGGTCCCCAGTAATCAATCTGCCTCCTTCATCTTTTACATTTCGTATTGGTTTACTCATCCTTCCTTTCATTGCCTTGATCTTTTTCCAAAAAACCTTGATGTTTTCATGATAATTTCTCTGTAAGTTTTGACCAAATTCCTCCCAGCTTCTTCTCTTTGCCGTCCTTACTACTAGCTTGGACTCGTTTCTTCTTCGAACATATAGTTCCCAATTGACTGGAGTCTTGTGCTTATAGTATTCCTTCTATGCTGCCTTCTTTCTCGCAACTGATGCTTTCACCCTATCATTCCACCACCTGGATCTTTTGCGTGCAGGTGAAACATAGGCAATGCCGCAAGTAGCAGTAGCAGCCTCCAGGATGGCTTTCTTTATTCCTGTCCATATTGTATCTACACTTCCATCCATAATGGTATCCTGAAGTTTAGAATCCAATAGACTTGAGTATTCCATTCTTTTTTCAGGTTCCTGGAGCTTAATAACGTCAATTTTCTGGTAACTTCTTGGATGTTCCTTTCTGGGGGGAAGAATTTGAGTATCTCCGACTAACAGGAGGTGATCTGAGCCAATTTCTGCACCTCTTATCACTTTGATATCAGTAAACAGTCTTCTAATCCGTCGACTGTAAATGTAGTAGTCTATTATACTATTTACATTCCTTTCTTCAGCGGAAAAAGTTATTTTATGTATCTTTTTGTGTGGAAAGAACGAGTTTCCAATTAGGAGATCGTAGTCAACACACAAATCAATAAGTCTTTGACCATTACCATTTTTAGTACGCTCACCTCCATGCCTTCCCATAACTCCGTGTGCTCTGGCATAGTCATTCCCAGTCCTAGCGTTGAAGTCACCCATAATAATTACTCCTCTATTCTTGTCCTGGCTTTTAATGATTTCTCTTTCCAGCTCGACATAAAACTGTTCTTTATCCAGAGCAATAGCATCTTCGGTGGGAGCATATACTTGAATAATAGTCACTTTACCTATAGGTAATTCCAGGTTTGCCGTGATTATTCTAGGAGAAACTGGTTCCCAATTTTCTACTTTTGCAAAGAGACTGTCCCTCATAATCATTCCTACACCTTCCTTTGCCCTCATTCCCGCAGGAACTCCGGAATAAATGAGTTTATTTAGCTACTTTTGTTTATTCTATGTGAAAATGAAAGGGCAAATTGAATGTAAAATTCATCAAAAATACATTTATCGAGATCACGTGAATATATATTGGTAGAATAATCACTACCAATATTAATAATATGATGAAAACCCTCATTTTTCAAGAAAACGTATTTTTTTGAAAAGTCGTACATATGACTTTCAATAGGTCTGATTGAACTGGAGACAAAAATCTGAAGCTAACACAAATTGTAGTTCTTATTTATTTGCTCTTTCGCCCTATTGAATGATCTCAATATACCATAAGTCCTCGACCTCATACCCCTTAAATTTTCGAAATTCCATCACAACCTTTCCTTTCATTCTAACCCTCTAGCTCAATCATTATCCAGTTCAACACATCCTGATTTTTTATTTTATTTTATTATTATTATTTTGTTTTATATGTGTATATATACAGTGGAAACGCGTTATTTCGTCACTCGATAATTCATGTTACTCGGTAATTCGTCATTTTTTTTTTATATATATAAATTTTTTTTCCCCTATTTTCTTTTCAATTGTTTATTTTTCTGAGAGTCTGGTTCAGGCCGGTAACAGAGACATATCGGTCCCACGTTGGCCTCTCATTACGTTTGGTTTTTTTCATCTGTTTGGGCCCAAATTGGACACAGGTGTTAAGTGTGATTACGTGGACTGATTTATAGAATTTCAAGCAAATTGCTCGAGGATCTTTGCCAATAATTGAAAGTATAGGAAGCGGTATTTCAGCAAGACCGAGTTCGTTGTTGTTGATTGTTTTTTAAGGACAAAAAACTGCTATGGTTATTATTGCACATACCCAAAATTTAGACAATAACAAATTCCTAATCAAATTATATTAACCTCCAAAAAAAAAAAAAATAAATAAATAAAAAAAAAAAAAATAAAAAAATAAATAAATAAATAAATAAAAAAAAAAATAAAAAATAATTAAATAAAATAAATAAATACAAAAAAAAAAAAATAAAAAAAAGAACATTAAATTTTGTCATATAATCCAATTTACTTGATCAATTTTATCGTACTACAAACGTATTGTTTGCTATCGCCCAAGGCCATACAGAGCTAACGAGGCACACCATACTTATCCATATCTCTCCTGTACTGAGGGCACTCCTCAAAGATATGCCTCACTGTTAGGGCAACTCTGCAGAGTTGACACTGAGGGGGATCTCTCTTTGCCATCAGGTAGTCATGTGTTAAACGACAGTGTCCAATTCTTAGCCGTGTGATTATCACCTCCTCCCTTTTGCAATGTCTTGAGGAAGAGGCCCAGCCACCGATGTTCGGTCTGATTTTGTTCAATTTATTATTTTCTGATGCAGACTATGCACTCTGCCAGTCACCCAAAATCAAGTTAACAATACAAGACCGAGTTCGTTATCAGAGGATAGGTACGGACTTGCAGCCCCCCACCGCGCCTCCGGTCAGCTGTCTAGGGAAGCATTGTGGCACTACTGCAAGGTCAGTGTCAAAATTCATAGATATGTAGCTGTCATCATGTCATAGCAGCTATACTCCTCTCCTGTCACCGGTGTAGTCCAACTTATTAAGAAAATAGTGTACCTAGTTATTTTAACGCTCTAACTAGTTATTTTAATGCTTTAACTGTAGTTATTTTAATTTCTTAACTTTATTTATTTTGATTTTTTTAACTGCATTTATTTTAAGATTTTAACTTTATTTATTAAAATTTGTTAACTTGTATTTTAAAATTTAACTTTATTTATCTTAAGTATTGATGACGTCGAAGAATGTGAAAGAGGAGAAAAATCTAATTAAATGTTAGCTGTAGGATAAGGTTTTATAATTCCCTTTTATGGTTTAAGTGGATCTTTATTATCATTAATGTTATTATTATTGATATTATTGTTGTTGTTTTTTTCCGTTGTTTTTTTGTCGGGTATTGATCTATTGATTCATGTGTTTTTTTGTAATTATGGAAAAAGGGATAGGAATAATTAGAGGGAGTTATGTACGGATATGAATATGTATATATATATATATATATGTGTGTGTGTTTTGTAATATTTACCTATTTATTTATTGATTCTTATAGATCAAAATTATTCATTTATTTTAATACATTAATGTCATTGTTAGCACTTTTTAGCAAGTATATTTAATAACCAATTTTAGCAAAGACATTTAGCATTTCTTTGATTTTCATAGTATATGTGAGTATACGTATATGTGCACATTTATGTTGATTTTTTATTTTTTTAATTCAGGGATCTGAACATGTATGTGTGTTGGTTGCGATTGTCTGGAATTGGCCTAATATGATGCAGGTAACAGATATACAGAATGATTACAATTTTGAGATTGGCCAAACAGTATGGGTTTCGAGGACCGAAGGGCCTACTCAGGAAGCGGTTGTTGCCTCCGTGATATCGGTGCCTACCGAAGGAGGAGGCAAAAATAAGCTTATTAAAGTTCCTATTGAGGAGAATGGAGTGATGAAGAAGGATGATTCAGTCTGCCCTATTTGTGGCTTGTATAGGGCAAAACGGTTCCTATTGAGGATGTATTCACGAAGTTACCCAAACTAACCACTAAAACCACGGAGGCTTTTAAATGGTCTGCCACGTTCAAATAAATGGAAACTTTCGATGCAGCGATAAATTCTTAAATAATATTAATGCAGAAAAAAAAAAAAAAAAAAAAGAAAAAACAATATAGAAGACAAGGATACTAGTAAAACTTAGAATCCGCAGAGAGCAAATAAAGCAGACCGAGGACGTCGGCAAGAACAATATCAATATGAGATGGCCCAGTACAATTATTATAACAGAAGAAAGAAGGTCGTCCAGACAATAATGAATGCAATGTCCCTTAAAGGTCACCGAAATCGATGCCCATTTTAGAAACCTCTTTGAGCAAGTGTACTCCTGCAGACGTGCGGATTATGAAAAATGTGCCCCGATGCCAAACGTCATGAATCTTGATGTCCAGGCAATACGAAAAGCCATTAAATCTACGTCACTGGACACATCACCGGGGCCTGACGGGGTCTTAATCCGCACGATAAAATTCTATGATGTATCCCACATTATTAAGACAATGGCGGAGATCATGCTGAAGGTGGCCTATATACCAGAACCTTTACGTCAAGGGCGCACACTCTTAATATACAAGGGTAAGGGCGATGTTAAAAATATTTCATCATGGAGACCCATATACTCTATTGTGCGCCGAATCATAGAAAAGGTTCTGGACCAGGAACTGAGAAAGCAGGTCACCTTCCATAGGAATCAGAGAGGTTTTATTAGGGGCCTTCCGGACTCCCTTCGAACACCTCAACTGCGATGCTCTACGCTCCGCGGAGGTACCGTGGGTTAGGACTGATCCGCTGTCAATGGGAGGCTCCTCTGCAGCACTGGTCCATTGCTCAGCGACTGCCTAATGTTCCGGACGCTCTGTTCCAGTCCACATTCCATTATGAAAAAGAGATTACTGAATGTGCTAAGAGACTGGGTGTAGATCAGAGCCACTGGAGCGTGAGAGCTCTACGACGGTCGCTGAGAGAGGGCGCTTTTGAGAAATGGGCCAATTGCAGGTGGGAGGGCGTTGGTGTACCTCATTTTAAGGAGACGCCGAGAGCTAATCGATATATTTGTGAAAAACAAATACTTTCGGGGTCTGAATGGACCAACGCCCTAAAACTCAACATCAATTATGCACCCCTGCGGGGAGTCCCAGGTGCCAGCGGACAGATAGGAGAGGTTGGGTCCCTTTGTCGCAAGTGCGGCAAAGAGTCCGAAACACCAGCCCATGTGCTGGGAAAATGTCCCAACAACTCACTCCTGATCACACGCCGTCACCACAGGGTCAAGAATGAATTGATAAGGCTCCTCAAGAATAAAGGCTTTACCTGCTTTGACGAGGTATACTGCATCGATACCAACGGGTCCACGAGGTATGCGGATATTGTCGCGTTTCCGAAGAACGGACGGACAGCGCTCATAGTGGATGCTACTGTAAGGTATGAAAATAATAACCTCGATCAATCAGGTGAAGTAGAAAGGGAGAAAATGGATATTTATGAAAAATGTATCCCTCTCCTCAAAGAGAAATTCCGCGAGACATTCGGAAATAGAGATTTCTCCGTGAAAGGATTATGGTTTGGGTCTCGCGGAGTCATCCCGGAAAAAACAAGGAGCTTTTTGGAGGACCTTGGCGTGGAGGTGAGGGATATAGTGATAATGGCCGAAAATATAATATTGGACTCCCTGGGAATTATTCACCACCACATACATGGTGCATAGGATGGCCCATTGCAATGTACAGTTATTAAATGTGCATTTATGTATATGAATGTGTGATAGATATGTGAAACATTAGGGGGGAATAACATAAAATGAAAGAACAAAGTAAAAGAGGAAAAGAAGCGAAAAAGGAAAAAAAAAAAAAAAAAAAAAAAAAAATGTTATTAGTTTGTCTAGTATTAGGTAATATTAAGTAGTATATTATATAATTATAACTAAATTATAAATTACAGTGTTGTCTTTAATTGGATAGATGAGTATGCTGTGTTTATAGCAACCCAATAAAGTTGGGCAGCACTATGTTTATTTATAATTGTCTCAATAAAGCATATATCTCTCTTTTATTGTAAGTAATGTGTGAATGTAATTATGAAGTCATCTGTATTATTTAGTGCCCCCATTTGTGGCAGAATGTAATAATTACTCAATAAATGTTTTTAAAAAATAATAATAAAATTATTCATTTCAAGAGAATAAATAAAAAAATCTTGTGTATTTCACTAAATAAAAGTTAAGATATATTGGAAAAACTTGTAAAGTTTTTAATATTTACAAATGGTCAAGGAAACCAATTTTTTTTTTTTTGGATCAATTTAAATGGAATGACCCAATACATTAAGTTAATGCATGTTTTTAATAAAACAATTTACACTGCAAGGTTGATTTAGTATTATAATAAATAAAAAGTATAATAAATATATAACATCAGAAAAATAAACAAATCTATATGAAATAGAAAAAATATATAATAAAATAACTAAATTAATTAAAATAAGTACAAGTAAGTTTGGATTTAGGAACTTCCGGTATTTTTTTTAATTGAGAAGTTTCAGGTCTGGATGTGAATAAACTGTTGTTTTATCAACATTCCAATCTCAGAACTGAAAAATTTGTAAGAGTTTTTTTAGTCAGAAAGTGCAATTTTAAACTGAGTATCGTTTTCAAACGGTATACGTTTAAGGAAGCAGTCTAAATTTTGGAAAAGATGGAGAAATGTTAAGACAATTCTGCCGAAAAAGGAGGATATGGAAGGACTTTGTAACAAACTTTGTTTAATTTCTTCACTATTTGCCGTAAAACGTCCCTCCCGATTAACTGATGCAGGTTGTTTTTTTAAATAAATTTGTATGCATTATGTCCATATCACTGAAGTAAAATGTGGATGCGATTGTTTTAACTCTTAGTAAAAAGGTGAAAATAAAAAGGAGTGTGTCAGCCTCGTGTGGCCAATTTTGAGTCTAGCCAATACAACTTCGTACCTTCCTTCTTCCTTTCTACGACATTGGCGGCTAGATGTAGAGAAGGCGCACCTTAAGAAGGCGAGGCTGTGAAAATTGGCTTATTTTTTTTTCTAATAATAAAAAATGATTAATAATCTAAATAATCAATCTATCTAAATAAAAAAAAAATAATAAACTATCTAATAATCAAAAATTATCTAATAAAGATTTAGCACGAAATGAGTTAAACACTCGCTTTCTGAAGGCGATCTCATCTGCGAAAGCTATTTTATTAGGATTTCGTATTTGGTCATATAATTGGAAAAAATTACTGGAGACAATATTGCACATTGTGGAACTTTTACGTGAACATAAATAAATCAGAAATATTACATTTTAGTATCACTTAAAAATATGTCAACTGTATTAAATGTACTATAACAAAGGTTTTAGGTATTTTTCGAGAAAACAATCCTAAAATGTGGTAAATGGCTTGTTTTAGTTCATAATTATTGAAGATCAGTGTCAGGATAATTTTACCAGCGACTGCCATTTATATAACATACGACGACCGCAGCTAATAATGGCTGTCACATAAATCCTACTTTGTAAAAATTATTAAATATAAATATACATTCGTACCTGACCAAGGGCCGATAAAATACAGCCCCATTAAACAGAATAAACTAATATTTTAGGCATATCATATAAATCATGAGAAAGGGCGGAGTATTATTTACGCATAAGAGTGATAAATATATGTTGATTAGTAACTGGTGACTTGGGAGCAGGTGGATACACGATTCAACCAATACATATCACAATCTGTTTTTTTTTTCAAAAGAGTTATACTCGTATAAATAGAGCTCTAAAAGTGGATTAATGCCTTTGGCACAGATTCCAAAAGCTTTTAACAGAATCTCCGAGGTGGTCGCATAAATTGTGAGCAGATAAGAAACAAGGTCTTAAGACCTGTGTCTAATAGAGCATTATCTTTTGGGTATAACTTTGGCCGCCTCTAGGTAATGAGAGATATTGAGGCTGTTAGTGGCTGAGCAGTATCTCGTCTATTTATTGAACATCGAGGCTCAACCAGATATGCGAGATATGAGGAGTAATTATCCAAGTGGGCGAAGTTAGTGCAATGAAGAACACCTTGAGCTGGTCCTGCAGATAAAATCATAAGTTATAACTAAATAAAATAAAATCAGCGGTTATTTTGTTGGAGAGAGCGGCTTATATTTTTGTTCGCCTACCTCTGTCCCGATGCAACCCGGTTCTACTGAATTGCCCAAAAAATAATTATAGAGAAAAGAAAAAGGCAAGAAAAATAAACAAAGAAATATTTAAATAGAAAATACCTTTCCCAGGTATCAAACTAATTTAATTAACTATTAACAAAATTGAACAAAACAAGCGAAAGAGCAGATGATTGGAAATATTAAACAAACAAAAAAAAAAAAAAAAAAAAAAAATGAAATGAACAATTAGTAATGAACTAAAAGTCTACATTGCAAAATAAAAAAAATATAATAATAATATATATAATTTGGATTAATTTCTTTTTTTTTTTTTTTTTTTTTTTTTTTATCTGATTGCTTTCTAGTCCAGCCAAAACCCACGGATCTTGCAGTCGGGGAGCGTAGTCTATAGCAATATTTCAAATCCAAATTCTCATCTCATATCCAATTCTTGCAATACAAAATCCTTTGAAAAATCCTTAATGCTCCTTACTTTGTCTCAAATACTTATCCATAAAGACCTTAATATTCCATATGTTGCTGATTTTGCCTAAATCTATGCTTTCCTGTTAAACTCCGTAACCATTCAAATCCACCGGTCTTTCAGCCTGTTTCCGATTATATTTCCGACAATCCTTTGATGTGTCTGAAAATAAGATGGCCTCGGGACCTTCTATAGCAAGTGCTTTAAGTGGGTAGTGGCTTTAAAAGCAATATACATGCGATTAACAACATTATAATCACATTTGCTAGGCGTATTTCAATACAAAAATAAATAAAAAAATAATAAATGGTGGCTAGTATAATCTTGTATAAAAAATGAACTGCCAGTTATTTCTGTCCGATTAAAATCGAGATTATTGAAAAAAAAGATGGAATCTTGGTCTAATAATCAGATTATACAAGAGCTAGTTTTTAGAACACACTTAAAGATTAAAACCACTGGAATAATTACGATCATAAACCTTTTTTTTAACTAATTGTACAGGCCCTGGCTCATCAGAGGTTGCGTGCTGTGGTAAAATAACTGTTATAATATTTTTTTCTTTTATTTTTTTTCTCATTCATTGAAATTTACAACGGTACAAGTATATATACATCTAGTAAATGTGTTGTTAATAATTACAATAACATGTCAAAACTTGAAAAGAACTACTCATCAGTAGCAATAACAATTACACACTAGTTCTTTTCAGACGTCTCTGAGGATTATAGGGAATAGAATGGGAAGCAAGTTTACTATGAAAGAATAGGTATCTGGTTTGTGCTAAATCAGCAACAAAAGGGACATAAAGATTTTTATGGATAAGTTTATTTGTGACAAAGTAAGGAGCATTGAGGATTTTTGATTGGATACGGGAAGAAGTAGAAGGTTTAGTTGAGCCCCAAAGCTCTACTCCAAATGTCTAAACAGGTCTAATAACTGCCATGTAAATAATTTTAATTCGAAAAATCGAATGTTTACCGAATTCCTAATAGGGTTTTTTTTTCTGTCCTTTCCTTACATTTTTTCTTTTTTAGATAGATACAATATTTCTCTTTTAACTCTTCCTTCTTATGGTAATATATGGATCCATAATATTATTTATAATATTATCCATAATTTTATGAATTTTGTTTTTTAATTTTTTAGCTATTTAATCGATATATGGTCCTATTTTTTAAATTTTATAATATTGTTTTTTATTTTTTAATGTTTAAAAAAGACAAGAAACTGCTCGTCGTTACAGACTACTTTTAACATATATAAAATTGTTCAAATCTCCCAATTAATTACAAAAGACATATATCCTTTACATGACTGTGATTAGACCTAGGTGTTGAGCTTTGGGGCTCCACTAAACCATCCAATTCATCTCTTGTCCAATCCTTACAATACGAAATCCTTCGAAAGATCCTAAACGCTCCTTACTTTGTTACCAATAAACTTATCTATAAAGATCTTAATGTTCCATATGTTGTTGAGTTAGCCCAAAACAGATACCTTTGAGTAAGCTCCATAACCACTCGAATCCACTAGTTTCTCAATTGAAATCCAATAGTTTCTCAACTTTCTTCCCACTCCATTACCGATAATCCTCCGAGGCATCTGAAAAGAAGATGCCCTAGAGATCTTCTGGCGCAGAATGTTTATTGAATTACTACTGATGAGTAGTTTATTTTCAAGTTCTGACATGTTATTTTAATCGTTACAATTAGTCAGTACGCATACAACTTAATTTCTAACATGAAAATTTTATGCTCCTGTTTTTTTATTTTATTTTATTTATTTATTTATTTTTTTTTACGGTGACCAGGATCCCTTGATCATTAGGTTTTTAATTTCCTCAAACGTTCACCGGATTACAGAGAGGATGAATGAGATGGTACTGAAGAATTTTCAATTTTAAAATAACAGTTTGCCTGATTGCATATTGTAGATGACACGTTTTGTTTCTGTGTTGGGGTTTTATTGACAGATAAAATGGCAGAATTATCAGAAAATATGTATTTAGTGGTGCCGAGGACATGGATGCATTAGGAGTGTAACGGACGTGAGGGATGTATTTCTCCGATTTAAAAACGGAACATATTTGTTTAGTCTTTTGAATCGTTATAGATTGATTATAGATTATAGACTAACTTCACTTATTTCTGATTTTTTATTTTAGAATTTATTTTTGTTAATGAAAATGGTTACCTTTTGGATTTAGTTGAAGTGTTTCACAAAACTAGTGCTAAGAGTTTCTTACTATACTGAAACGTCTTATCTCTGCAACATTACCCTTCTTTCCTTCATTTATCATTCTCTATATTTTCTTTTATTATAGCTAGAACATTTTAGAACATACAGATGTTATTCCATTTAAGAAAAAAATTCGTTATCAACACATTTACTGTTGTAAATTTCAATAAATTGATATAAAAATAAATGTTTAAAATTTAATTTATAGTTGGGCTTTATTTCTATTATTAAAACTGTTTTATTCAGGATAGAAAACTGTTAAAGAATATATTTAAATGACTAAATATAATTTACAAACAGTATTTTCTTTAAACACACTTCGAATAAGTATGACTCGACAAAGAACAGAGACTTTACTAAGAGCGGCGTGTTGTACCAACAAATGGAGAACTGCGGGCGTAGATCATCTCCTGGGACCAAACGTGGCTACCCTCGTCGGAGTTATGTGTTTACACGTAGGGGGCTGATTACCTGGCAGCCAGTAACAGTTCTAAAGTTTTACGAGGACAGTTATTCCTATAGCAGGAGCAGTTAGCCTCCTAGGGGATATTTAGGGGGGAATTACCTGCCCTAGATTTGTAAGGGTTCCTTATTCCTAGTTAGTGTTTTATACTGTCTCTAACAGGACATATCTTATTGTACTCGGTGTCTTAAGTGGCCATTAGCTATTGAATTATTTATCTTCAACTCGAAAACTAAAACTGAATATTTAAAAAAATAAAAAAATAAAACTACCTAGCCAGTATATCTGAAATGTTATAAAACAATGAATAAATAATTCTCAGAGAGAAGCTTTCAGAATGGAAAACTCAATTTCTTCCTGAATTGGAAAAATAATAGATCATGGACATATGTGTCTTTAATCTACTGATTTTTCCTAAACAAAGTTGAGAGAAAATATCGTTTTTAAACGTGAATTTTTCATTCAACATTTTTGAAACTTAACTCTTAAACTAAAATAAATATCGATAAGGCATTAGTTGACTGAGAAGTATTTAGAGATGTAGATAGTTGGGGTATGCAGTCATAGATATAACAATAAAATAATATTTTAATTTACAATGCCGACGTTTCAACTAGCATTCCAAGCCTTCATCAGGGCTAGAAGAAACAGAAAACAAACAAAAAGGTATGACTAAATTGTAGAGAGTATAAAAAACAAAGATATGAAAAGAATAAGTGTATGAGAGTAAAGACAATAACATAAAGGCAATATCTAGAGGCCCTGATACAATATATAAAGACTATTGAATTAAAATTAAAATGAAAAGAAACTAAAATGAGTGATAGTTAATTAAACGTTAATGAGTAAATACAATAATATATTTGGTTAATTGGTAATATAATTGGTAAACACATAAAGACTATTGGATTAATAGTTATGTTTTGTCTTCATGGCCTTGAGATATTAACTCACTAACTTGTCTTCATTATCCCATTAACTTTGTATCTACTAATTTTTTTTATATACCAATTATATTGTTGTATTTACTCATTAACTTTTAATTAACTATCACTCATTTTAATTTTAATTTAATAGTCTTTATGTATTGTCTTCATGGTCTTTAGACATTAACTCATCAAATTGTCCTCATTATCTCAACAACTTTGTATCTACTATTTTTTTTAATAGACCAATTATATTGTTTTATTTACTCATTAATTTTTAATTAACTATCACTCATTTTAATTTTAATTCAATAGTCTTTATGTATTGTCTTCATGGCCTTTAGATATTAACTCATTAACTTGTCCTCATCATCTCATTAACTTTGTATCTACTCATTTTTATATTTACCAATTATATTGTTGTATTTACTCATTAATTTTTAATTATCTATCACTCATTTTAATTTCTTTTCATTTTAATTTTAATTCAATAGTCTTTATGTATTGTCTTCATGGCCTTTAGATATTAACTCATTAACTTCTCCTCATTATCTCATTAACTTTGTATGTACTCATTTTTATATTTACCAATTATATTGTTGTATTTACTCATTAATTCTTAATTAACTATCACTCATTTTAATTTCTTTTCATTTTAATTTTAATTCAATAGTTTTTATATATTGTCTTCATTGCGTTTAGATATTGCCTTTATGTTCTTGTTTTTACTCTCATATAGCTATTCATTTCATACCTTTGTTTTTTATACTATACAATTTAGTCATACCTTTTTGGTTGTTGTCTGTATCTTCTAGCCCTAATGAAGACTAATACCTCAACTATCTACATCTGTAAAATAATTATTCTCCATTAAATTTCTGATGGGAAAACTGTTGTCAAATTTTCGTGCCGAGCAATACCAAGAGAGCTAGTGCGTGCCAAGATATTAAATTTTTATTCTGTATAGTTTGTAAAATAATAATACAAATGTTAGAAAAAAAATTTATATAGTACTATCTATGTATGGTATGACTATAATTTAAAAAAATAAAAAGTATTAAATTCTCCACTACTACCAAACTAAGCATAGATACTAATAAAAAATTATAATAGTTTTTATTTTTTCATATAAATTGTATTCTTTATTGCATAAGGAGGACCTTCATCAAAATATGAAATTAGTTTGGCCCAAAAAGAGGGAAAAAAAATTAAATTTAAGCTCATGTTTATCACAAAACAAGACCTTTAATTCAATAAACAAATATTTAGGGACCATTTTTATACATGATGCTTGATTTCGGATTATCTATTACTGACTCGAAATTCAATTATATCCCTATCTGTATTTCAACATTGTATTGAGAGGTTTTCAATATGATGTAAGAAAAAAAAAAATTACAGTTTATTTAAATTCTTGGTATTAATAGATAGACCCTGTTCACGTTCACGCCCTAAACTATCCAATTCCAGTAATAAAAATTAAAAGTGCTCTAACAGACTCCGTTGAATTTATGAATATTAATTAATCCCTCTTCCTAAAAACCAAATTATTTTAATGACGTCATTGATTACAATTTTCTCATGAATATTTATAAACTCGGTAAAGATTTACTTTTAAATTAAAGGAACATTGTGATTAACATATTTTAATGAAAGGGAGAAAGGCAGAAGTATGTTTGCTGATGATTCTACAAGATAATTCGTACTTCTTGTAGTTTTATTTCTTATATACCATATTATCTTATATGTCATAATCATTTTTGAAGGATAATATTTAAATAAAATGATATATATTCGACTAATGTTTTAACCGTACCAAGTTAAAACAGTAATAATAAATATAGCATGTACTTTTAATCTATTTACTAATCTCCAGTTCCATTTCCAAAAAAAAAATAATAATGGAACATATGCGACATTAGAAACAATAAAATCTTTGAAAACCAATTCAGATTATTGTTTAAGTGATCGGATTTCAAATAGTTCTATGTTTAATTAGTTCCCAGTAGAAAAAGAAAAAACCAACGAGTCATAGATAAAACCTAAAGGACTGCGCAGCTAGCTGACCCTTTCATCACTTTACGCTCAGTCTGCTCTTGGATTGATATATTTTAGAAGCCCTTTCCAGTTGTTCTTCTTAGAGGGACTTATCAACAAGTATAATTTCCTGATTTTATAAATTTTAATAAATATAATCTATACGTTTTGATGATTTTTTATTTTTTTTTTTCATATTTTTAGAAATGGTGAAGAATGTAAATATAAGAATGAAACATTCGTAACTATTCTTCGAATGAAAAAGTTAAAGTGGCTACTAATTCATCAATCCTAATAATTTTAACGACATTCAGTTGTAAGTTGCAGCTTATAAGCAAATGGGGATTCGATGGGAGATAGGGGCAGAGTGCGCAGTATTAAGTAATTTAATTTAATTTATATAAATTAGTATAAAAATAAATTTATATAAATAAATAAATAGTATTTAATTATTGTTCAGAATATTGTTTTTTTCTTCTTATCTTGTTCAATCTAAGACTAAAGATACACAGTACATTTATTTTTTGTAACTAATTTGGTCAGCTAGGAGCAGTATTTTGTTATCTTTATTATTTACTTTCATGAAAATTATCACCGATTAAAAACTAAAATATTTTTTTCGATTTTGTCTTGTTTTATCCAACCATTTAACACCAAAAAAATATTAAAAAACACCAAAGTAATATTATTCACTCTTATCATTTCTCCCTTTTTTCATAACTAAAACCTCCTTAATCACGTTTTTTATTTCTAATTTATAGGCAAAAATTAAGTGAAGGCTTACCTTGCGAGCCCTCATGCGTATCAATGCGTATTAATGCGAGTCAAAATTCCTATTAGAAAATTCCACCTTTACTGGACTTTTGTCTAAAAATGCCATGTAGTCAAAGCACTGTTCGCCGTACCAATAGAATATCACTGCTGCTATAATTTCCACTGCTTCAGATAATTTAAAAAGTGTTAGTAGTTTTAGAAGGTGGAAGTTGGTGAATACAACAGAATGATTGTGGGCTGGAAATTTTTCATTTTGCTACAAAAAAATAAAACATTTGGCAACAAAAAAAAGAGGCTTAGTGGGTTCGGGATTTATACTTAGACAACTAACAACACATCTCTACATTCTTTGTGGAAGCTCTACTAAAATCCAAAGTCTCAGTTAAATAACTAAATGTAGCACGTTTTTTTCTTTGATTTTATGTAAGGATAGAAACAGATATGATTATTCATCTATCAATAAATGATTTAAAGAATGATCCATCAATTTAAAGCAGTGGGACGTTCACAAAATGACAATTACAATCATAACATCTATTTTATTCCTTCTCGACAGGTATTAGGCTTTAAAATTTAATGATAAACCGCCTTCAATCCCCTGGATGGTACTGAATCTTTCACCAAATGTTCTCGTAAAATTTGAATTACTAAGTACGATACGACAAAACAGTATTATTGACTCCATGAAAACGATGGCTTAATGTGATGTAACGAATGGATTAGATGGTTCCTGATAATTTACAGCTCTTTAGAACATCTTAAAATCGTCCTCAAGGTTTTATGACTTCTTAGTCATTGATGCTCGTCGCAGTTGAACGGATCTCATCAACTTTAAGCTCTTTGCATTTGAGTGAAAGCTATTCGGTTTTCTCTTTATGTTTGTGTAATAATGTTGTGAAGTGACTATTAAAAATATCGTTAACTAATTCGATTTTATTATCTATAGCATATAATATATGGTTATTATTCAGATATTGTAATAAGTCACAAATTCGCATTTAAGAAAATAATATTCCAAAGTTTGTATTAAGAAATAGAAAATGTTACTAAACCCTTTCATTAAACGTTGTAGGTGCACTGGATTTTTTTTTAATTGAATATTGTAGTTCGAAAACTTATTATTCTTTATTTTTATTCATGGATATATCGTCCCTTAAGAACAACAAAAAATGTATAATAAAATTGTATTATTGTCGGAGTGACATTATTTCTTTGATTAGAGATTGTAATCTAATTTATTTACTTTCCAACAAGAAATAAATATCTTAAACAAAATGAAGTTTAGCTTGCGGCTGCAGGGTATTTCTTGTTAATTCTCTACACAGGAATCTTGGCCATCAGAGGAAAAATTGATGTATTAAATGACAAAATTAGATATCACAAAACTAGTGTCTAAATCATTGGATATATACCTACATTGAAATTAAATAGATAATATTTAAAAAATGTCTAATTTTCAGAACACATTAAACATTTCAGACATATCGTTATCAGATCCCCATTTTTATCCGTTCAGTCCGAAATTAAAGCACAAAACCGATTCTAGCAGGCTCATTGCCGATGCAAATATTATCTGCCATCTTATCAGACGATACCGAAGCTAGCTCATTGCGAACCATCACGAAAGCGAATTCCAATTAGTGAATCGATATCTGTTTGCAGCCTACAACCACTGCAACATCTGACATTCCGCCCAAGGTGTGATCTACAGTCTACTGATAGTGCTTTAATTGAATCCATTATGAATAAGTGCAGTTTATTAGCGCTGCTTTCATGCTTCAATGCGGTGGTATTAAGATGATTTACGACTAAGGAAATACGGCTTAGAGCAGATCCATTTTATAACGTTTGCCTTCTTGTTTATTTTATTATTTCATAAAAACTTTTAATCATAAAAGTATTACTATTTTATCAGATGCATTTTTATATATGTTGAACTTGTATAGATGCACGGCATTTCACTTCAATGTATAAATTTGTAGTGATAAAAATGTATTCATATAAAAATTATTTAAATATGGACAATAAAAATTCCTCTAAAGTTATAACACATTTTTTTTAATGTATTATTATTATTATTACCGATTAATCCCTTTTTAAGAGACTGAACTTGAATGCTTTCATGATTTCCTAGACATTTGGTTGTTCTTTCGTTCCTCCTAAACTCTCTTTATGCCTTCATTATGTTCTATCTTCCGTTCTTCGGTCCAATTGCTTCCACTTCTTTTCATTATGAGTTCTTTTTCAAATGTGTGTTTTCTAATTGCGGTTCCAAATTATTCCGATCATATTCATCATTTTCTGTGATTGTTGCTTAATCCATGTTCCATTATAAATATATATCATTTCTTGATAAAGTACTACAATCTGCCTCAAAGAGGGCAATATCTAATATGGATGGTTGTATGGATCCACCCACACAATATATATACAATTAGGAATAAATCGAAAAAAAAAAAAAAAAAAGTATATCTAAAATTGCAACTTTTCAAGGCAGCACATTTTAACATTGCACTACTATAAACCCAGTTTTAGCAAAAAACTTTTGGTTCACATCAAATGTCACCAAATTAGTGGGTAATCATTTATTTATTCGAAACTATTTGAGGAGTTTTCTTTTGTTACCTTTCACAGAACCTTATTATTAATTCTTTTAACGGACATAACTAACTCTGTTCATCGGCCATATTATGAACCATGGTTTTTATAATGTTGAATTGGTACCATTTTTTTGTATTTTATTATGTACCTGTTGTATTAACAATATATTTCTTATTAACATGCTCTGGCACCAGTTCGAGCCCGACTGAGGTCAAAAAATTTATTATCTTTTATTTTGGCCGTGGCCCGGCTACTGAAACCAAGACCCTTCGTGGGCTGTAGTGGTACTTTTTTTTTTTTTCTTATTAGAAGAAAAATTCTTTTAAATGTATACTTATCAAAAAAAGGAAAATGTAGGTAGGTACTAAAGAAAAACCAGCTAGGTTTAAAAAATGTTTTCATTATTCCGGGAAAAAAAATCAATTTTTTTAAAACATAATTATTGTTTTTAAGAAAGTAATAAGAAAAGAAAAAAAAAAAGTTTTTCCATTAAATTATATCATTTTTTTTTTTACTTTTTATTTTTTTATTATTTTAACAACTGTTTTTAGAACAATCAATATTATTCTCGTCGACTTAAATATTAAATAAAGAGGCCTAAGATTTGCCAACTATTGCACTGGGTGCAGGAGGCTTAGATGATCATAGTGCACTTAACACATTTTAGCAGTTTTTCGGCTAGCTAACTTATTCCCTTTGACCATCAGTATAATTCATAATATTTCGTAGATAATAGAATCTAATGTTGGTATAACAATTTAGAGGAAGCACTAAATTTTCTTATCTTTTGTAAATAAATAAATAATGGAGGTTTAGAAAAAAAAATCTTATTAATAAATAAGATAAATGTTTGGACACACTTTCGTAAATTTAATTACGAATTTAATCTCCAAATTCGCAAATATTTGGCTTTTTAAATTTTTCAAGATAAGGACGGAAGGTTATATTTAATACCAGAATTTAAAATGTAGATAGAATTATTTTTTAAATTATTTTTTTGTATTTATAACAATATCTGTATTGAATCCTCCAAATTTACAATAATTGTAAATTGCAAATTTTCGAGAAAAAAAAAAGCATTATTAACAGGAAATATGCTCAAACTATCTATATATGTTGCATAGTTATCGCATACTATAAGGAGTAAATATCATTACAACTTAAGAACATTTGACATTTAACTGTTTTTTATTGAAGGAGTGTAATTTTTTATTTTTGGGCTCGTTTATCATGCGAAAAAGTGGTTCTATTAATGAAATAATGAACCACATTTATATTCAAACGCAGTGTATTTCATTGGAAACCGTTATTTGGAATGAACTTTTACATATTTACAAAGGATATTTTGGTTCATCTGTGGAGGGTTTTTTTTTTTATACTTATAAAATTAAAATGATACGTAAAATTATTTCGTGCGGAATGGTAAAATATTTCCCCTTCAATTAATATTTTAAATTGTCAGTCATTAAATAAAACAAAATTTTCTAGGAATAATATAGCTGTTGCTTTATTTACAAATAATATCGAATCTCTTAAGCGTTATGTTATTCTCTATAATTAATTTTTTGCTTAGTGAAGTATTTAACACCAAATTTCTAATAAATACATATAATATATAAACGTTATTTAACTAAAGTTAATAATAATAATACAAATGTATTATTATTATTATACATTTATACGTCCTCAGATTTCTACTTAGTTTTTAATTATTTTAAAGGAGAAAGAAATACTTAATTTAACTGGTATTGCTGAAAAATTCATTGGCTGAATGACTCACCAATTTTTTTTTTTTTTTCTAAAAGATATAACCTCAAAAATAAACACTGACAGAGTCAATTTACTTTTTGAAAAATGTCACAATTTATTATCGTATTTTGCCATTATTATTTTATTTATCTTTCCTACTTTCCCCTACCTCTTCTTTTTTACTGATTGAGATTTTCACTTACTTTTTTGTACCATCACTTATAATTTTGTACAACACATTGCACCCATTTTAATTCATACGATATGAACATATGAATACAAAGATATGAACATTTATACAAAAAAGAATATTTGATGTTTTCATATATACTAAAACTCAAAAAGTGTAGATTGGTTTATTACTTACTAACTTGCTTATTCTTATAAAGTATATATAGTTTTTCCTGTTTGTTATAGTTCTTTTTTTTTTCATACAATATCTGTACACTTTTATCATTAGTATTACGTCTTTAAAATATTGGTTACTAACCGGAAAAAAAAAAAAGAAAAAAAAAATTGGCACAATTTTGCACAAAAATATTTAAGATAAAGGGAGGATTAAGAATGTTTCCGTGCTATATTTACAATACAAATTGAACGATGAAGTGGACATGTTCAATTTTTTTTATTTGGGGGGGGGGGGGGAGGAAGGGAAAAACTGACCAAAGAATGTGGAGTCCTAAAATGGCGAAAGCAATTGAAGCAATTCGGAAAAAGATAGGGTGGAAGTAGGCCAGTAAATATTTTAAGGTTCCGAAAACAACGCTCATGAGGTTGTCCAACATGAAGTATGGTACACCTGAAGAGGCAGGAAAAAAAAAATGAGGCAGACCTACACAGTTTTGGGTAATCTTGAAAAAGAGCTGGTTCGCTATTGCCTTGCTATGGAACATTGGGTTCCGTGCGTTGCTCATTGTGGGCCCATGTGGATTGTGCTGGAACTGAAAAAGATATGTACCTCGACGATTATTGTCGATAAGGAGTTAGATTATGTTTCTGTTCAAAATACATTCTGTATCATTTTTTGAGAAGAAAATCTGTATTGTATTGTATTATATTGTACTTACATTTAAAACTAGATTGAATATTCTTTGATTTAATACCATTTTTAAAATTTTGATTATTTTTAGAAGGGGGATTTTGGCAACTATATCACAAATTGAGAAATGTCCGGTTTTCTAAAAAAAATGATTTTACTAATTTCTGAATAGATTTTCTAAAAGTAAAAGTTAAATGATGCTCAACATTACAAAGTATTAATAATTTAATATTAAATGCTTTTAAAATATAATTTTTTACTATTTTCAATTTTTTTTTAATTAAAAATAAAAAAAGGGGGGTTTTGGGCACTCTCCTCTATCTCTCTCTTTCTCTCTCTCTCTCTCTCTCTCTATATATATATATATATATATATATATATATATATATATATACACACAAAACAAACTATAAATACAATTATACACAGTTATGAAGCGATGTTTTAGTGGATTCATTCCACTACACCATTATTCCATTACACCTTCTAAATATATCCATTAGATAATTAACTTTAGCCAAAATTAAATTTTGCGTTACTTCGAACCTAAAGTGCACTCAGCTGCGTTACATTATCCAAATTAAATGCCGAATAGTATTAAACTCAGCCGTATTATTCGATTAACGTTTATCGATTCGCAAAATAATAGATAAATAAATATTTTCGATGTTTATTTTACTCATAGTTAATATAGCGTATACAAAAGGTAACTGGAAAATAAATCTTTGTTATTTATAGTTAATAGAATTTACTTGGAAACACTCCAATTCAATTTACGTTTTTTTAATCTGTATTACTATACTTAGTATTATGAATCTAAAATATACCATCTTTTGTAGCCTTTGTCAACAAAGCAAATATTTCAAATATTGTACTAAAATAGATAACTAAATGAATAATCTAGTAACAACTATTGTGAAAAGGCAAATTCAGCGGGACTAATTGCAAGTATATAATAAATATTCTGCCAATATAAATAATATAGTTTTTTCCGTGTATTAAGCTTGACAGGTATTAATTACATTATAGTTCCTATACACCACCTTTTTGGAAAGGGTATATTTTCTCTTTAGGTAAAGGGAAATAACATGACAATGGTTTATCTGCGGGATTTTTTTTTTTTTTAATATACATTTATTTCAATTTATAACTTTACAAAATATATACATTAAGTAAATGTATTGACAACGATTGCAATAACATGTTAAAACTTGAAAAGTACTACTCATCAGTAGCACTTCATTAAAAATTCTACACTAGAAGGTGTCTAGACCATCTTTGTTTAAGACCTCTCGGAGGATTATTAGGAATGGAGAGGAAAGCAAGCTGAGAAACTAACGGATTTGAGTGGTTATGGAGCTTACTATGGAAGGATAGGTATCTGCTTTGGGCTAACTCAGCAACATATGGAACATTAAGATCTTTATGGATAAGGTTATTGGTGACATATTAAGGAGCATTGAGGATTTTTCGAAGGATTTTGGATTGTAAGGATTGAATACGAGATGAATTGGATGGTTTAGTGGAGCCCCAAAGATCAACTCCGTACGTCCAAATAGGACTAATCACAGTCATGCAAATCAGTCTTTTGTAATGAATTGGGAGCTTTGAACGTTTGTCTAGTAAATGATGAAGTAATCTGTAACGACGTGCAGTTTCTTGTCGTTTTAAATTCTGCATTTAAAATAGACAAACTATTGTCATGTTATTTCCCTTCACCAAAGAAACAATGGTTTCCAAAAAACCCACCCTTTCCAAAAAAAGTGGTGTATATGAACTAAAATATAACTACTGTGTAATGTTACGGAAAAACTAGACAATCAGTAAATCAAAGATTAAAAGAACAAATAAGAGCATACAATAATAAGATCTAAAATTCAAACTTCGCTATCCATTTAAATAAAAATAACTATGTATTCAATAATGGCTCGGAAGTGAAAGTAATAGGTCAAGTAGAAAATAGCCTAAAATGAAATATTTATGAATCATTAGAGGTAATAAAATCGTTCAAAACCAAGCCTTTCTTTTGAACTAGTCGTTCAAAAAAATTCTGACTAAAAGATTCTGGAAAAAATTATAAAAACTTTTCAATTAGTCCAATTTTAAATTTGGTTCCAATAGGAACGGATTAAACCAACCAGTCTCAGGAAAAACCTAAAGGTTTAATATTTCAGACGTCCGTTTTGCCTTCTTAGCTAAGTACCAATATATTTCATTTCTTGTCTTATATTTTTTTTTTTTTGATAATATATCTACAATCTATTTAATAAAGTGCTGATGTTTCGAAAATTTCGTAACTGATGTTGAATAATTAACATTTGAAATTAGTTTGTATAAAAAATTATAATAAAGTAGCTACGAATTAATCCTAATTGTAATGTACCATTGGCTAAAAAATATCACTGAAAATTGCTGAGGTTTAAAAAAGATCAAATTGCCAAATTAATAAATTGGTAACACGAACAATGGGCAGTGGTGTTATCTTGTTTAAAACTCGCTTTCATCTCAAATATTTGAGTTCTGAACATTGATACGTTATATCGTGCCTTTTACAATTCTTTTAAGCTTTTTTTCGAGTGAAGTCGAGTGAAAGTAATTGCAATCACTGGTAGTACGTAATTGAATAATGAATAAATAATTTATTAAAAAAAGTAAACAAGTGACTCAGATAATTATTAATAAATCTACCTCAAGGTTTCATCAACTCCGCACAACTTTTCATTGTTCAATTCTACTTAATATTTTCATAGCCCTCATCATTATTGTATCGAGAATCTAACACACAATTATTCACAAATAATCTTCACAAATCAATGAGCAAACCAAATTATTATATGTAACGGATTTTGTGAGTTTTTTTGGATGTAAGTTTGCGCAGTGAAAAAAAAAATAAATGAACAGGTGAAACATATTTAGTTCCCTCAATATGATTCATATACATTCTTTAAGGCTAGACTCTTTTAGGAAATGTATTAGTTATTTCAGGTATCCCAAGTCTCTTTCTAACTTTGCAATATTTTAAATTAAAAATGCTTTAATTAAAAACAAAAATTTACAATATAATACTGTTAGCTTTAATAAATCACATTGACGTACGACTCTTAAATCTCAAATATTGCTGGGCGAATAGTATCCTTTCGCCATTTGTACTCTTACTTAGAATCTAAGGATTTTCAATCTAAGGAAGGACATAAGGATTGGCCAAAATCCATCTCGACAAATTAATTTTCGTCCTTCTGAAAACTGATTAAATTGTTTACATTTTAAAAAGGACACTCTCTCTTCCCATTTAAACCTCTTCATAGGACACTTAAGTATACTATTTTTACATCTGAAAGGATTTAATGATTTTTAACGGTCACAGTATATTCCACCAGTGTTGTCCTTTTGAAAATTGAGTAAATCTTTACTTTTAAAAAGTACATATTAAGTAAAGACTACGTTTTAAAAAAATGACAATAGTCCTCCACTGCTCTTAGCATCGCTACTGTGTATTTGTTTCGGCATGAATGAATATAACGAGCCTGGAGTCTGCAAAGGGAGGCTGGGGGGATAGTCTCAATAACTCTGTTAGTTGCTATTTGATATTCCCAACCTATAATTCCCATTTGTTTTGGTTAGCTAACAATTTTCCTCCACCTAACCTTTCAATTTTTTTGTCTACATTGGCAAAATTAATACAATTGGAGTTTGTTATAATTACATTGAATGTCCCCTACTGATATTTTTGAAGTACTGTGCTATTTGAGTGAATTATTTCGTTTGTCATCCACGCGACCTTCTCCGTAATTATTATTTTCAACTTGGTATGTGTTGATAATGATCTACGTACTTTTTTTATATTTCATTATTTTGAGTAAATAATTTATTTCTCTTATCCTTTGTAAAGTATTTTTGAATATAAAGGGATTAAAA
This sequence comes from Euschistus heros, assembly GCA_003667255.2. Classification (NCBI taxonomy): domain Eukaryota; kingdom Metazoa; phylum Arthropoda; class Insecta; order Hemiptera; family Pentatomidae; genus Euschistus; species Euschistus heros. Next base: position 727,629 of record RCWM02000414.1, on the reverse strand, counting down.
AAAGATGCCTATTGCTAAAACACAAGAAAACTTAGTGGATGACTATAGTCATCTGCGCGACCTTTCTTGTAACTGAGCCATACGCGACACTCGAGGGTTAAGGTAGGACTATACTTTTTAAAGCACTACTTAATCATTGTGATTGTGGTATATTCATTTTAAAATTGACAAAAATATTTTTTTGAATTTGAAAAAAAAAAAAAAGTATTAGCATTACCTAAATGAAATGCAAAACTTAGCACAAAGCATTTTGTAATAAGTTACTAAATGAAAGATAAAAAAGATTAACTTAATTAGGTCCGCGATAAATAAAAAACAGCTTCTATACCTACTATTCTTCCCTCCTTATCCAATCTAATGACACATGTGTGTCACTGATCATTTCATTGCCTCCCAAACACTCAATCTCATTTAGAAAATCTTCAAGAATGCTATCGTAAATGGAGAATTAAAATAAATCCAAACAAACATCGAATAACCAATACCCTTCGTCGTAAAACTACTACTTCTTGCCTTTAAGTATTCTTTATTAATATTCCATTAATCCCAGTTGAACTAATTTCGACTTAATCAACATTTACTAGACAAATGTTCAAACCTTCCAATTACAAGAGACTCGTTTACATGGCAGTAATTAGACCTGTTGGTACATACGGAGTTGAGCTTTGGGGATCTTCTAAACCATCCAATTCGTCTCGTAATCAATCCTTACAATCCAAAATCCTTCGAAAAATCCTCAATGTTCTTTACTTTGTCACAAACAAACTTATCCATAAAGATCTTAATGTACCGTATAACGTATTAATAAATTAATAAGCTCTATAGTCTCGCGATCACTTCTTTTGTTTTTGGTTTTTCTCCCTGGAAAGGGGTGTTTACTGGAACTATATCGGGAAGAAAGGATACGAAACTAGTGCATCATGATGTAGAACTGCAAAGTGTACTTATGAGTGATCATTGAGTTTGAACATGATCAGCATTCTTTTGGTCACTATGATGATTATGGACAATTTCATTAGTGAAATAGAAGCATTTTTCATAGTAATGGATTACAAATGAATAGGAAGGTTCAATGGATCCTTTAGCTCAACAACGAATATTAAAATAGGCATGATCATAGATATGTAAATGAGTCTTTTGTAGTTTATAAGCACAGTGCTTTTGTCTAGCAAGGCGTGGCAGGTGGATGAGATACTAAACTGCCAACCAAGATCCCATGCCCGAGAGTTCGAGTACAGTTGAAGACAGAAAATTTGTCTGTGATTTCAGTCGTGGATCGACAGGACTGGAGACCCTCCTGGAACACACCCAGCCTCTAAATATTGTGCACCCAAATATTGTGAAGAAGAAGAAAATGAAGTTTATTCTGGGACTACTTGTCCCCTAAGAATAACATTTGATTACAGTACATAGGACAATCATCTGGCTATGATAATTAACTATAATTAATAATAATTTTAAACAATAATAATATATAATAATAAAAAGAACTTAGGAAAAACCTGACCATTGAGCAAGATTTCAGCTAAATCTCTTACATTCACAGTTGTTGGCTCAGTACATCCTCATCAAACTACTGAACCTAAGTTCCATCATGGTTTAGTGTGGCTTTTTTTTTTGGTCTAAAAAATGATGAAGAAGCGGAAAATGATTTTTTTTTTAAATGCGGAGCAAACATTTTTTTTAAAAAATCATTTACTGCAATGTCGATATTGTACCAGGAGTAAATTATTTCAAAAAAATGTCTTTAATTTACTTTACTTATCTTAGATAATTCGAGTAATTGATGTTTATTATGTTTTTTTTTTGTAAAATGTTACATAGCCCCTCATCTTCTTCATATAATTTTTTCTAGTTGTTTTGAAATATTCAGATTTTCTGAACATAATAACGTCATCCAGTAAACTAGATAGTAATTTTTATTTTAAACGTGGCATAACCCCTTCAACCACCAAACCCTTTAAAATCTGTTTGTAGAATTTGGAATTGTAACAGATATTGTCTTTGTGGACTTACAATACAAATATCTTATATATAACTTTAAACAAACACGTACGTAAATTGCTAAAATAGCAGTTTCCTTTTCGTGTTCCAACCTATACAGGGTATTCCGATTTTAAATGGCAAAACTTCAGGAACTTATAGGGGACCGAAAAACTAAGACAAAAAGTCCTTCAAAGATTTGCTCGTTTTTGCTTAGTTTTAGAGAAAATCGCAAAAAAACAAGTTTTCATTTTTATACTTATTTATTTACATTTATATTTATGTTATGTTCTTTTTAATGTAAATATTGCTCAAAATGCTGTCCTCTTGCACCAATACAAGCATTACATCTAGCACTCACTTGACATATCGCAGTTAAACATTGTTCTAATATTTTGTGCACTGCATTTATGATTCGGTCTCAATCTCTTGACATAATCTTGAGGTAATGAATTCTGAACTTTTTGAAGATGGTATGGGTAGCGATTATCACCTTTCAAAGTTCGCCATATTGCTTGCCGCGATATTGCTAATGCAGCAGATGCTCTTTGGATGCTAGTCTCAGGATTGTCATCGAAGTGGCGTTAGACACAATTTCTTCTCCGATAATCTGCTCTCATTGCTACCTGGAATTAGTCGCCTTCATTATGTATTAAGAATGACCCAGTCTCTCGTAGTCTATTAAAATTTAACGAAAAGACTCGTCGATTAGGCACTCTTCTATTTGGAAATCGGCACGCATACTCCCGCACCGCTTCTAAAGCATTACCGTTACAGAAACCATACACAAAAATCATATCAGCGTATTCAACATTAGAATATGTATGCGGCATTGTGGCTGATGCTATTCACACAAAAATATCTGAGTAATTGACTGAAGACTGATTTAGGAATTATAATCCTAGAAGGAAGGGAAAATGTAAAACAATTAAAAGAATGTAAAGGATAACATTAAATGTTTACATATCTCACTGCCTAGCCTGACGAACTTTGAAAGGTGATAATCGCTACCTGTAGCATTTTTGTTTTGTTTCTTTTTTTGCGATTTTCTCTAAAACTAAGCAAAAACGAGCAAATCTCAATAGGACTTTTTGTTTTAGTTTTTCGGTCCCCTATAAGTTCCTGAAGTTTTGCCATTTGAATTCGGGACACCCTGTATATTACATTTCAATGAAGAATAAATATTTTTTAATTGTGACATAAAACTAAAACAGTGATTTTAAAAAATCAGTAGGCTACGTAAGTTTTTTTTAAGAGTAGAAATACAAATATCATTTAAAAACCGACTTCCACCTCCTCGTGGGGCCCCCTAGGGAAACGCCTGTTAAAGGTAGGCTAACGGAAGCGGTACCGAGTCAGGGCGGTATATAAAGAGCGCAGGAAATGGTGCTCTGAGGGCAGACGGGGCCCTACGCCGTAGTGAGGCAATCTAGGGGTAGGGAGTCCTCGAAATAAAGCTCCCCGGTCCTCCAGGTTGGGGGTGTGATGCAGTGGGCTAGCTCCTCACTCATCAGTAAAAAACAAAGAAATGCTCCAAAAGAATATCACAGGCTGGGAGTACATAAATGACCGTATTATAACGATGAATATAACCCTATCTGCGAGAGAGATTGTAGTGGTGGGTACATATGGCCCAACAATGACCAAAAGAATATGGTGAAGGATAAATATTGGGACGATCTTAGGGGAGTATTGGAAATGATACCAAGACGGAAAGAAATCTTCTTACTGGGAGATATGAATGCGAGAGTTGGAAGAAATGAAAGCAGTAGAGTAGTCGGGAAATACGGAGAGATCGAACGGAACGACAACGGGGATAGGCTAATACAGATTTGTGAGCAACTGGACTTAAGAATCACAAATACATTCTTCGACCATAAGAGTATCCACAAGTTCACCTGGCACATGAAGGTAAGAAACTTAAATCCATCATTGACTACGCGGTTATAAGAGAACGCAGTACAATGAAAGTGCAAGATGTAAGAGTCTATAGGGGAGCTGAGTGTGGATCGGATCATCACTTGCTGAAAGCTACCTGCATACTCCCGTGGGTCAAAGGGAACATAGGGAGCCGAAACCCCAGTATAAAATGTAATGAGCTAAACGAGGAGCAGTTTAAGACGGAATTATTACAGGAGGATAGCATTAAAGGGCTATACCAGCGGAGAATGGAAGAATCACTGAAAGAATTCAGGGGTAATAATACCATGGAAATTTATGTTTCTCTAATTCATCAATGAGAAAAACAGCCTCAGAGGTCCTTGGAAAAAGAACGAGGAATGGAAAAAAGAAAGGAATGGTTGACAGAAATATAGTGAGTGGAGCAGAAAAGAAAAAACAAGCATATATGAGGTGGCTTAGCACAAAAAGGAGGAGGACAGGAGGAGGGTATGTTGAGGAGAGGAGAGAACTAAATAAATTGGTGAGAACCGAGAAAAATAAATCATGGAAAAAACGTGTGCTAGGATAAACAGCAGACTAGGGTTTGGACGAGCCATTGAAGCATGGACCATATTAAAAGGTATGAGAAAAAGCAAGAAGCAAAATACTATGCTGATATGGTGCAAATGCTGATTGGACAAAACATTTTAGCGCGTTACTGCATGAGAACAGGATAGAATTCGCAGATTCCTATTCCTGTAAAAAATAACAATCTGTAGAGATAAATATAAAATTATAATTATAATAAAAAAAGGACATTTTTCATTTCAATTAGCCTTTTTTTTAAGAGTAGAAATACAAATGAATAAAACTGCTGACTAGCCGGCGCTTTTTGCAGACTAAAAGCCGACTACAAAAGCATCCCATTAGTCGGCTTTGCCAACTAGTTAGCCCATTTCTGATATTTTGTATTAGATATTGGCTTCTGGATTTCTATGAAGCTCAATATAGAATAAATCTTATAATGACTGTTAGAATTTTCCGAACTCTTCCTAGAGCTAACTAGAACTAATTTAAAAGCAATCCAGTTCTCTGGACCTTAGATAATGGCGAGTTTAACAAAGCATTCGACTTCCATCTCCTCTTCGGTATCTTTCTAATTTTTTTCTAATTACTTAGCAATGAAAAGACACCCTAAAACAAAAACAGTGTTGTTTCCAGTACATTTCATGAAATCGAAACTTTTTACTATAGCACAGATTTCCATTAGCTAAGAGGCTACAAGATAGAAACTTCTAAACATAAATAAGACTCTTTGGCACACTCCCTTAAAAAGTATAAAGTTCAGCTGAATATCGTAAACATAACGATAAGGCATGGATAGTGTCTTGTAGTAAGCGTGTCTGTTCTGTTTTAGTTTCAGTTAAAACGTTTCTTTCTCTTACACTTCTCTTTTTTTTTTAATCGATATAAATATAATCAGAAATTTTAGTACAAGTACCGCCGAAGCGAGTACAGTTAAGTTTACAGTTAAGTTTACGTTAATCCCCAAAAAACAACAACAACCTAATCAGAAATATGGCTTATATTTATTCATTATAATTAAAAAAATTAGTAAAATAATTATATTATAAAAATTATTCTGCTTTTTTTATATACGAGTATATATTTTATTTATTTTGGTTTAAATTTTTTGTTTTATCATTTTCGTTATTATGAATATATTTTTATTCTATTACAAGCATTCTCCATCACGGCATCACCTGCTCTAAGTTAGATAATTTTAACTGATTATTGGTTTTATTTACTATCGATAAAAATTTTGTATTGAAAGGGTTAATTGAGCATTATTTCTTCAATGATATTTTCAAACATAGCAGTAACTTTTAACCTATCGAAACTGTACCGATAAGGTGCTTGAGGATTGCGGGAAAGCATTATGAACAATTTAATTTATAATTTTATGTTATGAGTTGGTAATCCAGATGGTCAGAAACCAGGGACCGAAACAGTTATTTTTTTATACAAAAGAGTTATGAAATAACTGTTTCAATAAAACTTTTTTTCAAGAGAGGTTAAAATAAAAGTTATGAAATAACAGTTAAATAAAAGTTCTAGCGATAAACATGTAAGTTCAAAAAAAAACTTTATCGTTCAGCACTTTTATATAAAAGTTAAACTTTTACTTTTATCATTTAACATAAAAGTTAAAAGTTATGATAAATTTCATTCGGCTAGATAAAATTTAATAATTTTATTTCTTTCAAACTTACTCACAATTTTAAATAATGTTAACAGTTTTTTTAACAGTTGAGGGGGGTGGCTAAATTAATACTTTAAGGACGTCTCGGCTGATTTATAATAATTTGATAATTATATTTCTTTCATACTTACTAACATTTTTAAAGGGGTTTAGCGTATTTTCAACAATTAGGGGGAGGGGCTGACTAAATTAATACTTTAAGAACGTCTCGGCTAAATAAATAAAATCTTTATTTTATTATCGTTATTTTCGATCCCTGTTAGAAACTATTTAAACATTAATAATAAGCTGCATTAGCAGTGATTGTAACTAAAGCCCCATGGATCATATTTTTGCACACAATATCAAAAAGCAAAGGATTGAAATTATGATTTGGTGATAATTTATATTCGACAGAAATAATTTTATAGATTTCATCTTGTTGAATTTTAACTTCTAATCGTAGAAGTATATGACAGTATGGAAAACCTCTTTTCTACCACTCAACATTTTACATTTAAATCGTTATTATTGTAAATTTTACTATTGCTAAACCTTCGTAGAACTATGAACAAGATGTAGTTAAAATTTGGTGCAATGGGTACAGTAGTTTTACCATTGTAAACTCTATTGTAGAATGGTGCTAACCGCATACCGGTCGATTTTTAATCTTCACTGAGATCTACAAGCTGCCCCACATATTTACTTTTTGAAATAATTTCATAGGATTTAAGTTAATTTTATTATCAATATCAAGCTCTACACTGTAGCTTTGCAACCTCTCAATTTTCAAACTTGGCTGTTACCTCGAACAATCGCTTATGTAATGAAAAGTTAATTAAAAATCAGTAAATTTTATTATTGCTAAACATTCCTAGAACTATAAAGAAATATCAGTTCAGTAGTCTTCGTGGTTAGAGACCACAAACGAAAAATGGCTTGTCCTTTTATATAATATTATAGATTTCACTTATTTCATTATAAAACATTTAATAAATTTGTAAATTGTATACGATTAATAAATAAATTAATGTTATCAGTTAATAATTTTTTTTTTTAATAACAATAAGTTTTTACAACTGTGTAGAACAGGTACATCTAGGGAATCTATTGAAAAATAGTTGCTATAATATCAATAACTTGTAAAGGAATTACTAGAAGCTCTTTAATAAAAATTCGATCTCAGAAAGCCCTAAAAAATAGAAAAGTTTTCACTGGACGAACTCCACCATAAAAATTTGGAAAGAGAATACATTCTAGCAAAACTGAGAATTTATGCAAGGATGCATAATGGAAGATCCAGATTAATTTTTAAAATAAATAATTTAAATATTACAATTTTAAAAACCATGTTTTTAGTTTACCAAACATGAAATTACTGGATTACTCAAAAGTAAATAAAATAGGCTTCAAATGGATTTAGTGACTATTTTTAAAAAATTTAGTTATTGTGGATGGATGATGAAATGATATAGAATTTACTAATTATAGATACAATCATTTGATTGACCTATGAATAAATTTTTATATTTAGTTGTTCTTTTTAGAATGATTGGTTAGTCAGTTAGCAATATTGAGTATAGTTTATTAAAAACTATGGTGAATTATTATTAAATTTCAAGACTAAAACATTTCATATAATAAAAATAAATATATAACATAAAATCCATATCATTATATTGTATTTTGTATTACCTTATGAGATTTAAGTGTATAAGGTATATTAATCAGCAATGTTATCTCCCTTTTATATATAATTTTATTTAAACATGTGGTATAGGCAATGAAAAATCGCAAAAATAAATTATACATCATAATTGTTTAAATATAATTATAAATGGGAGATAACACTGCTGATTAGTATTCCTTATATCCATATCACTATTGCCAATCATTTAAGCGCTCGACCCCACCTAAATAAATATAATGCAGTTAGGAAAATCTCAACTATATTTTTTTATTTATTTAGTTAATTTCCGTGTGAGTGGAGGGAATTCTCTAAGATGTAATCAATTTAAAAATAACAAAAGAATATTAACTCTTGTAAAAGGAAACCAATTTTTGATATCCATGGTTCATTACTAAAAATTTTTGAAATTTTTAATATGTACTCCTTAGGCTAAATAATCCGGACGAAGGTATGAAACTAGATATGTTAATGAAAGACAAGCTGTTTGAGAATAGTAAAACAAAGAGGCAGCCATTTGTAATCGACACCCTAATGGGTGTGCCAGCGTATCGGTCTCTGGCCTCACGACAAAGAGTACGAAAAATAAAGCGTCCTTCGGACAAGGACATAGCTCCTGCTGGAGAACATCTGGCTGCTGGAAACCTCCAAAGCCAATCACTCTTAGATGTTTTAGCGGCTGTCGCTGGAGGCCAAGAGAAGTGGCGTTAATAAGGGATGAAAGGTCCCTGGGGATTGACGGTTGATAGGGACACTGAGTCACTCACATATGGTGGGGTTTCCTAGTGGGGTTTCGCAGTTTCGCAGTGAGGGCGAGTCCTGCGGGGAGTTTTCCGTACCGAATCTGTTGCATCATATATCATGGTAGCAATACAATAAAGAATAATTGATCACTATTGCTTTATTAGCATAAAACATAACTGACAGGAGTATACATGAACGGTAAATTCCAATACACATACAGAAATCCACCAATATATTTTCTTCATATTGAATTCGAAATTTCTATTTTTACATTCATTTAAATTTTCATAGGCCCTTGAAATGTGAAATATATTGATCTGCTGTAATAATATTTTTTTTTTTTACTTTAAATTGCATTCTAAAAATAAAACCAATCTATTCCTTCCAGGAACAGCCTTACCATTGGTTTTAAACATGTGACTTCCTTACTTGAGGTAAATATGACTGTATAAAACGATCAATACAATTATGATGATGAATTTTTCGCCTCTTCAATTAGACTTTTTTTTCATTTGGAAGATTATTTTCGAACGTCAAGCATTCATGATCAGTACTGAAACCATACAAAAACTCCAAAACATCAGCACTTTGCTACATAGATTATTATATATTAAGTGTTTGAAAATGTAAGAGAAGAAATCAAACATGGTTGCTACTCATCTGAATAATTTATCAATCCTGATCGTTTGACTTCCTGTACCACACTATCCAATAACTTTATTCCCGTACTCTATAAAATGTTAGATGTAATATTGAAATGTTCTGTTAAAGGTTTGAGAAAATTTATTCTTGCAATGTCAAGAGTAGTATTGAAATGTTATGTTAAATTGTTAAAACCAAGAGTGATGGCTACAAGCCATCCCTGCAAAACCCGTGTAGCCGAGAGGCAAGGAAGGGAAATAAATAAATAAAAGATAGGTTTTTCGGATATTGTTGTATAGGAAAAGAATTTTTGTGTCTGTAAGTGATTGTACTGTTTAATTGATGGCAGGATTAAGTCAGATAGCATGTTTGAAATTCTGGTATACATCGGGTAGATGTTTATTATTTTCATACATGAAATTCTGAAAGCTTCTAATTTCATGTTATTACAATTGCATGAGCATCTCCAGACAGGACAGGGATAAGTTAATATTGGACGTATAACAGTTTTATACTAGGTCAATTTGTGTTAAGCAATTCTTAATGATACTATTAGCTCTATTGTATTACTAGTTGATATGTTTGGAGCATTCAATAATTTATCTAATTCTACGCCTAAGTAATTGATAGACTATGCCCAAGAAATTGTGGTTCCATTTATAATTATGTTCTCAGTTATGTGTGATCTTCTTTTAGTGAATATAATGGTGTTTTTGGTGCTTCTACTTTAATCTTCCATTTTTCAAAACAAATGCTGAGCGTTCAAATGAAGGACAAATGACAGACAATGACAAATGAAGGACTGCGATCGGTTCACTATTGTATCTTTGAAGATGTATAAATTGCGGATTCATCAGTATACAATAATCGTTTTACTGATGGTTATCAGGTAAGATTTGAAATATTTTGGTTAAATAGGTCGAATAGATATTAGTGAGTACCTATTCTTTTATTATGACCTTCATAATCATTCAAACTCACTTCGTCTCCATTCATTTCCCTATAAAGCAGCGAGAATTCTGAAAAGAAGATATGAGCCTTCTTACAAAACATAGACCTTTTATGTAAGTACTACTTCATTGATGGTTCATTTACAACCTGTTACATCTTATTATAATAATCATATTTTACATATACTAAATCTATATTATTTTATAATTCACAACATGTTTTAAATAAACTTGATATCGAATGAAAATGAGATTCTGAGAGATACTAGTAATATTAGAGATTATCCTATACAAGATTTGAGGAGACTACACAAGCGGTGTGAACCGACATATACAAGCGAAGGAAAACAGGAGGAGCGGTTTAAAGGCGGGACTATATTATGTTTGCCTGCGAGGTTTGGAGAGGAGTCCTTCCTTAATGTATGTAGAGTTAGGGAAGTGTTTGTGGCGGAGGGCAAACAGTGTCCCCAGGGCCAACACAATCCACGGCTGGCCACTGGCCCTCGCCCCTCTTGTCCTGTGTGCGTAGGCTCCTCTGTCCACTGGGATAGGTAAAGTCACTATATTAGTAGAGTCGGGGATCGATAGAGTCTCTCCCTTCCAGTTTGCTCTCAACTCGGGACTGCTTAATCGCACGAAGATTACTAGGTTTTTAAATATACCTGAGAAAGAATACAACTTAACATTTATTGGGCCGTTTTTTGCAATACTACTAATATCGTTCTTTAGCAGTGTAGCATTGTCAAGAATGATTAGTGAGGATGATGAAAACAAAACAGAAGGTCTCAAATATTCAACGCGGTCACAAATAAATATTAACATTTAAATGTCAGACTTAAAAGACAGTAATCTGCTAGTGGTTTTCGACTACTCCAACATTTACTAGACAATCGCTTAAGGCTCCCAATAAATTACAATTCTTCCTCACATTTCAAAATCCTTCGTGAAATCCTCAATTCTGCTTTATATATCAAAAATAAACCTATCTATAATGATCATAATGTTCCGTATGTTGCTGATTTGCCCCAAACCTGATACCTATCCCTTCATAGTAAATCCCATACCCACTCGAATCCACTAGTCTCCAACTTGCCTCAATCTTACTCCGGTTCTCTGGCCTTGACTCCCAATAAGTGGGCCAATATGGTTCCCCAGGATGAGTTTGTCTGTATTGTAAATGTAGTTTGTATGTATCTTAACCTTTTTTATTTTTATAACTTCATTTTATTTTTGATGATTGTAAGTAATCATTAGTTTTAGTTTTATAATGATTATTTGTTTTATTTTTAACTTTTATTATTATTAAATTTGTGTGTATGTATACTTTTGTATATGGTATTTATAAATACATCATTAGTATTGTTACCTATTGCCCTTCACTGAGGTAGATTGTATATCTATTTCAACAAAAATTTACTATAAAAAAAAAAATCTAAATAATCTTTTGAAAAGAAGATGGTCAAGACACCTTCTAATTTAGAACTTTTATTGCTACTAATGAGTAATTATTTATATGTTATTGTCACTATTTTTCACACGATGAAACCAAAACAAGATGTTTAACAAATTTATCGATACATCTTATACAATTATGGTTGCCGATGATACAAATAATAATTGTCACTTGATGGTATAGAAGAATCAATAGAATTAGGATTGATAAATTATTTACCTTTTCCATAGGTATTTTTTTATTCGAAGACTATTATCGAATACTAAACATTCATCGTCATCCTGAAAACATGTATAAAATTTAAACTATTAGCACAATGCTACACAGATTATGTATGTTAAATAAAGGACTGCACATTTACCTAAATAATAAATGCAACACCCTCCTTGTCAGACACCACAAGTAAGAGGTATTTTTTTTAAATAAGAGGGTTAAGCAACCTTTATCACTATGTATCCTTGATTAAGTATCGACTTTATGATCACGAATTGAGTTTTTCTTATCATTCAGTTTCTAATAAATACTATTCAATTGGCCATGCATCAATTGCCTATGAACAATTTATTAATATTAAAGCATTAGTCGTGTTCCAATCGAAATTTTGAGACACTTCATTCTACAGTTTCACTAAAAGGTGCTCACTGGATAGGAGTGACTGAAAGCCTGCTTGCTCTTGTGGTATAATGTTCTTAAATATTTTTGGTACGTTTGGCAGCAATCTTATCGGTGAACAGTGAGCAGGTTCGTATACATTTTTTTCAGTTTTAAGTGAAAACATGAAAGAGAGCAGAAGGAATTTAACTGTTTTATAATATCATTTGACACCCGGAAGTGTTGCAATGTTGCATGTTACAAGAGCGCCAGTTCTCGAACTGGAGTAATAGGGAACCAACTGACATCCGACAGTTTAAGATTCATTTATTGGTCATCAATGCAGTATAATTTAATACCATGGTTTCATTCTATGACAAAGAAGAACCTCCATCTAAGCAAAGTTGAGAACTCTCAATTTATTTTATCCTATTTTGCCAGTATTCCCTTATCAGGATTTTTAGATTCTCAAAATTTTTATTTTTGGCCATTTTCGCTTCACCTTGATGTACACTAATTGCTTTTCATTCAAATAAACTTTTCTGTTCTTGCTTACAATCAGTACAGCTGGGGTGTTACTGAAAAGTTACTAAATACTTTTTTATGTCCATAGATTGGCCTGCATCGTGTGTCGTCTATTTTATCAATGTCTCTCAGTAAAACGTTTTTACTTTTACTTTTTTAATTTTTTATAAAATAAATCCGTACCTATTTCATCATTAATGTCTGTTTAATCAATACTGAATACGTAATAAATACTTTTAATTTTTTTTTATTCAACTTTTTCCGTACTATATATTGGAAGTCTTTTCTCGAAAGCTGATTACTAAAGGAAACACCTTTAGTTCTCCTCCCTTTTTACAGATGACAACAATGCTCCTTATACCTAAAATGTCAAAATAGTGGGACGTCAACAACCTAATATTATGTTAATAAACAGTAAATTGTTAAAGCCTCATTAAGGAGGAGACGGAGAAAACAAAGAGGTAGAAGTATAAGAGAAAACATAGAGCTCCTTAAGAAAGAAACACTATTCTCCAAAGATATAGCGGCGTGTCACGTCATTAAAAAGGGTTTTTCACTCATTGTAGGAGTCACGTCGCTGTCAGCGGTCTATTGTGTCCTCTTCCTGGTCCCACAGGTCTATCTCAACTCGTGTATTGATTCAAACCCTGTTTTCCAACACTTGCTACCTTTCAAAATGTTTGATTCATTCCAATACATAGAGTAGAATCTGAAAACTAATGCATTTAAATCTACAAAAAGTACTTTCTTATCCTCTTATCCTTATCTTATACTATCTTAGATAATGTAAATTAGAAATATTTTGACTTGAGGTACCTTACGATGGCATAGAAGGATCAATACAATTAGGATTGATGAATTAATTGCCACTTCTATTAGAATTATTTTAATTGAAAACTATTTTCAAATATTAAACATTCATCATCAGTTCTAAAATATACAAAATTTTCAAAACATCAGCACTTTGTTTCATAGATTAAACTTCATAGATTTTTTAAAAACTATTAATTGATATTTACAAATGTATACATATATCTGTATCATTTGGGAAATACTAGATATGTTCATTTTTGTCAAGAATAATGTAAATAATGGGGTGGGTCGGAAAAAATGACCGTTTTATAGGTAAAATCAAAATTTATTTATTTTTTTACTTAAAAGATTTTTAATAATCAAAATATAAACCATTGGGCTCTATGGTTTGACGCCATCTGGAAGGCAGCTATAGAATTCCTTGATGGTACAACTCTTTGGGTTTTGAATCGAAGAACTCACGAACCCCATTTTCAACTTCATTTAAGTTGTTGAATGTTTTTCCACAAGGAAATGAGCCATTGATCTGAACAGGTGGTAGTCTGCTGGTGCTAGGTTTGGACTATATGCTGGGTGAGGGAGAACCTGGTTTCTATCTAAATTAGCTTGTTTTTCTTTTGTAAGGCGAGAGGTGTGGGGTATGGCATTATCTTGTTGGAACAATACTTGCTTCCTGTTGACTAAACCTGGATACCGCTGAATTAAAACATCGTACATTCTCTGCAGTTGTTCTGAATAAATCTCTGAATTTATAGAGTGACCAATAGCAGTGCGCAGAGCGTCCTGGTTGACGACTGAAACACGCCCTGATCCTGATTTCCTTTCAAAGCTCAAATCACCTTCATTAAATTTTTGGAATCACCTTCTCACCATCCTTTCATTCAAAGAGTCTTCATCCTGAAATTCAACCACTAAACGATTGGCTTCTGCTGCTGAAAACTTCCGTTTCCATTAATGAAGCAAAATTACGAGAATTTCCTACTTTACAGTCATTGTGAACAAAGGAAAGCTAAAGAAGTGCTGAGCCCGGATAGGGGGCATGCTGTTAACCAAATGATTTAGACAGGATTAAAAATGAACTTCTTATAACAGTTCTCGCTCCTGAATGTATATAAATGAGGAATTACCATGCAAAGTTAAAATACAAAGAAAATGGTCAATTTTTCTGACTCATCCCATTATTTTGAGCAACCCATATCGAAGTCCTACTCAACATATATAAGTTGGCAAGTTGTAATGGCAATGATGTCCTTAGACAATTGGCATTACAACTTTCCTACTTTTACATGATGTGTAGGACACCAATATGGGTTGCCCAAAGTATTTATCTTATTTTGGACAAAAATGAACTTATCTAGTTTTTCACAATTGGAACAGATTAGTTGAAAAGATAAATTTGAGGAGATTATTACAATGACTTGTCAATAACATATGAAGAACCACTCACTAGTAGCACTACAGAAAAAAATCTATATAGAAGGTCTCTACACCATCTTCTTTTCAGAAGCCTCGGTGGATTATCGGGAATAGAATGGGAAACAAGTTAAGAGATTAGTGGATTAGAATGATTATGGAGTTTACTAAAAACGGATAGGTATCGGGTTTGGGATAAATCCGTAACGTATGGAACAGTAAGGTCTTTATGGATAAGTTTATTTGTGACAAAGTAAGTAGCATTAAGGATTTTTATCATATATACTACAACTTTAGTAAGTATAATGTGTATAAAAAAGTGCTAATGTTTTGAAAATTATGTATATTTGTATGTAAGTATGTATATAGAATTGATGATTATTATGATTATTATGATGATTGATTATTGTATGTATATAGAATTGATGATGGATGTTTACGATTCGAAACTAATTTTCAAATAAAATCATTTCAATAGAGGTAGCAATCAATTTTTTTTTCAAACCTATTTGTATTAATAAAGAGAAATTAATTGTGTCCTATCTTGATAAAATATTTTAAAAAATATGCTTGTATTCGATCATAACTACAGGAACAGATAAAATCTGATTAGGAAAAGGTCCCCTTACTTCAATAGGCACTCCAAATCAAATCGTAATAAATTAATATTGTAGAAAACTTTAATCAGACCAATAATAACCTACTCATCACCTGTTCGGGGTTATACTTCTAAAACAAATTACAGGAACTGTATGTATACAAAACAATTGTATGAGAATCATAAAAAAACTACCCCAGATACACAAGAATATCTACTCTGTTCACTGATCTCAATCTACCCACAGTCCAACAACTCATTCAGTCGTAAAAAAAATGCAACAAAGTTATTTTTCTTAACAAATGCTATACCTGAAAACCAAAAACAGTATTAGGAAACTACAAGAACACTTTAAAAAGATATAAACACAAACGGACAAAACACATATTACATGAAGACTGAATAACTAATTTCTATAAATTATACAATAGTACACACATTAGATAAGTGTAAATATATTGTTCCCAACTTAAAGTATATTAATAAAGGTTTATTTTTGTATTATACCACAAAAGAGTTTTATTTTCATGTTGTTAGTATTATTATATAAATTGTATATTATTAGTATTATTCTGGCTTGGATCATAATTTAACTATTATTTATTATTTGCACTGGTATTTTTAATTTTTTTTTTTTTTTTTTTTTTTATTTAGTTTTTGATATTGTTTTATCTTTTTGCGTTTTTACAATAAGTAATGAAAAGGATTTTTATATTTCTTATTATTATTTATTGTGACATGTGAGATGGATGTGCATCCAGACAAGTGCCCCTATGTTATTATTAGTCTGGTTAGGCTTCATATAATTTATTTTCAATAAAGAATCCAAAAAAAAAAAAAAAAAAAAAAAAAAAAAAAAAAAAAAAAAAGAATAAGGACAGATACAGGTGAAAAATGTAAATTTTTTAGTTAATGTAAATGATCAAAAAACATCTAAAGGTAAAAATAAATGTACGCTGTAGATGCATCTAAGTTTGGTTAAATTAATTAACAAAATTAATGTGTATATTAATTTATTATTAAAAGAATCTGTGGCATATTTTGTTAACACTTTTTCAATTTTTATTTTACTATTGGTTATTGAATGTAACATATTGAAAATGAAAAACTAAAAGTATTTGAAGAAAAAAATCTCTCCCTGACTGGGGAAAACAATAAATCATATATCTATTGCTTATGATAAGGAAACTGTTAGCACATTTTCGATCCAAGCAACACTTAGAACCTATCAAAAAAGAAAAAGCTTCAAAATTGCAGTCAAAACATTACTTTCTCCATTCAAACTAATATAGTTTATAAACAGGAAGTCCTTGAGACTAATTTTATATAACAAAAAATACTCGCCATTAAATTTGTGACTAAAAAACAGCTGTTAAAGTTTCAACCCGAGCAACACCAATAGAGTAAAGAGCGTGTCAGAATAATTTTTGAGTGTAAAAAAAATGTTAAACAAATTTTGAGGATGTAAAAACGTTACACAATAAACTATAGACCTCCAAAAGGAATATCCATCTCATAATGAAATAAATGTTTGACATATTTCATGTAATGGGAGGATAACGGATTTTACATTGAAAATAATAACGATCTCTAATAGGCTTTAGGTCAAAAAAATAAAATGAATTATTTTCTTTACTTCATAAAACCTTTTTTATTCTAACTTAATTTTATTATAATGGCTTAGATTCGATCGAAGAATATAATAAAGTAATTAAATTTTTTTTTTATATAAATAAAAAAGGCATTCTTAAAATTTTAAAATTCAATAATTATATTATTTGGTAAATGTATAATTCAAAAGAGAAATTGGTTTGAATTTTTCATTTTTATTTTAACAAATAAAATAGAATCGTTTTAGTTCTATTTATTTTCATTACTTTGTCATTCAATATGAGCATTTGTTAGTAAAGACTTCTTTATGGTAATAATCGAAACAATTTCATTTAAAAAAAAGAAATACGCATTGTTTTCCAAGAGACGTTCAGTTAAATACATATAATTATGCATTAGAACTTTGTGATGTTATATTCAACAAATGCATGACGGACTTTGTAAGCCATTGGTTTGGAAAACATATAACAATATAATTGTGTTTCCAGGCCACCACACACTGTCTCATAATATTAATATGTATAAATAAATATTTTTTTAATTATTTAAATATATATTTTTAAGTTTAATAGTTGAAAATATTTAACTAGATATAATATAAAATAAAAGTAATGTCAAAAATATTTTTTATAGCTCATTGATTAACCCGAGAACTAAGATTTATGTTATTTTAAGCTTCTTAAAATTACTGACAGATCAAGAATTCGCTAATTATGCAATCTTGGAACTAATTGTACACCCTCTTAAAGTGCAAATAGTACCTACGGTATAGATGTAATTATATGAAACCTGTCTGTACGATTCAATAACGGTAAATATTTTTTGCAAAGTAAAATAAATTGGAACACTATTGAACCAATCATTCTTACGCAGAAAGTTTTAAAAATGTTTTGATGTTACGTTTTTACGAGGTGGACTCCAGAGCACTCTAGCGGACGTTCTCGTGAACTTGACTATTGGATTTGGCAAGCTTCACAAGACGTGTTACATTAAACAAAATTGTTACCCGTTCTATTGAAATTATTACTAAACTAAAAATCCCAAATATGTTATCCTATATAAATGAAGAAAAATTAATCCAGAGAAATAATAACAGAAACAAGATATAATTGAACATTGCAAAATTGGTGTAGAGTTAGATTTTTAAAATGTGCATTTCGAAGAAATTTAAATAAATAGAAATAGCTATAATAAAAAGTGTATATATGTATAAGGAATTTAATCGTTTAATAATTAAAGATCGTAGTAAAAAAAAAAAAAAAAAAAAAAAAAAATCAGGAGAAATGATTAATAATAAAAGAAAGTTAAACAGAAGATAGTTTAATTTACTGGGAATTAAATAAAAGTAACCGCATTCAAAATAACCTTTGGCTTCAATAAAAATCTTTAAAGACATTCGCTAATTTCGATTTGACTTGTTACAGTATTTTATTGTTATTTAAGTTTTTTAAGCGTGTTTCAAAGAATACGTACCCTTTCCCTAACACAAGTGTATGTCAGCATGCAAAAGTTTTCATATTCATAGTTATGTCAATGGTTTCCTGTAATCCTCAGAGTGGTCTGAAAAAAATAGGATCTTACTAACATAAACTATTCCTTGTGAGTAGGGATGGGTATCGATAAATGATATATCGATAAACCGATGTTTTCTTCTGTTAATCCAAAATTTTCGTATTGATATTTTTTTTTAAGATACATCGATACGGACCTTAAGATGTATCGTTTTCTCTATATTGTAAAAATGCAATATAGAGCTACATATATTTGAAAAAAAAGTAACACAACCTTATAATATTGGTTTAAAAAAGGAAAAGTCTCTGATGCATCATGTTTTTAATGCAACTTATCCAATTTTATGTAGGCGTTTTAGGAAATATATTGTTACTGTTTCTACTTCAGTGACAACAGAGCGATTATTTTTCAGAGCAGCGCGAACCATCTCACCCACAAGGAATAAATTAAGTAGAGAAAGATAGGGATAGTTTATTTTCCTACAATCCACTGATGGCGATATGTGGGAATCATAATATTGATAACTAAACATATGTACCTAAGGCCTACTGTTTAATTCATAATAAGCCACTTTTAAATTTTAAACACTTGAAATAAATGTATTCCTGATTATGTTGTAAAATAAATTAAGGAAACGACATTGAACTACTGAACCACCTCTGTTCCCACTCAAAATAACTTACGAATCAGGTATATACAACATCATAATCAGGAATACAATTATTGAGTACCATATGATCTGTGAAAGCTAGAACACGTTGTAGTATTTCTCTGTGTTTGTTTTGATTTTCTTCAAGTTACGAAGTGTTTTAGATTTCATATTAGCATTTTAACTCTAACTATTAGATAAATTGATCATTTTAAAGAAGTTATATATTATTTATAGACAGCTTTAAAGAAGAATAATTAGTTATAATTTGGAGAGGTTAGGATTGAAGCTCCAAACAGGTAATTAACAAGCTTTATTATAGTTGGTTGCCATGGCGAACAGGGCGAGGCCATGGCCGCCTGACGAGTCTAGTACAGCAGCCAAAAGACAAGCGCTTCCCAACTCTTATGAAAATTTAATTCCAGATCTAAATTTAGACCATTTTCATCCTGACCAAAGGCCATTACTAAATACATCAACTTCTACACATTCTTCATCTGATTCTCCTCCAAAGATTCCACCAATTATTATTTCAAACATAACGAGAAATGAATTATTAACATTTCTCAACTCTCGACCTCATATAACCGCCTCTTTCTCCTCACTACGATCTGGAGACATTCGCCTACATCCCGCAAATACTGAAGAGAGAACAGAAATCATGAATTGGCTCACTTCGAAAGAAATCAGCCATCATACATACGGATCCGGACCCAATGATAAACGATATTTCATAACCGGCTTTTTAACTGACTTTCCTCCTTTAGAAGATATTAACAGGACCTTTTTGGCCATTCCTGGCGTCAAATCTATACGAAGACTGAAGAAAACACTTTTAGATGGAACCAAAATGGATCTCCCTGAGATTATAGTCACCACATCCCCTTCAGTAAAACCTGAAAATCTCCAGGCTCCCGGATCAGTCAATCGCATGAGATACAGGGTCGAACTACCACGAAAAAGACCATCAGAAGGAATTCGCCAATGTTTTCGGTGCCAATCCTTCGGGCACATTTCCACCTACTGCTTTCGCCCTATTAAATGTGTGAAATGTAGTGGCAATCACGAATTAAAAGACTGCCCTCAAGACTCCCCACTTCGTTGTGCAGGATGTAATCAAGAGCACACGGCTTCATTTAGACAATGCACACGACGTTTAGAATACATAAATGTTGCAAAAAATAAACCTGTCAAGCCTACAATACCATCTCTACCGCCACCATTATCCTCAGAAGAATTTCCAAATCTTCCACGAACTTCAGCTCCTAATATCGTGGCACCGTAGCCATCTCGCACACATGTTCGCTCAGCGCATTCTCCTCAGCCAGCAGTTTCATTCCTTCAGCAGATAACTCCGATAATACAACAAACCATCACTTCTACGCTTCAGCCCATTGTCACTCAACTCCAGGCTCTCTTAGTAAGCACCCAGCAGCTCTCTGCTTCTCTTCAGCCACTTCTTATCACTCTTCAGGCCTCATCAAATATGGACATTAATGGTTGAGATTAAGGTAGTTAACTTTAATAGTAATCATTCTCCTTTCATTCTAGGTATTCACGCCCTTCTCACTTCTGCACGCCCTGATATTCTTATTCTTACTGATACTGGTTCACTTCCCGTAAACACTCGTTTTCTCTCTTATTCTTCCTATCATACTACTGATGTTTCCATATTTGTTCACAATTCCATTAAACATCGCTTTCTTCAAACCACATCCCCTCATCCTTCAATTCAACTTCTGGGTATAATTTTATATGTCAATGGAGTCCCCCATCAGCTGTATGGAATTTACGCTCGTCCTTCTTCTCCAGTGAAACCTTTTACCCAGTTCCTTCAATCTGTTCCAAGATCATCGTTTGTGATAGGAGATTTTAATAGCAGACATCAAATGTGGAATAATATTTCCTCCAATCCGAGGGGAAAGGCCATCGCACAACTTCCAGGAACTATTATTTACCCTTCTTCTCCTACATTTCAGTCTTCTCGAGGCCATGTTAGTACAATAGATTTACTTTATACCCATGCACCTCATCTTATTACTTATTGTTATACTCTTAACAACATTTCCTTTTCAGATCATTTCCCAGTAGTCTATCACATATCCTCTATTAGCACCCCACCCAACTCTTCATTTCATTACAATTATTCTAAAGCTGACTGGATAAGATTTCAATCCTTTCTTTTCAAAAACTCTCCTTCTTCCTTGCCCCCTTTACCTGATATACCAACCACGGCTGATATAGACAACGCAGTTGATCGTTTCACCACTTTGCTCCAAGAAGCAGCCTCTCATTCTATCCCTACTTTCCAACCAAAACCTTTAGTATTACAAACAACTCCGAAACATATTCTTTGGTTAATATCTGTCCGTCATCGTTTGCTAAATAGGTGGCGGAGATGCCATCAACCAGAAGACCGCATTGCTCTCCGTTCTGTTACAAAACAAATCTCCCAGCTTTACAGAAAATGGAAAAAAACTCAATCTGGGAAAATAAAATAACAGCTGCCTCCCAAAATTTACAAAAATTTTGGAAATTGTCGCGATCATCTTATCATAAACGCCTTCCTATTAACCTTCCCACTTTACACTCTCCGCTTCCTACAGCACAAGAGCAAGCACACGCTCTTTGTGATCATTATGCTCAACATTTTTCTGCACCTCTTCCTTATGTTCCTCCTTTTCTGCCATTTAAATCTTCCGATGTACCCCATTTTGATGCTAAATTAGTTAAAGCAACGATATTTCGAATGGCACCCAAGAAAGCACCTGGGCCAGATAATATACAGGCTATTCTTCTCCGCCATCTTCCTCGCATAACCTTAAATTATCTTACCTCCATCTACAACAATTGCTCAGTTCTTGGATATTTCCCCAGCTCATGGCAAAAAGCCATTATTATACCACTTTTGAAACCTGATAAAACTGGCTTAAATCCGGATCATTACCGTCCCATTAGCCTCCTCTCCCATTTAGGAAAGCTTTTTGAAAAATTATTGCTCCCGCATATTCAAACTCATTGCGATGAACTCTCAATTATCCCTTACGAACAGACAGGCTTCCAACCTCGTCTAAATGTTGTACATTCACTTTCACGTGTACAACATTATGTTACCACTGCCCTTCTTAAAAATCACGCTACTGCTATGATCTCCCTTGATTGTACAAAAGCTTTTGATTGCGTTCAACATGAGAATCTTTTTCTTCAACTTCTTCATCACGAATTTCCTCCTTTCCTCTTTAATCTACTTTGGTCTTATTTCTCAAATCGTTCCTTTTGTTATAGAGTTGGAAGCTCCTTGTCATCATATAAGCCCTCTCGGATTGGTGTTCCACAAGGCTCTGTACTTTCTCCTATCCTCTACTCCATTTACACAGCAAATGTCATCGGCACTCGTTACCCACGCGTCGAAATATCAGCTTATGCCGACGATATTGCGATCTACAGCTCCTCCATCAGCACTACAAAAGCTCTTCAAAATATACAAGCGGTGGCTCAACAAATTTCAGATTCCCTTTCCAATTTAGGTATTTGTATAAATCCTTCTAAAACTGACGCCATAGTTTTCTCATTTTCCCGTCAATCCCAAAGGAAAAAGATCCAGCCAATCAAGCTTAATAATACCGAAATTCCGATTGTATCATCTATTAACTACCTTGGTGTTCGACTCGATCGACACCTAACCTTTTCCAGTCATTTCCGTCATCGTCTAAACTTCACTCGACAAACATTCACTTCTCTTTCGCATCTCTTTCGCTCTCCAACTTTATCTGTCCGATTGAAACTTCTTCTTTATAAAGCTATCCTTCGTCCTAGACTTCTTCATGCAGCTCCTCTTTTTCGGCACTTAGTTCAAGATACCATCAATAAATTAAACAGACTCCAAAATAGAACACTAATGACTATACGAAGACAGTCCCCTTGGCGTACAGACCGACCGACTGACTGATTTTGCATCTCGATTTAATCTAGAAAACCCTGTTCAGTACATAAAACGTTGTCACATCAAATTTTACGACATGCTACCTACCCTATCCAATCCTCTTTTTTCTTCTTTAAATCCTCCTTCAAAGCCAACCAACTGGAATGGAAGGACAAATTCCCGTCTTAAAACTCTCTTTTAATTTCTGTTTATTTATTTATTTTATTATTTTTTTTTTTTTTCCTATCTGTTTAATTATTTATCCTTTTTTTTTTTTTTTTCCTTTGTTACTACCTTAATATCAGTGTAACATCGTCACTGAATGTCGCTATTTATCTGTAACACTATGTTTTTTTCTAACATTCAATCACATTAAAACATCCAAAAGGATGATATTTTGTAAAACTCTGTCTAGATACATTTTATTTTAATGATATATGTATCAATGTACTATTTATCTTTTGAATAAAGATGTTTTGAAATAAAAAAAAAAAAAAAATACAATTATTTCAAGTGTTTATAATTTAAAAGTTGCTTATTATAAATTAATTAATTGTAATAAAGTATTTATAAAACTCCATCATGAAAACATATAGTTTCAAATACATAATAGTTAAGTAAAAAATCGTAAAACAAAATAATAATTAAGTTGCATAAATAATCATCATACTGCATCAGGGAGATCATACTAACTACTAGATTAAAACGAGAAGCAAACGAGTGGAGAAATTATAATATGAAGAAAGATATTTGGATAACTAGAAAAATCTACAACAAAAAATGCAGAAACACCAAGATTAGGCATTACAACACTGAGGTAAAGCCGGAAAGCCTTTATGTGGCAGAGACATTGATTATGGATAGGAATGGAGAAATGGAGAAAATAAAAAAGACTGAGAGAAAAATTATCAGTGAGATATTGAAGCCAAATAAGACGGACGAAGGAAGCAGACCAGAGACTGCAGGAGCATCAAACATACTTCTTGACATAAAGAAGAGAAGGTTGAGGTTCTTTTGACACATTAAGAGAATAAACAACTCACGTCTAACTGAACAGATAACGGAATTTACAGAAAAGATCAAGAATATGGGATGGATAACTGAAGTAAAGAAGGAGCATAGGGAAGTTGGAATAACAGAGGGGGAGAGAGAGAGAGAACAAATAAAACACAATTCAGGCATAAAGTAGAGAAATGGGAAGTCTGTCAGGAAGAAAGGAAAATGAAAACAGGAACCAAATAGTCCGCAGATAGGAAGAAAGCACATAGTGAGAAATTATAGAGATATGGAAGATCAAAAAGGCTCAAAAGAAGTTAATGCTTTGCGTAGTCATCAGAGGCTCATTCCATAAATAATAATAATAATCAAGTTGCAATTCCTACTCAATATTTACGTCAGCTTCGATCCATATAATTTTGTAAAGCGTAGAAGCCATTACATAATAATTCTGCCATTGCGAATTTGAAAGCATTGTCGATCTTTATTGAGATCAATTTTTATAAAAACCTTTACAGTTTTTCTAAACTCCCATATTTATTTGTAGGAAAATGTTTTAGTTATTTTTATACTTAAATTGGGTATCATAAAACCAAAAAATATACATTTACATTTGTGTAGACAAAACGGATCTTTGAAGCATACCAAAATTACTATACATGTAATGTATAAAAAGGCTAATTATTTTATTGGGCTCTAAGAGTTCTTCATAACTCCATACCCAGAATCCCTAATTTTTCCATAGACTTCTATTCCATAATCTTCCACCCTTCCGTAATTGGAATTATCAGTTGGAATTGTCCTAGAACAAACCTCTCCAGGAAAGATCATGTTTCCTTATTACCAGACGAACTATTCCTCACCCCGACTCCTTCATAATTTCCTTCCACAGTCGATTTATGAACTATCTGTTTCTTCTCACATATTCTCCCATTTTGACTATGTTATTCTGGTCTCTTAGAATCACAAAATGCATAACTGAAGTTGATTATGAACTGTTGAGAGATTCGTTTCAGGGATCTCCCATCAAGGTTTCTCACCACTACAACAAATAATACGGTTTTCCCTCTCCTTCCGATGACAATATTTCCTTGTTTCGTTTACAAATCTCTTCCATCAAAATCAACTCTCTATTAAAGTCACCGTCATCATTTTCAAAGCATTAGCATCAATGACCAGATCATGTTCTATTGGGCTTAACTTAACTCTTACCCAAACATCTTTCAAACGGTCTTATTGCCGAAGCATTTAATTTCTGGAACTCTCTCCCATCCAAGAAACGCCATTCCTCCGCTCTCAATATTTTTTATACCGATATTTTCCCAATATTCATTACGATGATCATGTTGAAGAAGGCCATAAAAATATTTATGGGATGATTTCATATTATAGTGTTGTTTTAGTTTGTATCGTATCTTATGCAATTATCTTTATTGTACCTTCCTGGTTCCTCATTATATAATGGTTACTACCATTTTTGCTAGTTACTTGTTTATTTTTTCTCACTCTAATTTTAAATACTAGTTTTATTAACTAGATATTTCGTTGTAAATAATATATAATTAGTAATAATCTTTACTATCATAATTTAATAAATACTATAATTATCTGTTATCAGTAATATTTTCTTAAATATAAATTCGACACGGCAGAGAGGGTATTTTATTTATTAATTTTTAAAGTTTATTTTCATTTCAATTTCCTACAAGAATAGCCAGCCATGCAATAAAAGGTAGACTCTAAACCATATGACTAACTTCACAAGAGCAGGATTGTAGAGTAAAAAAAAATTCTTAACAACTATGGCTAAGCGTGAAATTAGTGACTGTTAGTTGCAGTTTTTCTAGCCTAACAATAGTCTCACTGAAGTATTGAAGTTTCTTACGAAAGATGTCTTCAGTTTTCAAATGTTCAACAGCTTTATGAGGGTTATTCCAGCCTACAAACGTTGTCCTTTGACATTTAACTTCAACCCGAGTTGATCCGGGGATTTTTTAAATTCTCCTATGATAAATTTAGCATGTGTGTAGGATTCAAATGAATAAAGATTCAGAAAAACAGACATATTAATACGATTGCTGAATACTGTGACACTGGGTTAAATAGTGTTTAGTAACATCAGGAGTAATTAACTAAATAATTTAGACATCCCATCTTAATCGCTACAAACTAGGGACGGTCATCGTAAGAAAAGTATCGTTATTCCATATTGACGGTTTATTAAGCTCAGAATATCGATAAACGATAAATAAATCTTTGCCAAAAATATCGATTTAATTTATTTTATGAAATGCCATATTAAATAATCCAATCACGTTAAAATAATATTCCTTTAGGATTGATGAATTAATTGCCACTTCTATTAGAATTATTTGATTAGAAAACTAGTTTCGAATGCTAAACATTCATCTTCAGTTCTAAAACATACAAAATTTTCAACACATCAGTACTATGTTACATGGATTATACATACTAAAGTTTTGCAAAATGTAAGACAAGAAATCAAATATCGGTATTCCCTTGAGGAGATATTACAGATATCTGAAATATATCTATCCATCGTGGAAGGGGAAAGGGGGCGGGTAGGTTAAATTTTTAGGGTTTACCATGAGATTTCCCTTATGAATCATTGGATTTGGAAGCAAATTTAAAATGGGCTATTAGAAATTTTTATCTGTTCATTAAAAAAAAAAAAATTAGTTCGGTTTTAAACGATTTTAATATTTTCATGATTCATAAATATTTAATTTCAGGCTATTTTCTACTTGATGTATAATTTTCACTCCCGAGTCTTTATTGAATATATGGTTATTTTTTTAATCGTTAGCGAAATTGTAATTTTGTGTCTTATTATTGTATGCTTTTATATGTTCTTTTACTCTTTGATTTATCGATCGTTTAGTTTTTCCTGCGTATTTGGCTTCACAGTCATTCCATTTTAGTTCGTATACACCGCATTTTTGGATGGTGAGTACCGATATTTGATTTCTTGTCTTATATTTTTGAAAACTTTAGTATATATAATATAATAAAATTTTGTATGTTCTAGAACTGAAGATGAATGCTTAGCATTCGAAACTAGTATTCTAATAAAATAATCCCTATAGAAGAGGCAATTAATCAATTATAGTTGTATTGATCCTTCTATACCATCGTGTGTACCTCAAATAATAATATTCCTGTTTATTTTATCGTTTTAATTAATTTAGGTATAGACAGTCTTCAAACACTCTTCTTGATCAATTCCAATGATTCACTATAGTCCAGTGGCTACAGAGAAGGTGATTATTGCATGGAGATGTGTACAGCAAATTTTTGTTCTGGGTGCTTCCCTTACCCATATAGATCATTTTTATCCAGGGAGATTTTTCGCAAAATGGCCGCCAATATTCGCCAAAATGACATCAGGGAAATCCATATATCTCTTTAACTAGTCGCTCTAGCAAATAATTCTAAAGGATAAAAGTTGCTCAAAACACTTTATTACATTGAATAAAGGTGTTTTAGAATTTATTGTATTTTATTTTTATTTTATTTTTTTATTTATTTATTTTTTTTATTTTTTTTTTACATTCTTGTGTACTCCCACCTGGCCAGGGAGTACCTATTTAAAAATCATAAATATTACAATTTATCATATTTAAAAATGTAGAACATGAGAATATCATAATTTTATCTCTGAAACATCTCGTTCCAGCAAATATTAATAACGGACAACAAATGATTAGAACTTGCTTTTTACAACTGGTCGAAAAACCTCATTTGCAAAATTTTAGAACATGCGATAGAGTTTAATGCCCATGGACACTTCTTTTGAAACCATCAACTCTTGAAGAACATGGGTGTGGAAAGTTTTCTGATAGATTGTGTTAAATCTTGTTTGGCACCCACCATGATTCATATTCTTCTTACCCATAGTAAAGATGGTCATGATATAACGAATTTTGCTCTTCCAACAGGTTGTACTACAGAGCAATTTGTAAATATGCTCTTTTTATGTCCAGAAAAACACTCGGAAGATGCTGAAGGAATCTTTGTGTAGTCTAACTTTTTCATTTGGTAATACTTAGTTGCTCGAAGCTAATTCTGGTTATTACAGCCTTCGCTCAGTACTTTTGTCAAATAATCCTCAGCTTTTTGAATCATATTATCTGTCAGCTCTTTCTTTCCAGAATCTTTTATAAGGTATGCACAGTCCTTTGGCTTGAGAAAGCGCAGAGTGTTTTGTTCGAAATTTACTCGTCATATCATATCCAGCCAGTGAATATATGGCGGGCAGAATTTATCTAATTCATTATCTAATTAGAGCATTTTTTTCATAGAAAATTAATTGAATGGTATTGAATAAAATAAATGTAATTTCAATATTATAAAATCAAAAAAATATCAGAGCTCACCAAAAAAAAAAAAAATAAATAAAAGAGAGAGAGGGAAAAATTGTTTTAATACTGGTAAAATAGTTTTCATCAACAATGATTTTTATCTGTACTAGCGTCATCATCTGTATATTCTATAATAATTATCTATTATGGCTAATTAATGATTATAATTATTAGTTATTATTACTTTTTGCGTTAAAACTTATATTGTGTTTAATTTATTAAAACATTGTCGACTAACTTAATTATAATGAAAGGCAAATGTTTAAATCCAAAACATCTTATTCCTAAAATATTTCCCCTTAATTATGTATTCATCTTTTCCCGAAATGAATTAACAGGAAGTGCGTATATGTAACTTGGTAACCTTATATAGGAAGTCGGAGTATGGAGCAACAGGCTTAGGAAATTCTACCGAAGCTTTGAAAATTCAAGGAAGTGAGATGGGAAACCACCCCGTTTAAATAAAACGGCTTTCGCGGTCGTTCCATGAACATTTTACCAGAGTTTACTCTCTCGCAATGTATCAAGAGATAATTTACCAGTTGTGTGTTATAAAAATTTAATTGTAAAACAATTCTTTTAACGTGTAGGATTTAATTTTAATAAGAATACGATAAATATTCATTATGTTAATATTGAAATTAATTCCGTTTAGGAAACATTAAAACATTTCGAAAAATTAACAATTAAATACAATATCGGTAATCCACATATTGGACCAAAGGAGTACAGTATTACTGAAAATGGCGGATTCATCTTTCATCTTTTTCATGGTTGTAAAGAAAACATAAAATAAAAATTATTTGATTTTTAATAAATATTTAAAAATGATTGGGCATATAAAATGTATGGTATTACTTGCCAAGAGGTGGCTTCCTCCTTTTAACAGTTACTTTTTGTAACCAGTTACTGTTTTACCGGCGAACATACTCATAAATTGCTTATCGATATAATATCCTATATTGTATCATTATATACTATATTTATCCATATGAATAATATGCTTTATATATTATTTATATAATTCTATTCTACAATTAATAACATAGTATTATTAGTTTTCAATTAAATCATTCTCACACCTTGCCATTTATTTATGGCTTCTCTGACTTTACACTATGGCCACTTTATAATAAATTGTAGTTCGTTTCATTTACAGACTATATACAATATTTATGGCTTATTAAAGCATACTAAAATTTAAATACTTTTATTCATTTCTTTTCTGGATATTTTTTCTTCTCTTTAGCTATTTTATAATACCATGTGTATTCAACATTATAACAAGGATGTCATATTTACTGAATGAAATAATATTTTAAACATTTAAAAACAATTTACAAAAATATTTAATGTGGTTTCTATCTGTATCTAGAATAGAATCTGAGGAAGGAAGTAAATTTGGAAGTTTTAATTCCGATTGGGTAAAACAGTAACTAGTTACCGAAAAGTAGCTATTAAAGAGGCAAGTCACTTCTTGGCAAGTAACACCGAATTTATTTATGCAGATCTAATTTATGGCACTGGAATTGGCACAAGACATGAAAGACGATGTTTTGATAATTTCCTGCCGTGAGCTAAATATTATTTTCAATGAAACAAAGTTCTTTTCGGTAGTAGGCTAAAGGTAGTAGTTTTTCTCATCGGCGTTATAGACCTATTTTAGACACAACTCTTGAATATTAGTCTCAAATTTATCTTAAAAAGGTTTGACAGCTAAATGATTAAATGATAGCCAGTGACCTTACTAGGATCGAAAATTATGGACTTTACTCATTAAGTATAGATATATATAAGAAATATAGTAACTGTAAAATAGCAGTAAAGACATCATAAAGATATATAATGCCTACCCTATAGATATATCTGTCTGTTTTATAATTTAGGTACAAACAATTCAGATTTTAGTAGCAGAAATAGCGCATCTAAGGAAATGAACTTGCTGAGAAAAGTAAAAAAAACATCAATATTTCAACATAGTTCAGTCAATGAGTGCTGGAATGAGGGGTGTAGAGTGCATGAAATATACGATTATTTTTTACCTCAGGACTTTGTTAGGAGTAGTTAAAAGATAAACATAAAGTCCCTGCCACTGAGAGAGTGGGGGGAGGTTAGCTAATGCTGGAGGGAGGAGAGAAGGTCCCATTTTTGGGTTTTTCGATTATATCTCGGATACGGTAGATTCTAGAAAAATATGTTTTAAATAAAAATTAAATATAATAAAATTTATATATACATATTTGTCGAACTACTAACCGTTTTCGAGATATACGTTATTGAAAATCAATTATTTTCGCAAACAAATAATCTTACCTTTACTTGTCAAACATTTTCATTCATGGCATTCCATGATCTTTTCTCAGAAAAAATGTCAGAATAAAAGCTGTAGAACATTAAATTAAATTTAATTTCATATATACGTTTCTGGAACTTGTAGCAAATGTTTAACAAAAAGTGAGGTAAAGATTTTTTTTCGAAAATTATCAAGTTTTAATAACGAATATCTCGAAAATCGTTGAAAGTTCGACAAATATGTATATGAACAATTTTATATAAATTTTAATTAACTTTAATTTTTATATGTAGCATATTCTTCTATAGTCCACGGTTTTCGAGATATAATTGAAAACTCAAAAATGGGATCTCCTCCCCTTCCCCCCCATCGTTAGCTCACCCCCCCAGGGGCAGGAACTTTTAGTATGTTTACCTTATAACTACTCCTTACGAAACTGTGAAGTCTAAAGTTATCGCATATTTCATGCACTCTACAATATGTTTATTGACAGTACAAACGGTATAGTTTGTACATCATATTTGGTTAATAATTAAATTACTACAAAAGGCCGAAACCACCAACAAACGCTGGCCACAAGCACACCAGTTTTGGTTTATGTTTATGTTTATATTTAGGAGGTCAGTCCAAAATCATTCCCCCAAATCAATATATAACCTGTAGATAAATATACCTATAGTTGAATTCATGTGATTAATTCAAAATATATTTATCATGTCTTTATTAAACTAATTATTCCAAAAGAAGTATATATGTATTTGAATTTTAAAAACATTAAACAAAAACCGATACTCATTAATACCTGTCGACAATTAACTGCGAGGAAGAGGAAATTACTGAAAAATTACGTGCCCGATCCTTACAATCCAAGAACCTTATTGCAGGCAATTATTCCTTAATCAACCTTTCAACTTAAAATAGATACCTAATTTACTCTCCGACTTATATTACTGTATCATCAATATTGGGATAATCATATTATCATAAGACCTTTAGTATTATGATAATCTTCTGACATAAACAATTCCACCCACCGACCTATTTATTCAAACTCGATTATATTTAACCTCCAATTAGTTGAAGACTAAAATAGCGATTATCCTCAACTTTTTCTATATTCTATATTGAATTCCTAGCAACCGATTGTTTGTTGTCATTACGAACAATGCCATTGCAGCTAATGGGCACTAACTCAACCTCAATTGGGTTTCAATACTCAACGTAGAAGTGCCTGGATCTTCTAAAATGTATCACTCCCACAAGAGAGCTTCCGAAAATCTCAGAAGCCTGGATATGTAAGTATAAAGGTTATTATTTGTTTAACGTTTTCGTTTCAAATTAAGTTTCAACCAGTAGAATGTGAGCAAAGGGGGGGGGGGGGGGCTGGAGAATTTTTATTTCCACTTTTTTTCTCAAATATTTCGGGAACTATTGACTTTAGCAAAATCTAGATCATATACAAAATTTATAGTGCACCGAAAGTTCATTAATCATGAAGTCAGTAGTTTGAGAGATGAAAATATTGCATTTGAAATTTTCGAGGTGAAGATGTTAAACGAACTGAATTTGATCTATGATAAATTTTATCTCGAATTATAACCTATTATTTCATCCCAATCTATCTTTCAAACTATTAACTTATGGAAAAATGATAATTGAAAGTTCGAATATTACCATAAGTACCCTTAGATATATTTGTTCATAAACATATATTTCCTAATCCCCCCAACTATTAGGGATTTTTCCCATCTTTTGTCACACATCTATACCATAATCCAGAAATATATAATATATATATATATATATATATATATATATATATATATATATATATATATATATAGGCGGTGTTTACCTCAATGTTGTAAGGTAATACAGGCAGATAAACAATTTTAAAAATAAAATATTTTAAAGAAATTACTATATATCTAATAAAATAATTTAAAAAATGAGAATATCATGCATCTAAATTATAAATAAAACCGTGCAACATTCAACATGCCAATCTAATACATATATATAAAATATGAAATTAATACTAATATTATTTATAATGCATACAATAAAACAGGAATAGTGGGGTGATTAATAAATAAAGACGCAATAAGCTTTTATTTCAAGGATAGGTAGCTTTGATGAAAACAGCATTTTTTTGAACAAAAGTAACTATTTATTCGTCTCAGGCCTGACCCATAAGACTTAGATACAAACATGAATATTATTACACTGATAATAATCGTATATATTAATTTACAAAAAATAACTTAAAATTCACAAGAAATATGCTTATAATATTACAGTATTATGTTGTATTATATATACATTAATTTTTGTTTATGTACACATATAATTTTTCGAACTAGATTTAATAAAGTATTTTTTGTTTTCAGATATAATATACAATTGCCTTTGATACATAAATATATTAATAAATAGACCTTATCGGCCCGGGTTTTTTTTTTCTTCTTTTATCCGATGGAGAATGGGAGACCTCCACAGTATTTTGGTAATATTTGAACAGAGCTCCAGAAAAGGCCGACGGTTTTCGTAAGACAGCCTTCTGGTAACTTATCGCCCAGCCAGGCACGTCGAAATAAAATAAAAATTTTTCCTAACGCGATGCCAATTTTGAAATTAACACTTTTTTTTTAACAATTGATCAAAAAAATGAAGATTTAGAATGTTATAAAATATTTTTTTATTTGTTTAACGATTCCAATAAATTTTGCACATCTACCAATTTTCCTAAAATTTTATTAGCTAAGATCGCGAATTGACGAAACTTTTGAAAATCTGACATCCTGAGTTAAATTACGAAATGAAGTAGAATTAAATAAACAAAAAATTAAAAAAAAATATTACAATAGGATACATCGCACTTTTTATCATAGGGTGCCTAAAACGCTACGTGCATAAGTTAGCTATATGTACACAGGCGCACCTAGGCCAGGGAGCAAAATCCCCCCTGAAAGATTCACTCAGGACATCGAATCACAAATCAAGAAAAAAAAAAAAAAATGATAAAAAAATATGAATGAAGCATACCAAAAATAAACGCCAAATATAAAAGCTCTAAGCTATGCACCACAATTCAACGAACTCTAGACATTAATATAAAAATATATCTGTCATTGTTAATACGATAGTTTATATGTTACAAAGAAATATTTAAGGAACTCGTATTAAAAACCATGGAATAAATGTAGCTAATGAGCTCGCTGAAGCATTTAATTTATATACGTATTTTTTTTATTATTATTATTTCTTATCTTTCCAACTATTCAAATTAATTGAAAAGTCTAATCCATTAAAAGAAACAGCAGGAAACTACAAGTTTTTTTTTTATTATATTTTATTTTATTTTTGGTATCTAGAAGAAGACTAAAAAAGTAATTAGAGTAGAAAATATAACAAAAGACGCAATACACATTGCATTAAATCTGAATTTTCCATCTGATTCAATGTAAAATTCCAAGTATGAACTGTCACTCCGATGATTGTCGCCCGACTAGTCTAAAACAATTTTTCATCTTCATCCTTTTTCCCCCTGCTTAAATAAACATCGTGTTATATTTTACATAGTGTAGAGTACATAAATATTTAAAATTAAAAAAAAAAAAAAAGAATCACTAAATATTACTATAATTATAGTACGACTAGTCTATGTTCAAAAATTATAATTACTTTTGACTTCCACTAAAACTTATACAGAAAATTATTTGCAAGTATACTTTATACACATTTAAAAAGAGCTGCAAAACATATTTTATTCTTATTGAATTGTATCTATAATACAGAAAAAAAGAATAAGACAGGACTGCATAAAGCTTTGTCCTTACTTTTTTTTTTTTTTTTTTTTTTTTTTTTTTTGTCCTATGGTACATTGTATAGGATTAATTCTTATTTTCATTTTTATGTTGTTTTTTTTTAATCATACAATTTTCTACAAATCAGTCTATACAATTTTACTTAATTTACACATAAATGTACACATGGATTTGACGGACTAAAAAGAAATGAAGATAGAAGTTGCTGGAAGCGAAGTGTGGGTTATCACAGGAACTCTGCTTAGGGTATAATATGTACAAGATCCATCTCAAACGTGCAGCGTGCTTCTGGGATACTTCTGATCTCCCGTCCACTCGTTCAAGATTCCGATCGTAGGAGGGAAAACTAGAAAAAAAAAAAGAATGAAAATCAAAAAGAATCCACATATGAGTAAATAATATCAATGATAAGGTAATAAAATAAATTTTAACTTGGCAGAAAATACGTAATCAGCTTAATTATAAAAAAAAAACTCAATTTCTCCCTGACTGAGAAAAACAATAGATCGTAGATATTGCTACTGCTTCTGATAAGAAAACTGTCGTCAAATATTAGATCCGATCAACACCAACAGAGCAACAACGTGTTAAAATGTTACACATTTTGAATGCGAAAAAAAAGTTACATAAGAAAACTATAGGACATATGCATGTCTAATTTTAAAATTAATGCAAAATAATAAAAACTTAGGTAAATATGCATGTCTAAAAAATGAGGGGTGCGCGAGGCTAATGCAAGTGGCACACAAATTTTACAAAAATATTTTGGTACAGAAAAATCAAACTTTTACAGGTGATAGTTTAATAGGTGGCTCCTAGTGTTATAACTCATATCTGTTATCTAGAACCTTAAAACAAAACTACAACTTATGTGTACCGTTACAACTACAAAATATTTCTTTTGATTGTTCATTTATAGAGTTCTGAAAAACAGAAAAAAATGACCTGCTAAAAGTACTCGAAGTTACTATCTTAGATGTAAAATTCACTAAAATCAACCTATTAAAAGATTTTATGCAAAATTGTGAAATGGGATTGGTGAAAGCTATTATTGTAAGGAACACGTTGGTTTCATAATTTGTTTAATTACTAAATTATAAAAACTGAATATAGCAAATAAACATTTTTTAATGTTTAAATATAAAATAGAATATATCTTTTCAACAAATTCCAACCTAATTATTTAAAAATCAATTTTTTTTAAATACATACAAGGGATATGTGACAGTGTTTTTTTTTCCTCTGCAAAAATACAGAAACTTGAAAAACAGTGAATAACATATAATGAAAAGAAAAGTCCAAGTTATCTTTATTGCAGAACGTATAAAAGCTGATATGTTTTCTATTAGTTAAAATATTATACCAAAAGTGTTCCTTTTTTAGGAAATAAATTGTATTTATTTTTTGGGTCATGTTGCATCAAATGAACCATCTACGGTTGTTTAGATGCCAATTTTCCTTGGCCTCTAGCAATATCTTTACCCAGATCTAAGACCAAAGGTAGCAACCACTAACAAGAAAGCCAGGGCAAATGGATCGTAGGGCACCATAAATCCAAGTTTATGGGAATCCATATCCTCCTCATCCATTAGGGTTCTTCCAGGACTCCTTTTTTTTCTGTGAGGCAATTCTGTGTTCCGATCTAGAAGTAGATAGGGTTCAAGGAAGTAAGATAGTAGACAACACTGTCACTTGACAAAATTCTTAGGATTTTTTGCCAGTAAAAAAAAAAAAAGAAAGAGGATCATTTAAGCTACTGATTGAAATTTAACATTGGTAGTTTTAAAATGATTAGAAAAAAAAATTATTCAAGTAGATAAAAAAGAATTAAATCTTCAGGAGAATAAAATTGAAATCTAACTGTCACTGAAAGATCAGTTACATAGTAATTTATATATTTAGTTTATCATTTACAAAAAAAAAAAATTATTTTCTGCCAAGTTATAAAAAATAGAAAATAGTTTATCCAAAAAACTCTTAGAATTAAAAAGAAAATGTATAAAAGTTCCTGAATTACAAGTTGAAATATAATCGTGTTCCTTATGGAACGTACACCAAATAATGAAATTGGGTTGTTCAGACAGAAAAATGTTCCTGCAAGATATTAGTGGGGAAGGAACGCATCATCAAATGTACGCCAATTTATATTTATAAATATCCAAATATATTTATATTAATTTTCTTCTTTGTACTGGCTTTCTATAATTTTTTTTTATTTAATGCAACGTCAATTAAAAATAAATAAGAAAAGTATAACTAACGTTAATTAAGAATAGGTATAAAAATAATTAATAAAGAATTAATTTTTTTGTATTATAAATATATAAAATTGAAAATTGTCTATTTTCTTCGAATAATTATCCAATTATTTTAGGATATGATATTTAAAAATATCATGCAAAAACTTATTTAATATTTAACTTTTTTGATTCAGAATTCAATAATAATAACTTTATAATCATCCTTTGTTTTAAAATACCTAATTCAGATTTCATGCAAGTTACATTATCAAAGAAGCTCCTTTTGAGAAGTTACTTTATTTTCGATGGCTTCTTGGTTAAATGATCTCTCTCTTGATAACGGCTTAAAGCAATTAAAATGATAATAAAACGTAGGATAAAAAAAATAAATAAATAAATAAACTGCTCATGCAAAAGCAGGATTATGGCTGAAAAGGGTAGAAGTACTGGCGATGAATAAAGAGATAATTACAAACCTGAGTACCTATAAAACAACGGATAACCAAATAACGGATGGAAGGGAGAACAAAATATCCAACAAACTACCCCTGGACGAAAATATTTGTGTAGAAGGAGTGTCAACAAATACAAGCCATATACACATCAATCTGTCACGGCGAAGGGTCACTCCTAGATTTATGTTCGGTCGTAAATCTAACAAGCAATAGTATTTCATCCGGCTTCAAAATAACATGCTTCTTTTGTTTTATTTAGGGAACAGGGCGTAAAAAACGTGTTGTAAATTACGTCTAGGTAATAAGGATGGACGAAAATATGTAAAATTCCTAAGAAATGAAACAAAAATATAAATAAATTTTGTAAAAACTTGCCAAGTTAGAAATTACACGGAATAAGTGAGGAAAATAAAATTAGACAAGCAGTCTGTAAAACGTAAAGAACAGAAATTAGACAAGCAATAACAATACTAACAGAACCTCTAGGAAACAAAATCCATTTCACTATTAAGAACGTCAAAATCTTTTATTTTGTATTTTTTAACCTTTAGTCAAGCGATGATACATGGATCTGTAGAGTTGATGATTCTCTTGTATTTGGAGATACGTCAAGTTATAAATAAAACAGCTATGTTATTTGCATTACATATTTAGACCAATGTTCCAGCCAAAACAATAAATAACCTACAGAGCTACTTTCTTTGTATAATAATTGTATATACAACAGCCAACCATCAAGACAAATAATATTATCTTTTTTTTTATAATGCATTCACAAGTGAGGACGTCAGTAGATATACGTCCATCATATACATATTTATATATCATCATACATAATTCGATATCCAGTTACAGCGGATAAATTATGAAAAAAAGTGTTTATTTGTCCTAATGATGGCCCAGGAGAGAGGTAGCTCAGCGAGTAAGGGAGTGAACTCGTATCAACGGGACCCGGGTTTGA
This sequence comes from Euschistus heros, assembly GCA_003667255.2. NCBI lineage: Eukaryota > Metazoa > Arthropoda > Insecta > Hemiptera > Pentatomidae > Euschistus > Euschistus heros. The sequence continues at coordinate 689,259 of RCWM02000414.1, read as the reverse complement.
GTCCGACAGAGGGCAGAAAATGTATTCTGTTTTTTCAGTCGTGGATCTACTTCAGGGCCAGTAGACCCTCCTCCTTGGGTAGACCCAGCATCTATATAACGGGTACCTTGTTTTGGTAAGAAAATCTGGAGATTGGTCGTGATTGGTGACCACATCACTTCCTTGTAAAAAAGAAAGCGCGCCCTAAGAAGGCGAGAGGGTGTACTACCCTTCGTACTAAATCTTTATTAGGGGGAAAAAATACAGAAAATTTTAAAATTTTGCTGAGGTGTTAAAGGAAACGTTGCATACCAGCTCACCACCTCGGCTTCTCAAGCTATGACTCCTCTACAACGAGGGTTCAAGGAACGGTACTAACCATGTATTGAACTTAAGACTTTTCATGAGTTGTAAAGGTACGGTTTTGTTGTTGTTTTTTAATAATGATGGCCTACATTTTATTGGTCGAAAATTTGGCTTAAATAAGGAAATATATAGGTATGTTAATAAACCATTTCTTTTAGTTATAACTTATCTAAACTCTCCAAATTCGACTCCATCTATTTTAATTATCATTCAATCATTAGATTATTCATATGTTGAAGGATGTCAACAGAAATTGTTGAAAAGGCTAGCTGCTGGAAAGAGGTTCCTGGGTGGATCTGCTGAAGGATTTCATGCGTAAAAAAAACAAACAAAAATTATAATAAAATATAACAAATAAAAATGAATATAGGCGATAGGAGGTTAGAAAAGCTGATGCCAAGAACTACTTTATATTTTACTTAGCGCAACAAAGTTAATATACTGCATTAAGAACCTGATGGTACCCTATATGAAAGAAGTGGCGAACTTGATGGATGTCAGCGATGGATGAGAAAGAAGACAGATACAACAGGGGACATTATAGATATCTACCAAGTTGGAGACAAGCGGCATTACAACACTGACATGCATCGACATCTCGGACACTTACTTTGTGCTGACAAACCAAGTGAGAGAGCGTCCTTAGCCGTTTTTTTTAACAAATATCCTCAAGTATGGAGACTCACCCCTGCTGATGTTGGCCGGAGTGTAGCTAGCGAGCTTGGGCCGCCGCCGCTGCCTCGCCACGAGGAGGAGTGCGGCGAGGATGAGGCCAAAGAGGACGAGGGCAGCAGCCACCCCCAGTACCAGCTCGTTCCTGTCACCGCGGGAGGGCTCTCTTCTAGGTCCGTCCTCCCACTCCACTCCCACCGCTCGTCCGGTATCTACAACCAACTCTTCACTTCGCTCGCTCTCTTCTCTTCCATGTCGCACCAGTTCCACCTGAAACAGAATAATCCCTCAGTAAATATATTTGACTATATTAAAAAAAAAAAATCTATATTATTATACCCTAATCAATCTTGACAGTTCCTCATTAACCTTGCCGAAACAACCAAAGTTAATAACGCAATTCTTAAAGCTAACGAGACACAAACATTGAGAGTGTTGCTAAATTCAAGTATCAGAGGCTAAGTTCAATAGTACATCTTCATAAGATTGATTCTTCATAAGCACTAAAAAAAAAGTTTAGGAACCATTATTTTAATATAGGAAAGAAGTTAATCACCACATCAACAAGAAGAGGTTACAAAATATATAACGAAACAACCAAAGTTAATAACGCAATTCTTAAAGCTAACGAGACACAAACATTGAGAGTGTTGCTAAATTCAAGTATCAGAGGCTAAGTTCAATAGTACATATTTCATAAAAAGGAACAGTTAATCATCTTCAGCTAAGATGTGATTCTTCATAAGCACTAATTTCCAGAAAAAAAGTTTAGGAACCATTATTTTAATATAGCCGGATCGAAGAAGTGAGTATGCTTATTCACCACATCAACAAGAAGAGGTTACAAAATATGCTCATTAAAGAAATAATTCAAAATGCCTGCTATTATATCTTATAAACTGCTTTTTTCTCCTCCTGTAATAACACATAGTAGCCGAAGATATTCAGTTTCTGAAAATAGAATCTTTAAATATTAGATTTTCCGGAAGATTTTGCAGGCTTTCTTGCTTTATTTACATTACCCCTCAGTGCAATATTTTTTTTTTATTTTATGAATTATTAATTTCCGCTCAACAAAATAATAATGAGATCCATTTATAACCCTAATTATAACAACTTAGGTAAAATTATTAATTATAAGTCGAAATACGTGTCTTCTTCAAGTATCACAGAAAAAATCTCGATTGAGGTTCATGAGAGCACATCCGCAACCTTCCTATCGATCAGAAGGCACCCTCGACATCAGAAACGGAAAAGGAGTCGGCCTCCTATTACCGAGCGGGGGAGCCTAGGCGAGGTGTGGAACACGTTCTACAGATTAGAGAACTGACAATAGATCTCCACTATGGAATTAACACTTGGTCCAGGGGCTATGCCCGATCACGGAGGCGCTAATTGCCCTTTCACGCTCCCATCGCACACTTGGCTGAGCTTTTGTGGGCTTTAGCTTCAAATCGCTTCACGTAACGTCTTCACGGTCTCTTGGCAATGGGAAATCTATGTGTCTCAACACTCTTTTATTCATGGCTGGAATGCCTGGGAAACAATGGAACTGATAAAGGTGGGTGGCATCGTACATCTTCTCGAAAAGGTTCACTTCTCAAGGGTGTAATTTATTTAAATGGGTCTTCTAAGTTTTATAGTTCCTAAAATACAAGTAACAAAGTTTAATTTTCTGAACACGAAATTGACAATATTCCATGATAAATAAATTAAAATTAGGGATGTACCTATCCCCAATGTCGATTATCCATTCCACCCATTCTTGAAAAAAAAATCGGTAACGTTAATCCATGACACAAGTCGATTCCTAAGAACCGATTGATACTGATGACTTGATGATAGTTATGTGATATCTAATCATTTAGTTATCAAACAACGATTCTTTACACTGATTAAAAAACAAACAAACATGAAATAGCTGTATCTGACTCAGAATGTTCCTAGATCACATATAGAATTTTCAGGGGGTTTGGAAGGAAGAATCCGTGTACCGCATTTATTTATTATAATTATAAAAATTTAATAAGATAATTAGTTTTTAAGTGGATTACTAAAATCCGAATCGACACGAGATCAGCACAACTCAGCTGGGAAACTAATCCTTTTATCTTAGATCCATCAAGCGTCAGGAGCGAGTCAATAAAGGGATTTCAATAGCGCAGGGGATTATGGAGGCCGTGGAGATAGAGATCAAACGGGGAGACACTCGACGGGGATTAATCTCTGGATCCTCATCCAATTCTGGCCAATGACTCTAACTTAAAACTCGATTGTTTTTAGCTGATGGGCTTACACTTTTTATAGCGCGGTCAGCAATGATGAAAGCCACTGAGTCCCTAATTTCGACAGGAATCAATAGTCACAGACGCAGACAAATGCTGATATTACGACTCAACGTGTGTTTCAAACATAACATGGTATAACAGATTATTTCTTCGTTTTATAGAAACTTTTATAAGAGTAATGATTCGTTGCTAAATTAATTAAATAATGAAGCAATTTTCATTAAGAAATTTTTTATTTCAATCACGCAACCCGATGTAACTGAGGGCCAATCAGTGTTAAGAATTCCCATATACCATTTTTTTTCTAAAGAACTTTAATTTTGAGATAAATTACAATCCACAGTTAAAGGCAATAAGTAATACTAACAGTCCAGTCAATGAGTGGTGAAATGAGGGGTGTTGAGTGTATGAAATATGCGATAATTTTTGACTTCACAGCTTCGTTAGAAGGTAAACATACTAAAAGTCCCCGCCCCTGGGGGGGTGAGTTTACAGTAGAGGAGGGAAGAAGGTCCCATTTTCGGGCTTTTCGATTATATCTCAACAAACGGTGGTCTCTAGGAACATATGCTACATTTAAAAATTAAAGCTAATTAAATTACCTATAAAATTGTGTATGTACGTATTTGTCGAACTTTCAACTGTTTTCGAGATATACGATATTAAAAATAATTTTATGATTCTGACATTGTTTCTGAGAAACTATCAAGGAAGGTGCTAAGAGCAAATGTTTGACAAAAGCGATGTAAAAATTCCTTTTTTGCAAAAATTATCGATTTTCAATAACGCATTTCTCGAGTTGGAAGTTCAACTAATATGTATATAAACAATTTTATAGGAAATTTAATTAGTTTCAATTTCTAGACATAACATATTTTTCTAGAGTCCAACGTTTTCGAGATAAAATTATAAATAAATAGGGAAAATAATTTCAAATCGCTAATGAATCAACAAGAATATATGTATTTTTAAAAATATATAATACACTCGTAAACATTTCAAAATACAAAGAATAAATATAGCAATAAAAACATAGCCTGTCTCGTTATATTATAATTCACTTTATTTTTTGAGAATCTTAGTACATTTATTTGATATATTTGTAAATATGTACTATTTAATTTTAATAATTAGAGTTTTATATACTTTAAACAGTTGTAAATATTTATTAAATTAATAAAAGAATACCTAAATAATTTCAAGAAGTTCATTATCTAAAAGCAATGTTTGACGATTTGAATATTGATAAATATAAAAAAAGTATTTTTTAGTTTGTACTGAATTATATTTTCATTTTGTCGGAGCTCCAGCTATTAATTGAATTGATACATCAATGATTTGAAACCGACAGCAAAGGATACAGCAATAAAAACAAAATATTATTAAACAATGAATACTAACATTTTAAAACCCGAATGGATCAATACATAATACCCCGGAAGGCAACGTCGAAATATAATCTTATGGCATTTGCGTATATTTTGGGGTGGTTTGGGCCAAAAGTGGACGAGATTAAGCGACTGAAAGGAGGGTTTGATTGGGCTTTATGAATTTGTCCCTCGACTCTTTGTGCGGTTCCGATAGGGCGCAATGTTTACCCAGAGCTGGATTACCAGGCAACGGGGAGCTCAATTATGGCGACAATACTGCCAACGGATAATCGGATGTGATAGATTTACTGTGCGGAGGTTGATCCGAAGGGAATTCGAAACAAGGGATTCGGGCTGAATGCTTGCCGTCTGTATCTGGGATTTCCCTGTATAGAGCCGAATGGGAAACAATGGATTAATTCAACAAGATATTGAAAAGTTCAAAAATCATATAAATGTAGAAAATTTTAAATAGTAAGTACTTTTATGTATGTTTCAAGGTTACAAAATAAATTCATAGATAACAATTAATATAATCAGTACGGTATCGTAAAAAAAACCAAATAACTCTAAATATAGGGGGTAGAATTATTCCTTCACATATGAAGTCAATAAAAAAAAAAACTTAATAATAATGGTTTAATTAATACTACAAAAGTTAAATATTACAGGATTAAATATACAAACGGAAAATGAAGTAGAAAAAGCAAATTCAATCGAACAAGGTTATTCTATATTTTCACACAAAATCCATGTTGGAACTAATAATGGCTTCTTTTACACCTCATAACAGAAAATTGGATATGATAAAATATCAAAATAGAAAACACTAAATCAATGTTTAAATTAATATTTTTAACTTCTGATGTGCTTTATATCAATAGACAAGCGTAAATAAGAAACTATTAATGCATAAAATACTAAATCTATTTTCAAAGTAATGTCAACTTCTACACTTTCTCACACTAAGGAAGAGGAAATAACAAAAAAAAAAAAATCATTATGCACTGAAAAATATAATCTAAGTTAAAACTATAGAACTGAAAGGTTGTATCAGGTAAGAGCTATCGATTAGTGTGGAACTCGAAGTGAAGCATCGGAATGTGTACGTGTAGTGCGGATTTGAGGAATTTAGAGGAGCAGTGGTCCTATGTCCTTACCGAATGGAATATGAAAAGAAAAGAGGGAAGTGAATAACAATAAATTACTAATTAATAAGTACTAAAAAAAAAAAAAAAAAAAAAAAAAATTAAAACAACTTAATAAGAAAAAAAAAATCTTTCCTGGAAAGGTTTGAGTTAAAGAAAACAAATTCAGGAATTTAATGCAAACCTATTCATGTTGAAAGTGGTTCAGAGGAAACATAGAGAAGGATTGCTTAAAGTGCCAGAGGCCAGGGAACCACAATTTCCTTCCTAACAATCCCGCCAAAACGTATTAGGGTGGGAAAAGTTTTTAATGAGCACCAAGACCTACGGCCAGTTATACTTTCTTTTTTTTGTCAGAGAAGTAGGGGCGGAGGGAGTTAGTACCTCTACCTACAGTTGTAAAGCGGTGGATTCTTCGCCCATTTTTTCCTTTATCTCTTTTTTTTTTTTTTTGGCGGAGTAATTTCTACATTTCCCGTCCCGGCCGATTTATAGTGCTCTTCATTCTGCTTTATTGGACCTCACGCTACTGTATGAAAGAGAATTTTATGGATTATCAAAATATGTTCTCCTCGGTGGGAAAAAAATATTCTGACAAATAAGATTTGATTTATACCAGTAGAACACCGGGTGAATTATATATGATCAACTAGATTCAAAACAGAATAAGAAAGAAAATAGTAGACAAGCAAAGAATGGTGAGCGGACGGGGGCCTGAGAGTTCATGTCACGTTTTTATCTGCCTCGAAGATCCTCTCGGAACACCGGTCACATCCTCAGAAACGTGGAGGAACCTCGGGGACGAAATGTGGAGAGCTCCGAGATTAGGCTACTCGGGCAGGATAAAAAGCATTTCTGAATCCTAGATTACATCGCTTATCGTAAAGCATACTTGAAATAAAGTTATGGTATTTATAATAATAATAACAATAATCAAGCAAAATGAAAATCATTTAGTCTTAAACAATATTCTTGTAGACATTGAATTGTTTCGTATGGTGGTTGTGGAACAGTAGACTTTATCCATAACTAATTTAATTCAAGGAAATCTAATGTTATAAAGATTTTACAAAATAACTAATAAATGGAATAAAATGGCTCTTCTTCTAAATGACAATCTAAGACTTTGACAGGCGAGATGTCAAATGTAGCTGATGGAGTATTTCCTGGCAGAAGCGAGAGGAAAAGAGAAGCCGATAATATAATTGACGAGAGACAAGATGAAGTTTTGTTAAACGTCACGTACATCTGCGCTGAAGAAGAAGAATTCGCGTGGAGGCAGCGCCTTCTCACCGGGTTTATTAGATCCCACAGCTAGCCGGCGGACAAAGGGGTCGCTTGATTGAGTCAAATTTGATTTGTGTGGGGCTCTGGGGGGGGACCCCCCAATTCAGGAATTTGGTGGGGCGAGCTCTCCCCCAGGACGGGAATCCCAGGGGAAGTACTTTTCTTAAAGATGAAGGGAAAAATTCAAGAAGTGGAGGAAGTCATTTGCATCGGCCCTCATCAAATGGAGGTTTCCTGATCGAATTGAGGCTTCCCTTTAAGACTTTGGTTTTGTTGAAAAAGTTCGGATCAAATTTAAATAATACTGAAGATTGAAAGGGAATAATCATGTTGCTTTAGCTGAAAAGACAATACCATTAGGAGAATTCTGACTTTCTAAAGATCTAAATCAATAATTTCTTTAAAGCCTCAGCATCATCATTTTGTCTCCTAATCACTACGCCCTTAACACAATCAAAAAATGGTTTCTATAAAATTTAAATAAAAAAAAACCTGTATCACTAACAACCCATGAAGGATCTAGGATTCAGTACTTAGGTAAGGATGTACTGTAACTGGCCTAATCATGCTGAATCTCCAGGTTTTCCACAATGAAGGGTACCCACTTTGTAGAGGCTGGGTATGCCCACGGAGGGTCAAATTTCTATCCAAGAGGCAGTATTAGAAAATTCAATGAATTTTAAAACTAGTTTATAAAAATCCGATCATCATAAAAGTACCGAAGAGTTCATCAATTCCTTATTATAAGGAACATGTCCACGAATGTATAAAATGTTCGATGAAGGTTAAGAAGAGACCGATAATATTTTTGGATTTCCACCCTTAGGCTAATTGGAAGATTTATGTTTATAATTAGTGATTTCTTAAAAATTATAAGTACTAGAGATGACCGGATGGTCGGCAAAGCCGATCGCTTCTGATGGAATTTTGGTAACATCGGTACTGCGCGTGGTAGTCGCTTTTATAGTTATTTATTTATAGCTTTATAGTCGTCTGGACATCCAACTAGTTTCCTTTTCAGTGAACGACAGTTCTCCGAAGCTGGATATTTATATATATGAAAAAATAAATCGAATGTTATCGGAAATAGCAGGACTGTAAAGGAAATTGTGACTCTAAAAAATGGTAAATTAAGTGACTTCTTTATTTAGTATTGTAGAAGTACCAAATTAGCCTCCTACTGCAAAAGAAACGGCTTTCCAGACTACTCGTCCCTCTAGACAGAATCCACTTCAAGTTAATAGTGAAGAAAATAGTAAAGCAAGGAAAAAATTTAATTTTCTAAAAAAACAGAAAGTGATGTATTAAAAACAGAAAATTATAGGCGATTCCTTAAATAATTTTTATATAAATTTTAATGAAGGAAGGAAAATAAAATTAATTTTTGAAAGTTAAAAGAATATTAAATGTTAAAATGATTATTGCAAGAGCAAGAATTCAATACTTTCATGAAAACATAAGATATACTTAGCGACATATAAGGCCTTTTTAAAAAAACGGTAAAATTCTTTAACAATAATAATTAAACTACTTATTGTTTACTCTTTAAAATCATAGATTAAGTGTTCATTTCTCTAGTTTTTACCTACAGTATCTTAACTCTAAAACAGTCAGAGGTAAAATAGATTTACATAATACAGCCATAATGCGATCATCATTGCGGCCACTCTGCGGGAAAAGTACCACTGCAGGCAACACTAGTTCTATGTAAATTGGTGAAAACTTTATCCCTTAGTTTTTTTTTTTTTTTTTTTTTTTTTTTGTTTTTTTTTAAATAGCATATGTAGTGAGAAATGAAGCATGTTAAACCGCACATTTTGCAATGAAAATAATTTTTTGTTTATAAATATTTTTTAAAAAATACTATATGCGTAAAGCAGTAACGATTCCATTATTCCTGGAATTGATAGATAAAAACTAGCATATTTTCATATTTCTGATAGTGGAAAATGTTATAATTACAAAACTGAAATGTATAGATATGTTTTTATTTTTTAAAAATTAATTCGGTAATAGAAGTATATATGTTTTGTATTTATACTATTAAAATACTACTGATAATGATATAATGATTCTGAAATGTGTCATAAAATAAATACTGAATACTTTAATATTATAAATTTTTTTTTAAAAAAAAGATGATAAAATCAAAATAAGAAATAATAAAAGTGAAAAAGTTATTTATGAATAAAAATATCAAATGCTTCACGATCAATCAAGATTCGGCACAAAGCTATGCGCAAACAACCTTTAAAAAATCCTCAAAATATAAACACGAGGACAAATCAAAGGGATTAATCCCCATCTGTTAGAGTATATTCCTGGAAGTATCCCTCCTGATCCCTATTTACGAGATAAAAATAATTGCCGATCCAGAAATAGTCCCTCCGGATTAGAAGATGTTTACGATCCCCGGCTAACAAAAGAGTTGGAACAGGCCGATCTGGATAAAACTAGAAACGAATCGGCCAGATATAGCAGTTTAGGCTACATAGAATCGTCATGTAAATTGATTTTATAGTTGAGCAATTGAAATCATATTTGAAGACGGTATGTAATTTTTTTTTTAGTATTTTTTCATGATTGAATGCGTGATAACTCATTTCCATATTTTTAATGTTAACAATCCAAAGGCTCAAGATAAATCTATGATTTCTCGGTAAATGAAGAGGTTTTCTCTAGTAAAATGTTATACACAAATTAAGGGTTTAATTTGTTATTAGCTAAATGCTAGTTTCGTAATACAAAACACCTTACATTTAATCTGATTTCACATAAATGAGACACATATTCTAATTTTTAAAATATCAAATTTAAAAAATATATATATATATTTATATATATTTTTTAGTAATTAACGTTTATTAAATTATTTTCTTCAAAAAAATTTTATTATCAGTCTAGGATTTTAAGACAAAAAAAAAAAAATATATATATACGTAACAGACAAATATTTCCGATTTCTTAAGAAAATGATTACAAAATTATAAGAATATTTGCAAATATATATTTTTTCTTCCATTTTGTTTTTCGTTCTTTAAGTATGCCTACTTTGTTTTTATTTTTTATTTTTCATTAATTTTTTTGATTGTACATAACTTGTGAATGTAATCATAAAGTCATCTATATTACTTATTGCTACATTTGTGGCAGATTATAATAATTACTTAATAAAATTTAAAAAAAAAAATAAAATACGTAATTATTAAATATTTTGTTTATTACCCTTATGATTATCGATATTGTATTATTATTTATAATGCTTTATTATCGTAATAATAATACAAAAAATATATACTTACAATGTAATTTAAAAAATAAAAGCATTCCTACTTACAAATTTCAACTTAGTAATTTTAATGATAAAATTGTACTATATAGATATATGTATTAAATCTAGTTATTTTTTATCTATCAATTCCAGAAAAAAAGGTTACAGCTTGACTTCATCATGAAGTGATTTTTATAAGTATCGAATTACATTTCACTTCTTCTTAAATCAATGTTCATTCCTAAACTGTTCTAAAAATATTTTACAATACATAAAATTAAGCGTTTTTGTGTAGATATTTATTTATACACAGGCGATGTTAAAAGATTGAACGCATAGAAATATATGCACCCATATGTTTTTATCCCAATCTGTAATAGGGATTTATCCTTATAATACTAATTATTTAATTTACTTCATATTAGCTAGAGAAGTTATTTACAATATTTTTAAGACAAAAGAAAATTTACTCCTTTAAAATACTAACTTGGGGGAGCTTTCTATTCAAAAGTATTCTGAGGATTTATAAAGGTTAGGAAAGATTTAGAATTACAAATGAAGAAACATGGTTAAATCGGTTAAATATATCCGATTTTGGAGAATTAAAGGATCCCTAATTTCGTTGGCGCCCAAGCATCCCAGCTGACGGCTGTTTTGACAGAAGGAGGGCCATTTTCCGCGGGTGCTATTAGACGAGGAGATGATTTAGCGTTTTGAAATACAATATTTCCAGGCCCGAGGTACCTGACCCCGCCGGTATATCCTCGTTTAGATTTATGATCCGCCCTTCTTTGAATTCTAATCAAATCTATATCCCCTCTTCCAGTATTCAGATCAGCTCTCAGACCTGCATTAAATTGGCACACTTTTCTCATTGCTAGTCTTGTTCATCTTATCCGGCTTCTATAGACTGCTCCATTCCCTCTTTTGTTTTAAAATAAAAACTATTCAAAAGGGAGACTAATTTCGTGAAATAAAATTACATACAAGGAAAAAAAATAACTTTAAGCCATTTTGGAGGAAAAAATGAACATGTTACGGTAGACTATAATTCGGTTATGAACTTTGAAACTTGTTAAATACCACTTTAGGTACGAATAATGGTATCGAAGGATCAATACAATTAGGATCGATGAATCAATTTCCACTTCTATTGGGATTTTTTTTTTTTATTATAGAACTAGTTTCGAATACTAAACATCCATCTTCAGTTCTGAGGAGATATCTGTTAGATATCCTCAGAACTGAAGACGAATGTTTAGGATTCGAAACTAGTTTTCATATTTATGGATTATTTGTTGACTGAGAAGTAATTTATAGATTTAGGTTGTTGGGGTATGCAGTCATAGATACAAAGCAGTTAAAATTCAATTGTAATTTATAATGCCGACGTTTCGTATAACATTGCAAACTTTAGCAACACTGATGAAGACTTGCGATGAAAGTCGAAACGTCGGCATTATAAATTTAAATTTAAAACTGATTTGTATCTATGACTGCATACTCCAAGACCTACATCTTGAAACTAGTTTTCTAATAAAATAATTCCAATAGAAGCGGCAATTAATTCAACAATCTTAATTTTTAAACACCACCAGTTAATATAAGGATTATTCAAGGCCATTATGATGCTTAAGAAACCAAATGCTAATGGTCAAATTTTTGGGACGAATCTAGTTGGACCTTATCCTTTACGTAAAGTTTCGTGTCTGTTCTATTTCTATGGACAAATTTTGAAGTAGAAAAAAATAAATAAATAAAAATAGCAATACTGCTAATTGCTAATTTTATCCTTGTCACAAATGGAATCCTTTATCCACATACTATGATGAAAAGGAACTACACGTAAGTTTTCAATTTTTTATTCATATAAATTAAACCAATAAACTATTATTATTATCAAAATATGGAATCATTTTGAAAATAATAATATGAAAAAATCAATTTTCATCCTGTAAAGTTCGGAAAAATGGCATAGGGTTGCTTTAGCGTTCCCATACTAATTGTATGGGATATAAAAAACAGTAACTCCTGAATCCCTTTTTATAACGACTGAGGACCAAGAATAAAAATTATTTGGAAATTAAAACAGGATTAGGTTTGAATTTTCAGGACTTTTTTCAATACTGTTGAATTTCAGGAGTAAATCAACAGTATTGAGCCACTACTCAGATCACTATCTGAGTAAATTATTTAATAACAAAGTGTAAATAAAAATTTATTAGATGGCTTAAATTATACAAGAGGTTTAAAGAGCAAAGGTTCTAGAGTAATCCGAAATGTTGGCACGACAAATTAACAACATATACTGTGTTTCTAAACCGTCTAGTCCACAGTTTAAATGCCAACCAACCTATATGATTAAGGTATTTAAAAAAATAAAAAACAGTCATTTTAACTGCTATTTTAATCAGTTGGATTCTTAAGAAAATAATATAATAACTAATTACTAAGCAAATTCAAACGGAAAAATGATAATAATGAAACATATACCTGTATAATATATAATAGTATAAGGCCCCTGCGCTCATGAGGGAAAACATTTAAAACTTTTTTGAGCCATTATACATTTTTCTTATTATTTTCGTGACCACAACTCAAACCCGAACAGTCGGACAAATTAACAGAACCTGCTCCAAGAAATAAATAGAACAAGTTCCTCTTATTTTAAAAAAAATCAATTTAGGGCTTTCGGAGTTGTGAAGCACGCGATGCCATCCTGGAAGACATCGGTTCCCGTCCAGTAGCCGTCACTGAGAACTACTGAGGTGAAGGGTTTCCCATCAATCGGCGGCAACCTTCCATGTACCTGCCCGTCATTCTTTTCGTCTAATGGTGCATTAAATTGGTCTCCTACCCAAGGCAGGCATACCGCGTCACCCTCTGGAGGTACAACACGGCAGATGTAGACGGGAAGATAGTGCTTGTTAAAATATTGTGGTACCCTTTATAAAAAGGAAGACAAATGTAAAATAAGGAAGCGATTCTTTTAAAAATTCAACACCATCAAAATTAGAATATTTAAAAGTTGATAGAATAATAAACTATCCTGTTACTAATAGATACCTATATTCTGAATTATTGATACATTCATTAACTAAGAAACCAGTTAACCATAATTTAACGTACTTAACGATCATATCGCTTTGTTTTTTGTTCAACGATTTAGAAGTAGAACTTTCCAGAGTACGAAAAGGTTTCCATCACTCCTTGTAGCATTTCTTTAAATATTTGCCTTAAGACTTCGTTACTCTGAAATTTTGAAATAGCGAGAAACGGAATCTTTCTAGAGTGAATAATGAATTGAAACCCCAAAATAAATTAATTAAAAATGCTTATTTTTTCCTTTAAAACATAGAATTTAACGATAACCTTTAACCAGTCTCAAGCTCTAGGAAGAATTTTTTCCACTTAACGCTTCCCTGATCAGATCAATTTCTTTCGATGACAAATTAACGTTGAGGGATCCGGCGAGTCACCGTAGCAAAACTAACCAGAGAACCATCCGGGCGCCAATATAATTAAACCGGACGGTGAAATTAAAGAGTACACGATGGGGGAAGCTAGGTCCCGCGGGAGGAGGTGTCGCCTAAGCAAAAATCTGTCACTCACAGCGTCCACTCCACTCATTGTTGGGATAATTAATGTCAGTCCTTCAACAACAACAACGGGATTAATTGGGAAAATGAAAATTCGACCCTAAGCCGATAGTGGGTGGCCGGCTACTTGCGATGACTAACGCGACAAAGGGCCTGATGAATAAATCAATTCCATTTGGGGCTTATCGATTCCGGTGGTGAAAGAGATTGGGGGAGGGTGTTGGAGTGCCACAATTGAATTTAAAATTTAAATCCTTTAAATTGACCTCCGTATTAAAAAAAAAAAAAAAAAAGGAAGGGATTACAGGATGGATTTATTACCAATTAGAACAGGCTAAAATACACTCGTTTTACAAACAAAATCCAGTACAAATGTGAGAAATTTACTCAGAATAATACTAGCTCTTGATGTTCATCATATTACTGTTTCACATTTTAGACTAACAAAAACAAATTGTAATGTCAATAGCTGATAACAAAATCGTACCAAAGCCCAGAAGCTAAAAATAATATTAGAACTAGTATGTAAATAAAGAATGGAACGAAACAGCTGTTGAAACAAAAGAAATACAGACAATTCCTCACTCCGAATTACTCTCACATCCTGAACAGTGGATGCCTGCGGTTTTTGCGGTTAAGGAACTGAAATTGTCGACAAGAGCAAAGATCCCAGGAAACTTTATCTGATTCTTTTATTTTCTACCGATTCTACGCCTATTTTTTCTTCTTCCATCTATGTTCATTGAGACCGCAAATTAAGGTCTGGAGCCTTGGGGCTATGGTTAAAGTCCACCGACCGCGGGGTCCAAACAGGCAATTAGACAAAGTTAGACTGTTGACTCAGCAAAACGTCTTGGGGAGAATGGGCAGCTGCGTATCTGAATTACGTTGTAGGAAGGTAAATATTTCCTGAGCGGTACGAACATTAATTTTACGATAGAGGTTGTGAGGGAGTAGCAATTTGAGGGAAGAGTACAGCAAAGGATATGTAAACAAAAATTGTATTAGCTAAGATTAAAGTTATTTTAGATTACAATGCTCAATGCACTTTGGCTCTAAATCATTCACGGTTATTTATTTAAAAATTAATTGACTAACTTATTGAATTAAAAAACTAAACAAATAAGACCTAATAATGTTGATCTAATGCGCAAATAAATATAATAAGAACATAAGACTTTAATGAACTGTCCGAAAAGAAGATGACCTCGGAAACTTCTTATGTTGATTTGTTATTGGAGTGCTACCAATGGTTAGATTCTTAACACTTTCCTGTCATGCTACCATAAACATTGCAAAATAATTTTTTTTAAATATTTGAAATACAGGAATAGATCATCTTATGTTCAATTGAAAAAAATAATGTTCAGAATGTATGTAAAGATGATTTCTCACTAAAACTTTATTTAGCGCCAACGAAATTTAATGAAGTAATACGTTCTTCTCTGTGTACAGAATTCTGTTTGATAATTTATGAAATAAAATACTTAAATTAAGAAATATAAGACGTGTTGTTATCCTTTTTTAAAAAAATTTCAGAAGAATGGTCAAAGGAGTTTGACCAGATTGCAACGTCCTAGAGTACGCGTGGTAAATACCATGGAAACATACATAAATAGTAAACGCTTCCGTACACTAACGGTCCAGGGTCCTGGAGAACAGGCTTGGAAATATCCAGATTTATTCCCGACTGTTAGCTATACACATTGCTCTGCAAGAGCCGTTCTGATTTACGCTAGGACTTAGGGCCATATATCCGTCTCAATGTTGACATTCGCTTCGAATTTAACTCCTTCGGAAAATATTTATTTTCCCGACGCTGTCCCTGAATCCTTTTTAACTGAAAGCAGCGGGAGGAAAAAGCAAATACTACCTTTTAGAAAGAACACCTGCCCAATCCGACTTTCCCATTCTTATCCACTGATTTCTCTTTTTTTAAATTAATTGGATTTACAATTTTTTTTCTTATCATTCAAATAAATTTTAATTTCTTGGTAAACCCATCTGGACTTATTTTAAGTAATTTTCTAATTACTGGTAATAATTAAACTATATACAATTCTTTATCCTGTGTTTAAAACTTCATTGTAGTAGAGATCTCATAAGAGGTTAGTTGAAATATATATTGTTACATTGTATATGCCTGATTAATGTAAATAAACAATTTCTATGTACAGGATGGGTGTAACAAACCCCATGAAGCTACACTGAAAGTGACAAACAAAGAGACTGCTGGAGGGTTAATTTTAATTGAAGGTGTCCCCCAGGGCGGACAGTTTTGCCCCATACTATCTGCGCTGAGGATCTGACCGTGCCTGTCACAGGGATTTATGTGGAAGGTTGTTTAAATTTCCCAAAACTAGCCATCAAGATCGGCCACGATGGCTCCAAAAGGACTCTGATGCGTTTGACAAAAACGGGTCAGCAAATTTTCTCTTCAAGCACCAAGATGACTTTGCAAAGGTTTCTTGACGCAGAGACAGGAGCCAGATATGGAGTGTTTCTGACCATAATTCTGAAGAAAATTGCTTTCTATTTTATCAAGATTTAATTAAAACGAATAGGATTTTTATCTAAATTACAAGAAACAATTTCGTCTTAAATAGATAAAAAAATAAAGAAAGAACTGTTTTCTGATAATATATTTATATGCTGAAATATATTTGTTGTATAGAGGAACAAAACTATTGAAATAGTACATTTTACAAGTTAAATTTACAAATAAGTTGCATAATATGATCTTAGCGGAGACTTTGTTCATCTCAATTTTTTATCGATGAACAAGCATACACCATTTGAAAAACTTAATGAAAATACCTGTAGTAAGCACATTATTTGTGATTGCTATATGTAAATTGTAATTACGACCCAATTAATTCTAACAACATACCTAATATATGTGAGATTCCAAACTATCTTAAAAAAAAGTAAGTTTACTAACATGTAGTTGATTAATTATAGTTTGTCTCTTGCTATTATGTATTTTAGTGATCTTCAGCATTATCGTATGCGAAGTCCGAAGAAGTATTAAGGCTGAACTGGGGAATTGACTGAAACCAACGGATCAGAGGAAAAAAAGATATTCAGGCACGAAAAACGCAGGTTCAAATGGCAAGTAATTCAACGACCAGTTATATCTATAGAGATACAATGGTAAATATTGAATAAATAAGAATTAACCCTTTCTAGAGTTTCCATTCAATTTAGACGGACGAATCCGACTGAGGTACCACCCTCAATGTCAAATCAAATACATATTCCCTTTATCAATAGATAATTATAAGAGTTATATATGATAATAAATAGTATAATATCTTAATAATCTTGATTTAAGCCTCATAAACCACATTAAAAAAAACAAAAAAGTTAATTTAAAACATGGTATAAAGACCGTTGACTTTCCTGAAACAGGGTGATATCACACTGCTTCTTGTTTTACATCAAATTTGATAGTTATCAACAAAATTAGCATGAAATTGTATCATTTTGAAAAAATCCTAAAACGCTGAACACACAAACCTATCCAGCTGAGAACAAGGAATGTATTGAATTCCTTTAAGATCAAAGCTTACCGTCCTTGCTACTTAAGGGATTTTACCACCGCAGACTGTTACGGTAAACAAGTGTGGCGCCTCTGCAGACCCGTCCAGGTAGCTGAGGGATAATTGAATTAGAGCTGGACCTCTGTTTGGAAAGGCAAGCCAATAACAATAAACCTTTTCAGGGGGAGAGGCTTATGGAAAAACCGAAAATTGTTTCAGCGGTCTACCAGGTGCCTTTGCCAAAGGAAAAATCTGCAGGTGGTTGAACCATTACTCCTGAACTAACAGATGGTTGGTAAAGCAATATTCAACATGACGTTAGACTTTTATCCCTGGTTAAACTAGTTGTATAGTTTTATAGCGTTTTTCCTACCTTCTTCTAATTAATCAGGAATTATAGTTCATAAAAACAAAAATATGAATCCTACACGATAACATTCTGGACACAGAGCATACATATTTCATGGTCGACTACCAACTTCTTTCCATTGATCTGTCGCCTGCCAGCCACTCTTCAACGCTTCTTATGACTCATAACTGAATAAAGATGCTATGACTGATTAAGCCATCAGTCACGAGTTTCCAGTCGAAGAATCTCCTCGAGCGGTATCTGTTTCAGTCTTCTTTTTTTTCTATTTCTTCGTTTCATATTTTATTTTATTCGTATCCTGAGACGTGCGTTTCTTCAGATGGCCCCGGTCCGCCTGATTTAATGAGAACTTCAAAAGTATACGCACACGCGCGATCATGAAAGCGTGGGCTCTGCTCTCGCTCAGATAAACTTTCTAATTTAAAACGAATCATATTTCGAGTACACTTCATCCCCATCGCTGTCAGTGTACAGTTAGGGGAACGGTCTGTATCCTTTGTGAATGTGATTATACTGAGCCGATGGACGTGGGTCGAGTAACTGGAGAGGATTAGAACAGGCTTGGGAACAGTACACACATTCCGGCATGGCTCCAGCATAGTCCAGTAATATTATTAATAAAACTACATAAATCAAATCAAAGTAAACAAATAAATGAGTTTCTTTTTTTAAATTTATTAATTGATATTTACAACTACATTCTATATATACATAAAGTAAATGTGTGAAAATATGATAACAATAATTTATAAAGGGACTGTCCATTAGTACTTCAATTCAATCTATATTAGAAGGTCTCTCGAACATGTTCTTTTCAGGCGCCTCGGAGGGTTATCGGAAATCGAATAAAAAGGAAGTTGGGAGACTAGTGTGTTCGAGTGGGTATGGAGCTTATCAGGGAAAAATACGAGTTATGGGCCAACTCAGCAACATATCGGATATTGAGATCATTAGGAATAGGCATATTTGTGACATAATAAGGAGCATTGAGAACTTTACTAATGATTTTTGATTGTAAGGATTAAGTGTAAAAAGAAATGGAAGTAAATATTATTTCATAAATTGATTGTTAACTTTTGTCGACAAAGCACGTAATAATATGATAACGTTTGTTTCAATTCTAAATTCTTATAAATAATTCGACTTGTTATGAACAATCCTCTGCAAAATTGATATAAGTTTTCTTTGGTTCGCATAATTTTATTTGCTTCTTTTGCAATAAAAAATAATAATAAAATAATTTGGAAATGAATTTGTTCAAAAAAGAAAATTAAAAAAAAAACCCAGGGTATAATGACCCAGAGATGATAAATCACTCCCCTCACTCCCACTGGGTGTGAAACTCATAC
Source organism: Euschistus heros (assembly GCA_003667255.2). NCBI lineage: Eukaryota > Metazoa > Arthropoda > Insecta > Hemiptera > Pentatomidae > Euschistus > Euschistus heros. Next base: position 670,018 of record RCWM02000414.1, on the reverse strand, counting down.
CCTTCTGGATCCAGAAGTATATTTACAGAAGGGAGAGTCTATCAGAATGAATGTCAATAACGGCTTTAATTGAATATGAAAATGGAGATGGCGCAAACAGTGGGATAATCAGAAAGTGGTGGGTTAAATGAGCGTTGTGATTGGCTTTCCATTTGTTTACCTGCTCCCAGGTCCGATGTTGATTGGTTTCTAAATCAGCGCGAAACACGTTCCGGGCCCGGCTGATTACAGGGTGGGACCCGGGCTACACTCCCGGACAAAAAGGTACTGGAAGAGGCTGGAAAACAATAACCGACTTGACTCCTGGATTGCAGGGTGTCACCTGTTGTGCACCTGTGAAACACCTGCCTGAGTTAGTTCACGCTACGTCCAAACACGGCATAGGCCAGGGATGTTTTTTGTCGAGCCCTCAATCTGTGGGCCATATGAGGCCCTCTGTATCTTCCTTATCTCCCAATGGTGACACTCTGTCTCATATACCATTTCGTCCAAACTATCTCCCAGATTTACAACCTCCAAAGATAAAGTCTGAGTTTGAGTATTTCTCACATTGTTAAAAAAATATATTTATAAGTTCTTGGAATCACTACGAATTACTCTTATTATAAAATAACTATGTTTAAGGAAGATGAAATGTGACAATAAGAGGCATTATATTACCCATAAACAACAGTTTATATTATTATGCTTAATTATTTAATGAATATTGCCTAGTTAACAGCACGACTTTAATTCTGAATTAATCTTAACCTGAATAATTTACCGATAATAATGAAATATTTTTCGTCTTATTTTAGCTTATAGTTCAACATTCAATTGTATGTTGTAAAACTTTTCTAGATTGAAAGAATTATGTTCACCTACCCAAGGCAGTCTAGAAAATACTTAGTCATTTAACACAATCCTTATGTTTCTTTAGCCAATGTTAAAAACTACAACTATTATGCTGAAGTGTATTATTTCAGTAGATATAAAAAATAAATATTGATACGGTATAGTTGACTGTTAAGAATTTAGAGAAGAGTATGCAGTCATAATAGATATACAGCAATTAAAAAATAAGTTTTTTAATTTTTTAATGCCAATGTTTCAACTTGCATTGCAAGCCTTCATCAGGGCTAGAAGCAGAAAACAAACAAAAAGGTATGACTAAATTGTAGAGAGTATAAAAAACAAAGGTATGCAAAGAATAAATATATGAGAGTAAAGACAATAACATAAAGGCAATATCTAAAGGCCAAGAAGACAATACATAAAGACTATTGAAATAAGATTAAAAGAAAATTTATTGTCAACAAAATTTATTGTCTTTACTCTTATATATTTATTCTTTTCATACCTTTGTTACTCTCTACAATTTAATCATACCTTCTTGTTTGTTTTCTACTTATAGCCCTGATGAAGGCTTGCAATGCAAGTTGAAACGTTGGAATTACAAATTAGAAAACTTATTTTTTAATTGCTGTGTATCTATTATTATTGCATACCCCAACAATCTACTTCTAAATATAAATATACATGTTTGTTGTTTAGTAAGGTTCTTGAGATTCAAGTGAGGTTCAATAAATAAAAACAACTATTTTGGCTTATTATTATTATTACTGAACCTCAAGAACCTTACTAAACTACATCTGAGTCCCGCTTACTCGGAGTGAATATATCGACATCGAATCATCAAATAAGGGAAAACGACGGATAACAGAACTTATCAATTATAATCAGAAAACTTATCAACGATAAAAAGAAAAAAAAAAAGTCAGAAAAAATATTTCATGTAAGGTATATTCTGGATGTGGTTTAAAAGTATGGAAAAGATTCTGGCCAAAAATGAGTGATTTTTCATCGTCAGATTTTGACCAGGTTTTGGCTTTGGTTAGTAGAGGATGATTATAGTTTCTGTAGTTCAGTAGTTTTTTAGTGGGTTTCCATAAAGGTTTGTCGGTGGTATTAAGTTTTTCTGTATTGTTATGTAATTTCTGAATTTTGTACTTTTTAATTTCTGTCTTAAGTTTGTTTGTTAATTTGCAGTAATTATTTTTTCTGATGGATATCTAGTCCTGTGCCACTCCCCACCGTAGCTTTATTTTCATTTCTAGGAAACATTTCTTTAGACAATTTAAAAAAAAAAAAATTATTGTTAATTATAAATTATTGACAAGATATTGAGAAGAATGAACACAACACCCAATTTAATCAAGATAGCGAAATCCCGAAAACTACAATATCTAGGACATATCATGCGTAATACAAATAGATATGATTTGCTACAAAAAATACTTCAAGGGAAAATCGACAGCAAAAGAGGTCCTGGAAGAAGACGAATATCTTGGTTTAAAAACCTCAGATGCTGGTTCAGTATGTCTTCAACGGAGCTTTTCCGCATTGCTACCAATAAGAAAAGAATAGCCATCATGATCGCCAACATCCGAAGCGGATAGGCACCGAAAGAAGAAGAAGACAAGATATTACTAAGTACATATATAATAATAACAAAACGAATAGCTAAATGTAATTACTCGTAAATATACAAATGATAAAGGACATTAACTAACAATTAAGTATCGCTTTAATGTGGTAATTTTCATTTTATTTGTTATGGATACTTTTATATTAATTTATTTTAATTTAAATTTTAAACAAATACAGTAATATTTTTTCTCGTTTGCTAGGCGCTGGTCAAGAGATCAGAGATAAGTAAGAATTTACTGTATATGTTTATTTATTTATTAAATATAAATATCTAATTACATGCAATACTCATAGATACTTTGATATAACCTGAAAATCTTTAATCATGGGATAATCTAAACTTAAATGCGCATGAATTTGAATCTATGGACAACATATTATATTCTGATGATATTTAACATCGAATCTAAAGATTTTACGTTATTTATATATTTTATATTGTTTACACCAGGATTTCGTTCAAACAGAGGAAATTGGCCTATAAAATAGGGTTCTAGATTTGTTAATCACCCCCTTTTGGCTGCTAAACCCCTGTGATTTACTGCTATTCTGTTTATTTATTTGGCCACTCTTGAACACAGGTCTATTTCGGAGGGTGTTTGTAAAGCTGCCAATTTTAGAGTCTATATTTACCAGTGCAATGTTAAATAGGTGTAAATCAATACCTGTTTATCCAACACTTAATACAAATAACATTATGAAATAGACATCATGTTGGATCAGGATATATCTATACTATTGTTCGTATAAAAGTCATTTTTCGTTTGTGTTCACTAAACACGAAAACTACTGAATCAATCTCTACCAATTTTTAACCGTATTATCTTTATAGCTCCAGTAAGGTTTAGCTACTATAAAATCTACCGATTATCAATTTGATATTAAAAAAGAAATAATATGTGGATGACAGTGAAGTTTGATAGTTGACCGATATGGCGAGCGCCATTCTCCTTGAGAGGTTAAAAAGCAACGGGGTTATATAGAGCTTGTAATTAATAATAATATTTAACTATATTAAATAAACTAATCAAAAAAGATTTAAATATGTGCTGTGACATGTGGATCCCAGTTAAGTTCGAATATCGACTTATATGCGGATAGCACCATACCGCAATAGAGTTTACAATGGTAAAACAACTAAATCTGAACCAAAATTTTAACTTAAACTATCTTAATAGTTCTAACAAGGTTTGACATTAATAAAATGTACAGAAATACAAACTTAAATGTACAATGCTGAGTGGTTGAAATTATTTTTGCCGAATGCACTGTATGTCCATCTGGATTACTAACTCCATAATTAGAATTGAAAATTAAATGTCTAATTATGGATTTACGTAATCTTCAAGCACCTGATCAGCGTAATTGTAACCAGGTTAAAAATTACGGCTATGTGCGAAAATATGGTTGAAGAAATAACGGTCAATGGCGTACTTCAATACAAGACTTATATCGATAAACGAATAAAACTACAATTATTAGTTAAAATTATCGAAGTTCTTTATTTATGAGCGGGCGAAGCCGCAAAGGTGGATTTTAGTTTTTTTTTCATAAAATTAAAGTATGAACCATCGCACGCAGTTTGTTGCATAGCTTACGCTAACGTTTAACATTGTTAACGTCAATTCAAAACAATTTCTTTAAAAATTAGGCAATGCTTCAGTAAACATATCAAATTGTTGAAGATATGTTTTAATGTATTAATTAAATAAAATTACAATTCTGTTCTTGTTGTTTAAAGTTTCAAAAGAACGTATAAGAGCATACACTAATAAGACCCAAAACTCCAATTTCGCTATCCATCTAAATGAAAACAACCACAAATTTAATAAAGACTCGGGAGTAAAAACATTACATCAAGTAGAAAATAGCCTAAAATTAAATACTTTTGAATCACTAGAAATAATAAAATCGTTTAAAACCAATCCAGATTTTTGTTTAAATGATCAGATTAACATATCCAATAGCCCCATTTCAAATTTGTTTCCCATAGGAACGGAAAAAGAGAAACTCCATTGTAAATAAAAAATTTAACCTACCTGCTCCCTTTTACTTAAATAAAAAATTTAACCTACCTGCTCCCTTTTACTTCTCACGAATTCAGTGAGAAGTCCATTTCTGTTTTAGCTACCTGGAAGGTGGGTGCCCATGTTTGATTTCTTGTCTTGCATTTTTAAAAACTTTAGTATATATAATCTATGTAACATAGTACTGATGTGTGGAAAAAAAAAAAAATTGTATGTTTTAGAACTGAAGACGAATGTTTAGCATTCGAAACTAGTTTTCTAATAAATTAATCTCAATAGAAGTGGCAATTAATTCATCAATCCTGACAATTTTAAACTACAAAAGCTAGTTTTAAAAGACAATAGCACTATTTAATTATAATTAACGATTGTTAATTATAACTGGGCGAAGATAGGAGCTATTAAATGGATTAATAAATCTGTATTATAGGAAACAAGAAAGAAAGCAGGGACTCTGTGCGTCTTGGAATAGAATTTCAACAAGTGATTTTTTTTTTTTTTTTGTTTGCTTTGAAATTCCGAAATAACCAGCAGTTACAGAATCTTCCTATCAGATTATGATGTGAAACATAACTCCATGATAATTCTTAATGAAATAGGTAAAGCATTTTAATAAGCTAATAAAACATTGAAGCCAGTGGGAAGCTGAAAGCTCATATGCACTAGATAGCAGCTCCGATAGGGTTCAGCATAATAGGCTAAGGTAACACTGACTCCCACCTCGGGGGACCTTTTGAGATTTATTGCCACTGATTGAATAGTGGATCCTGATTATCAAACGGCAGCAAAATAAATTGAATAACCATATGTTCAACACTTATCACAATCCCACACACAGAAGCTGAGGACGGGGCAATACAAGATTTTCAACTAACCGAACAGAGTTGCTATGAATTTTTAAAACTGAGGAGACTCGAGAATAACATAATTAATGTAATTATCCTTACCATTTAATTAGACTGTAATCAATCAATAAGGCAATAATTATTTAACCAGAACCGCCAAGGAGAAATATATAAATTACTCCGTAACCACACATTCGGAATCTCCAGTAACGTTCCCTACCTCACTATCATTATGATAATCAATATTCATCGCAACAAAACAAACATAACTCCAAATCATAACCCAGGAGGTAGGCAGGTACAAATCAACAACGGAATCGATGCGTACAAGCTCCCATATATCACAGGATACAAAAGGATAAAAAAATCTGTGGAACTCGCCCAAGGATCTAACCCTATCTTCATCGACCATTGCGGATGTAGCACCGGGGACTGATACTATCCTTAGCCCCTAGCCAACACTAAATCCAGAGGGGGGGGGGGTAAACAACCCTTAATTATGCGTAAACAAACGACCCCTACAGCGACCACAAATGTATGCGCTGCTAATGTATGCAGAAATTACTGCGTCCTCTGCAGCAGTAGATACCGTGATATGAGCCCCGTTTATACTCGAATACAAGGTAGAATCAATTGCAGAATTTATTTTTCCCAAGGACCCCTGATGCCTAGGGTTTCCTTGAAATTTTATTACACTAGCATACGGTGGGGATACAAGAGAAAGACCATACTTGCCATATAAATTATCGGTTTTCTTCAACTTTAAATATTATCGAGTTCCTTCAATTCATGTAGAGGATGTTTGCCGAAACATGTATACTTAAATGTAATTTTTAATTATAAATACGTAAATATTTATTGTTCGATTTTCTGATAGAACTTTTCTGTTAGGATAAATTGCTGTATGTGCTTTGGATAATTGCTAAACTCGAAAATGTAATAAATAAATATACACGAAAACAAAAAAAAAAAGGAGTTTAAATCGCATTTATTGGTATGACTATTAAGAAGACATTATTTATTTTGATTTTATTTAACTATTTTTATTATTATTAAGGAAATCTACACATATTCCGTAGTAATCTTCGTAGGATTAAATTACCTTCTTTCTAGTGTACCTTTCTGTTCTGTTTTTTCCTCAAACCCTAATGAGAAGTCTGAGCCGAAACGTTGATATAATAACTAATTTCAATAAATAATTAAATATATTATACATTAAAAAAAAAATGAATGTTCTCTTTAACGACTAAACCCAGAACTAAAATACTAATTTATATGATGTACGTTCAGACTACTTCAACATATACTAGACAAACATTCAAAGCTCCCAATTAATTACAAAAGACTAATATACATGACTGTGATTAGACCTATTTGGACGTACGGAGTTGAGCTTTGGGGCTCCACTAAACCATCCCATTCATCTCGTATCCAATCCTTACAATCCAAAACCCTTCGTAAAATCCTCAATGCTCCTTACTTTGTCACCAATAAACTTATCCATAAAGATCTTAATGTTACATATGTTGCTGATTTAGCCCACACCAGGTACCTATCCTTTCATAGTAAGCTCCATAATCACTCAAATCCGTTAGTTTCTCAATTTGCTTCCCACTCCATTCCTGATAATCCTCCGAGGCGTCTAAAACGAAGATGGCCTAGAGACCTTATAGTGTATAAGTTTTAATAAAGAGCTACTGATGAGTACAGTAGTAAATTTCAATTAATGTATATAAAAAAAAAAAAAAAAAAAAATGATATACGTGTTGTTTCAACAGTACAATAAATACATTTAACAATTTTATTTAAAGTTAAGAGAACGCTTAGATGAAAACCAACACAAAGCATCAAATAATCTAAATACAGCACGCCAGATATCACTCTACAGAACAAATACAATATCATCCGACAAAGTTATATAAAGAGCTATCAATCCTCACATTTTCAGTAAAAGTACAGAACGATACGGTAGATATAGAAGCAAATATAAATATTTAGACTAAAATGATAAAAAAAAAAAAAAAAAAAAAAAAAAAAAAAAAAAAAAAAAAAATATATATATATATATATATAATGGATGAAAAAGATTTGTATGTATTTGCTGCGAAGAGATATTATGCAATGGAAGCCTGGTGGCCGAAGATAAGCTGGCCGCAGATAAACAGGTTTATCCCCAGGTCAGCCAAACTCCCCCACCCCCCTCGACAGGAGTTTTCACAAAATCACGGAACATTGTCATCTGGTGATGACAACAGGTGACCATAACGAGATAAAACATAGCTGAGTAAAAAAAAAAAATTGAAAAAAAAGAAACAAAAAATTCTACGCCGGTTGAGTACTAAAATGATGTATGCGTTATCAATCAAATGCTTATATGTATTCCAGGACAACGGGACGGGCACTGAATGTAACTAGGGCAGGTTTGAATTGCAAATAGTGCAGTGGATATGAAAATTTACATGGCTCACTGATTCTAATTTAACCAACGGAAAAAAAACAACAACAAAAACATACTTCTACAATCAATGCATTTTATTGAATACACAGGAAAATGTAGATAGGTTTTATAATTGATACAATAGAAAAAAAAAATAAAGGAACGATTGCAGTATAATGGCGCTTGTAAAACAATATAACAATCAGTTTCATTTTGTAAATAGTAATCAAGATTTCTTACTGTCTATGCAAATGCAAATTATCGATTGCCAAAAAACACATTTTATGTTTTACTTCAGTACTTTTTTTTTTAGGACTGATGTACGTTGAAGTGAATCAATTATTCATTTCAATTCATTATCACATAATTATAACCCCTGTGAATGGGCGATTTATTTATGTCTCAAATCAACAATGAATCGCAAAAGATCGAGAAAAAAAACGGATTCAATACTTTGCTTTTTTCACGACGATATGAACCCTTAGGGTTCTAACGCAAATTTCGGCAAATTTTACTGCATAATAAATAAATAACAACAAGTGTTAGGTTAGAATTTCCATATGTATTTTAAATAAAAATTATATTGGTGTATAATGCAGCATTTCTAAATTTTTCAGTCTATTTTAGTTGATATCGAGCGAAATCAGATAATCAAAAATCAATATTCATCATAAATTTACTTTTAATAATTGTATAAATGTATTCCCATTTAGCATTAGAATTTAAATATACTAATTGAAACCATCCCCAATAATATACCTATTTATATGATACCCATTGCCTCAATTATGAACTATATCCGTACACGATATAAATGAAACAACGCTATCAAAGGCCACTTCTAAATCGACCAAGCTACGGGAGAATAGACGACTTCAAAGGCATCGCCTGTGGCCTATTCAACAAATATTTTCCAGGCCACATCCTACCCAGAGTGTACACAAGATGACAGGCCAGTGTTTTGAGGGCGGACGAGACGACGGATGAAGGAAGTGGGCGGTACATTAAGCTAATTGCCTGGATAGCTCTCTTGTTGTCCGGACTCCAGGGATCCTAACATGTGGCCCTGGCTCCAGATGTCTGCTCCAGGCATATGCCTTCCAGGATGTTAGTTTGTGGTTTCGCTATTGCGTAAGAACAGAAAAAAAACTGCCACAAAGTATCTGGCAGAAATGAAAGGGGCAAAGGATCGGAAAATGATTACTAATTAAACTGGTTAGTTTAAAATGCAAGCAAATATAAAGTCACAGTACACTTAAAATCAGGATAATTCAAAAGAAATATGAAAATATTACTAGAAGAGATAAAAGCGGCTGTACTGGAATAGTTCTTATTTTCTATGACACACATGTAAACTAAGTTAATGAATTCTACTACAATGCCCAAAAAAAGTGGATAATTTTGAATCATCGATTTCTTCACGACAACCAGATAGTAAAAGTAAGCATTAATTAATAAACATACAATAGTAAGTATAGCATGTGATATAATATCAGGAAAATTCTTCATTGGTTTCAATAATAAAACTTTAAAGGACATTAAAGGTTATTCAAAAATAAAGCGATGAGGTGTGATCCATGTTTAACTCCTTGTTAAATTCTTCGAATCAATCAGAGGAATGTTCATAGATTTGTTCACATCTACAGTTAAACGGCTGATAAAACAGAAAATCAATTTTCAGGCCATATCCTGATTAGAAAGTAGATGAGTCAGAAGTGTACTGCATTATCTACTAAACTATTTCAGTATTCTTAAATAAAATAATGAATTATTTAAAATATTTTTTATAACATCTTTCTATATTAGTCTAGATTAATTCAAAAATGTGTTCCAGTTTCTAAGAGGGAAGGCCTAAGGAATGAGTGGCCGGAAGTAGGTTATTAATAGGCGACAAACCACTTGGATAATGGAGCCGAATTTAGATTCATCGAGGATCCACCGGGCATCGGCTACTGGTTTCTTGAATGACTAAATAGTCGGGGGAAGGAGGGGGTGCTGCCACAAGAATAATTAATGAATTGTCTCCGTTGAATCTGAGATTGGTAAAACCGTGAGAATTAGCGTCTTCCGTCCGAGAGGGGGTCTGGGCGTGTTTAAAAGGCAATAGGCCTAGCAGCACACAAAAAACAAAGCTAATATTATAAAAGTATAATATTATATAAGATAATAAAAGTGTTCATAAAAAAATTGGCAGCATTTTTTTCTATAACAGAGAAAATATAATGGATAAAGAACCTTTTATTATTATTAAAATGTTTAGAGTTGAGTACATATAGGTAACATCTGTATAATTTTCTTGAGCCTGATCAAGGATAACAAACAATACAATATAACATTTTTAGTGAATGGGGAAATTAAAAATGTTTAACGAATAAGCATGTATATGAAGGTTTAAACTTCTTCCTAATTAGGAAAGAAATGAAGTTCAAACTATAGGAATCCATCTGAACCAAAGGGACCTTGCCGGCATAAAATCAAAGCGACACGGTCTAAATAAGAGCGACATCAAGCATAGAAGAGTCACCAATTGATGGCTCATAAACAACTGCTGAAACCAATCACAGCGAGAGCCGCAACAAATGGACCAATAAAATTTAAAAGGTCACATGGAAAGTTTCTCGCTTATAATTATGAATACCTATCACCTAGGGTGAAGATGTATATCTGATTTTACTGTAGACAATGCTCTGTGTCAGTATCGAAAAACATCAATTTAAAATTTATGCCTTAAATCAATTGCTTTTAAAATTGTAGATGGAAACATATCTAACATCTACTAAAAAGCGTCAGATTTTATAGTTTCACAGGAACTTGCTCGTAGCTAACTTGTTCTGATCGACTTAGCAAGGTATGGAAGAGCACTGTTCCAGATCCAGATTTTGAGTCATGGTCGCTAGACCGCTTCAAGCCAGAGGCCATCCATCTCTTGGTTCAATGGTAACAGACCGCAGACCTGGAGCCATTTGTAAGTTCTATTGCCACACCTGTCAAGTGGCGCTACAGAATGGCTTAATGGACTCAACTGTCACCGGAGATCTGAGATGAGACTGCATTATAGTCACCAGTCATAATTCACATCTCTGTTGTGCATGTGAATAATCGTTTAAGAGTAACCGTTACCAACCATAGCGAGTGATGGGCTTGATGGGCAATACTCAACGACGAACGTTTCAAAAGAATGCGAGACAAATTTGAAAGGAAACCATGATGTCTCTATATGGCTGAGTATGAAAGTAATAAAATACATTTTAAGACTACTTTCCGTGGTTAAAATCCCTGCTTTCAAAGCTATTGGATCGGCAAGGATGGGAACTACGACAACTCATAAACCTTTATAGAACCAAGAACCTTAATTTAAGAGCATAAAGAATGTTCATGAAACAAGTTAATTGAATTACACCGTCAAATAACTAATGGCTTCAGTATCAGGGAAGCCCATGGCTTGTTAACAGGATAAAAGCTGGTCGTTAAGTGGATAAAAGGTTCGAACCTTCCAAAACATATTTATGGCAAGCCCACGTTAATTATATTGCTACCGGTGCGGATAATATTTTAGCAACGTAAAATAATTTTTTACAAGATAATACAACAGGACAGTATCATTTATAGGTGAAAATGGCAAATCTTACTTCTCCTTTGAGTTAAAATAGAACAAGAAAGAAAGAAAAAAACATAACAGTTTTACAGAAATTAATATTATTTTAAAACTCTACTTTAATAGTTATATTTTATTTATTTCATTGTTTTAATAATTAATTGAACCTATCACAGGGACCAGACTTCTCGATAAAATTTTTTCACATCACAATAAATGTCAATATTCATTATACAAACATAACTATGAATTAGCAATCATTAGTAGGGTAAAACATGATTCCACTTAAGGAACAATTAATTTTTAAAACAAATTAATAAAGAAGTATACGACTATTTCTGCCTAGAACTGATCAATACATTCGATCAGAACATAAAAGAGGGACACGGCTGAAACCACGGAAAACCTATGTGCCCCAGATCTTAGTGAGTCTCTAGACCTTCGACTAAGTATGTGGATACTGTCCCTGCTGGTAATGTTTACGATTGTTGAAAAAAGGAACTTATAAAAAGAATGTAGAAAACACTAAAATTTAACAAATAATTAAAGTTGAAATAAAACTATAAACGCTAGTTTTACTTGAATTACTTTTCACCCTCAAAAGTGTAAAGTTTTTTTTTTTGTAAATGTAACATAGTGACACTATAGATTTGTTGGTGTTACTCGGATCGAAAATTTGACAAAAGTTTTTTGATCAAAAAATTAATGGAGAATGTTTTTTGTTTTATAAAATTTGTCTCTAGGACTTACCGTTTAGGAGCTGTATTGGTTTGAATTAAAAAAGTCATGTCTGAAACTACTATTTTCTCTCAACTTACAATTAGTTTATTTCGAATAATCATTGATTGTTAATTTAATTTAAATACCATTTTAATAATTTTATTTTAAGTAATTTGATGCTTTATATACTAAAATGTGAATATGGAAAATCAGTTTATTATGGAAAGATATAACCCTTGATCTATGATTTTTTTTCCAGTAAGGGAAGATAGATTGTTTTATTTTCATCATCATTTTTATTTCAATATTTATAATATATATATATATATATATATATATATATATATATATATATATATATATATATATATATATATACATTTATTATTTAATTGTTTAAATGTATGGATATGAAACGGCATTACTATAAATATCCAAAATTTTGTTAGAATCCAGTTTAATTTTAGAAACAATGCACTATTTAAATTACATCAACAATGTCTAAAAATATACGAAAGTAAACAGATTAAAAATAAACAACGATCTACAGGTGGACCAACCTTGTAAAAACTATCTCATTTACAAAATGATATACCGAGCTGACCTTAGCGGAACAATAAAAGTACGGTAGCATTAACTGCCTACACTGGCCGTAAACAAAGCCTAACTCTTAAGATAGAGCCGACGCTATCGGGCGCCAGATGTAGCCCATTAACGAGCCATATATATGAAGTCGGGCCCACGGTCCTCGTAAGGGATGAGTCCGAGCGAGCTAAATACTGTATAACTTGTTTTTGTTTATGGTTTTTATAACTGTTAACACAAGAAGGTGGAGGTCGCGGTGTCAGACACTATTATTGCAGACTGGTGAGGTATACAAAACTGAGGGTTAGGACTACAATTTCTGAACTTATTCCATAGTTCTATATTGTAGTGTTTGATAATTAAACCTAATATTAATTTTTATATAATCAGGTTCAGTGATGAGTCGGTACCAAAATTTATCGATTCTCGAACGAGGTAACGGAACCTCAGTTAAGAAAATAGATTACCGTTAAAAGAAAAATAATGTGAAACCCTAGAAAGTAAATCTATTAAAAAAAAAAAACCAATAATCGTTCAATAAATCTTACAACTGTACGGTACATATGCATATAGTAAATGCGTAGGAAAATGATTACAATAACATGTCAAGAACTACCCAGTAGCACTTAACAAAAGTTCTGCATTAGAAGATCTCTTGGCCATCTTTTCAGACGCCTCAGAGAATTATCGGTACTTGATTGTGAAGAAAGTTGGGAGACTGGATTCGCATGGGTATAGAGTTTATGAAATCTGGTTTGGGCCAAATCAGCGACATATAGAACATTAAGATCTTCATGGATAAGTTCATTTGTGACATAATAAGCAGCATTAGGGATTTTATAAAGGATTTTCGTATGTAAGGATTGGATACGAGAAGAATTGGAAGGTTTAGTGGAGCTTCAAAGCTCAACTCCTTATATGTGTCTAGTTACTGCCATATAGATCTGTCGGAATTCATTGGGTGCTTTCAACGCTTGTCTAGTAAACGTTGGAGTAGTCGGAAATAACGAGCAGTTTTTTGTCTTTTGAGTCTGGTATGCCATAAATATTTAAGTTTACACTATTTTCGTTTGGCAGTTTCATATGGAGTTAAAGTTCTTCCTACCGTCGCCAGCATTTCATAGCATCCTTTCTCTATCAAACCGCCAAATCCCATTGCCCACTTTATATTCCCGAACTCCAGCTCAAATCTTCAATTCTTACCCGCCAAAACCGTTCCCGTCAATCAGATTTGTATACTCCTGCTCATTGCACAGCCACTTTCGCAATGTGACCCTCTTCCCTACGGAACTGTATCCCTCTCAACATTTGTCATTCATTTACCCTTTCCACTTTCAAATACCACTTCTTTAACCACCTACTACCCATCCAGATCCTGTCTTCCAGCTGTCAACAGCCACTTCTTAGTTGTATAAATTATGAAACATTTATATTAATGAAATCATATTGTTTTTGAAAAAAATATTTTAAACTTTCTGTTGCTTTCCATCAATATCTTTTCTTTTTTGGTTTTTATTTTATTATTATTATTTGTTACTTTATTATAAAAATGTTATTTCATTTTAAAGCTCTGAAGGCCCTTGGTTGTACATTGTTTTTTATTCTTAAGGGACTTAAGGTCCCAGAATAAATAAAGAACTTTATTATCATTATTATTTTCTACGCACAATTTCACTGTTTTACCCCCGAGTCTCTCAATTTTATGGTTATTTTCATTCAAATGGATTGCGAAGCTTGAATTCTGCGTTTTATTACTGTGTGTCATTTTAATCTTTGATTTACTGATAGTCTGTTTTTTCCCGAGTAATAGCTAGTTCTGAAGTTTAAAAATTTTTGTGTAACTTTAGAACTGATGAATGTTTAACATTCGCTTTCAAATAAAAATAATTCCAATAGAAGTGGGTTATATTTTATCAGTCCTAATTGTATTCTTCCTTCAAAACCATCATACTACCTACCTCAAGTAAATTTTTATTCATTTTAAGTTTTTCAAATAATTGTGCTCCATTTCAAGCATGCAACAGTTACGAATAATAACAACTTAGCAATAATAATAACAATATCTGAGCTTCAATATCATCTCATTAATACCTCTTTGAGCACACTCCCCGCCCAGAGACTCAGAACGATGTATATTAAATAAGCTTAATAAATCAAAACCCTACAAAGGTAGTACGCTAAGCCTTAGCGTCAACAGCAAAGGGAATATTAGGCAACACAAATAACGGATGAATATTTAACAACAGTCTGTAGGGCTTTTGTTCAATCAACAGCGGCAGAGTTCAACACCTTCCGGCAGTCTAAGCCCCGGACTTTTATAACTTAACTTTTTGAACATAATCCGCTCCGGAGCGTACACGCAAATGGTCCTTAATGGCAATATGGCATTGGAAGTCACGATAAATCTCGGCTATCTGGGCTTACATCACGCTTTCTACGAGTTATGTTCCGAGTACATCTGTACCGTTCACAGTCCTCGGTTATTATGTAAAACTCCGACCCGCTTGCGTATCAGTTCGTTATTAACGAAATGACGAATTAATAATCTGTAATTATACGGCATCTTGGGGAGATCGATCGCCTAAAATAGCACTTCAATAATTAATATAACTTTTATATATTTATTAAAGACTAGTTGGCAAAAAGTGCCGACTAGTCGGCCATTTTTATTTATTTATATTTCTACGCTTAGAAGTAGGTTAATTGAAATACATGATCTGTATTGATTACAATTTTTATTTCAGATCCATCTTTCCAGTATGTTATATAATTTTGCAAAGAATTTGTTATTGGATTAATAATTAGATTATTTCTTAGGTCAGAAAAATATAACTTATAAATATAAGTCAATAAATATAAATATAAGTCAGGAGTCTATAAATATAAGTCTATAAGTCTATAAATATAAGTCAGGAGTGTTACCAACTTTTCTATGATTATTTCACTCATAAGGAAAAAGTTTCTGTATTTAGCATAAAAATCTTTACCTCACTGTAGTATGACGTCCGTGAGGTAACACTGTTGACGTTTACCTCATTTTTCCATGCTGATGAACGTGATACTATTTAACCAATAAAAAACTAAACAAACCGACCTCAGAAATAATTTAATTATACAACCCAGGCACAGGAACTCTTTTGTATTATTATTTTTATTTTATTTTTTTGTCAATGAGTTATCGAACATTAAGAAATATTATGATATTAACCAAAAAATAAATCAATTCCTTCTATAATACTGAATAAAGAACTTACGTTAACAACTATTTTTTATTTTTTTATTTACAGTTCTGGTTTTGTATGATATCAAAATAATATCAATTATTAATTGAAGTGCAATACAAAGGTAGGAATACGAAAAGGAAACTGCTGTTTTAGCATTTTATATACGTTATTTACAATTACACTTAGCTATTATTGTGTAATATATACATTTATTTATTTATTATAGATTTGGCAATGAGTTCATGAACACGACATCTTTTTCGGCTTGATTAAATTCCGAATTTCATAATCGAAGTAACTAAATTGCGGATTTTTTCTGAAAATAAAAAAAACTCCGTTACATACCGGCTTGTTTGTAAAGTACAGTAGAAATAGTGCTATAGTGCTATAAACAAAGGAACTCGAACATTGCTGACGTGACCCGAATTCCAACGGAAGCATTGATCGGCTTGATCGACTCATCGGCTTTTTAGCCAACCAATCTACTTATTATACCTCTTTACTGTTATTAAATAGATCCATAAGTACCCATTAATTAATTTGAAACGTTACGGTCAATTAGAAGAGTATAGTATTTTCGAAACAGTTTCAGTTTTATAATTGCCAATTTTCAAAACTCATTACTTCTCTTAACCGGTATTGAGCTCACGAAGTTACTGATGACCCTGAAGGTTGTAGGATCCATCGATTACGAATTTACTTCGGCTGCTAGAGGACTAACCGCTCCTACTAATAGCTCCTCCTACTTCCGACAGTTCACAATTCAATTGGAACCCGGTCGCTCCAACTTAGTCTTGGCCTGCTCCGGTTTTGTTATTTATAAATTTATAAAACGGACATCGAAGGCCAGTAATCGAGGGGGGGGGGCAGGGGATAGCTCGCCGAACTCTTCGCGAATTAATGACTTCATTTCCCGCCTGGTTTGCCGCAAATTGAAATTCCTGACGCATTTTGGGCTGGCGCCACTTATTTACACTCGGCGAGGATTATGTCATTGAGGCCAATTCGGGTCAGTTTTAATGTTATATAGATCAGTTTCTTGCAACTAGCGTTGTGACTCATATCTAGATTATTTTCATGTTTTGATATCGTTCAGTAGGAAAAAAAAAAAAAAAAACTGTTTCAAAACTGAAAATGACTTTACTTGAATTCTGCAGTCAATGTTTGTTTTTTTCTTCTTATTATATTATTATTAAGACAATACAGGAGAGGGACTGTGACAATAGAGCACTGAGATAGGGACTGGCATGCACTCCCAATGTGAAAGTACAAGTATTTTCTTCATTTCAATAACTATTATTATATTTTGAATTTATTTTATACAGCTATTTATTTTATTATTTTTAAATGTATTATTTGTAAGGATAATTATTTATTTTTTGAACCTATCGAATAAATAGATTCAAAATTCATAACAACTCTATTATTCACTGTCCTATTTTTAATTGTATTATTTCGTCTGTCGTCATTAACTGAATAAAATTCTCACATATGATAATGTGTATGAAAATTATATAAAAACTTTATAAATCACTGCTTTATGTAAGATAGGTTAAAAGAAAGACGGTTCAATGAATGAACTGAAAAACCTTTTTTCAACAATCTTGTCAAATCTGAAAACTATTTTTCAGCAAACCAGCAATTAATAATAGCAATTAAACTATGGGTATTGTTTTGTCGTTTCGTCTTTTTTCCCCTCTTTTAAAGTTGTAATCACACATGTTATTGGAGTAACAATAAGTGAATTTGCTCATAGTGTAATAATACAGGTCTTATAGGCAAGTGGGAGAGTAACACTAACAAAAAAAAAAAAAATAATAAAAAAAAAATTATGATACAGAACCAAAACTGTGAATTAAAAAAAAATTGTAGTTGGTGTAAGTTCTTAATTCCGTATTATAAAAGTAATTAAATTTATTTTTTGTTAATATCACATATCTTTTTTCAAAGTTTGATAACCGATTGACCAAAAAAAAAAAAATTAATTGGAATATTACATTTTTTTTTTTAATATCGAAAATGAAAATATCGTTTACACCTGAACTAATTATAATAAAACACTACGTGCGTGAAGGACATGTAAATGCCATCCATATATCCACCCAGTCCTCCCTCAATGATAAATACGTGAAAACGTTTATTAACACTTAAAATTTGAGAGAAAATAAATAGTAAACTTTCCTCTTTATTTAACATTATAGATTAAATATTAAACTAAATTCTATACATTTATTTTAATAACTAAACTATGCATTTAATTTTTAAACTATTTATATAGTTATTTTAATGTCAAATTCCATATCTATTCATTTAAAATCCATTTTTGTTTATTCCTTAATGTCAAAGTAACTATTCCTATATGGTTCTAGAGCAATCGCCAGCAGAGTAATTCCTGCTTACTTGACAGGCAAAAGAATGATAAACAGTCAACTGAATCATCTTCAAATGCCGAGAAGAGAAAACAAAATCCCTCCCTTCACGATTATTTTTTTTTTTTCTTTATTAATAAAATCTAAGGATAAAAAAAAAAAAATAATAAAAAGATTCTGTACATCCAAAATTATAAAACCAGTATTGTTGTATTCTCATTACCAGAAATAATTAACGGTTTTCATTTCAGATGTTTCACGAAATTAAAAATATTTCATCTTCACCAACTCCCTTTCTCAGAGGCCTACTGACAAACAAAATTGCATTTGAATCATTTATTTTTACAGTCACATTAGGTATCGTAAATTTCTTCAAAGTATTAAATCGTCAACAGCCTATTAAAAGCTTGAGCCATTAATTTAATTGCAGCGGAAGAGTTAGGGCCGATCGATAACAGAGTTGTTATAAACCCTTATTCCTCCGAACAATCGGTCTATTAAGTAATTAACCAATTAAGGTTTTACTTAGGCTCAACAATTGTTTATAAATTGAAGTGGCCGATTATATTTTTTAACAACAGCCGCGATGAGCTGATTACCACCAGTAGCAATCAACACTTGATTTTATATAAAACAATTAAAAAATATTTATTCGTCCATAATGACCTTTAAACGTTGTACAGTGTAAAATATGAACCTGACAATGTAAGGAAGAATTATAATGTAATATGTATGAATGGTTTAAGGAGGAAGATTATCTTTAACCCCCCAAATCGAACATTTTGAATCATAGGTCTGATTTTGAATCACAGGCTTCAGTCATAAGACTGAATATTAATAAGTAATTTTCCTTTTCTTTAACCTTAAAATGCAGTAAAACTATCTCTTACCTGGATATGGTAGACAGTGTCCGGCCAAAGTGACAGTGTCACTGAGGTGGAGTCCGTGAAGAGGTTTCCCTTCAGACCTCCACCGTCGACCTCCCACGTTACGAAGTAGACCGGCCTCCTGGATAACCTCCTTGCCTCCCAGGCGATCTCAGCAATCACAAGAACCTTCTGGTGGATGAGACTCACTTCACGCAGCGTCCAACCTCGCCTTTCGCTTCGTCGGTCCTCCTGCAAGAAACACACATGTTAAGATTTCGGGTAACAAGCTCTGAGTCACTGTCGAAGACAGATGAACACTAAACCTACCGACATTTTATAATTATATATATATCTAAAAAAAATTCTCAATAGAATATAATAAAGGGAGGGCTGGATACTGAAAAAATATATTTTAATATATTGGATACTTTCGATATATTTTAAGTAAAAGTAGTCAAAAAGCAAAGTAATGAATGCTGTTTTCAAGAATTTCAGCCAAAATGTCCGAAAAGTATTTGACCCGTCATGGTAGGTTTAGTGTTCAGTAACATTAAATTATTTAACCTCACTTCTTCCTATGCGTATCTGCTGATGTTTCAGGTATAAACCAACCCATTTGATTCCTATAAAATGTTTGCTATAAAGTCTAATACTTTAGAACTATCAAGTCAGCCAAGATCAGAACTAGGAAGGTTTTTTCTCTCTTTATTTTTCCCGATCATCATAATATATTCAACAAGCTAAGAGATATAAGGACTTGAATAAACAAAAATATTTGCTAACATGTATTATATATATATTTAATCCTAAACTTACAAGAATGCCTGTCGGAATACTGGTAGTGGGCAGAGCAATCTCGGTGTTGATCCTCTTGCCTTGGGACGGCGGTGGAAGTGGTGCGAGGAGATCCGTCCTTCCCATCGACTCAAGGACTCCCCTCGCTTCTTCAAGGCCAGATTTTGAACCCGGGCTGTAGATCGTCACTAGGCCGTTCCTATCCACGACCAAGACCCTGAGGACACCACCATCCGGGACCCGAGCACTGGTCGAGAGCCCTTGGGATATCTGCCTCCACGGCCTGTCGCCCAGCCGCCGCATGAGGACGTAGACGAAGGGCCCGTGAGGCCTGGCCGGTCGAGGCCATGAAGCAACACCGCCCGACACCCTGATCACTCCTTCACCCCGCGTCTGGATGACGGGAACCCTCTGTCCACCTTCTGACTCGACGTGGAACTGGCAGGCTTCCTTGCAACCAGGAAACTGCAACATGGAAAATACCGTTTGTTTTATAATGCACATAATTATTTATAAAAACAATTTAAAATACAAGGAAGCAATATTAATAAAATAACACACTACAATAAAAAATACTACACGGAAATCCGCTGTTTAGAACTTGAAGTATTGAAAGACCCAACGAACAAAAAAAGGTCTGACTTAAGCGTGGAAAACTTTCCGATTAACAAGCTGAGCTCTGTGTTCCGTGAAATTGAGAAGATCAATGGCCATAAAAAATTATACAAAAAACTTCATGTTACGAACTTCAGCAAACTCCAACAGCAAAGGGGAATAAATAATCATACAAAAGCTATTAGGAGCAAAAAATAAAAAATAGAAGAATGAAATCAATTGAGTGTAAACCCAGCTAATTAAAAGCCGATAAAAGAAAAAAGTAATCTGCGGCATTGTATACCTCTAAATGCCCCTTTAACTAGATTCAATATAATATTAATAAAAGTCATTAGTACAGAGTATATAATACGCCATTAGAACGTATCGGATTAGATTTGTCAAAAGGCAAATACATGTATAAAAGTAATATAGCAAATCAGAGTCCATTATAAAAATAAATTGATTTATTATTTAATACGTTTTAATAAAATTTGAGCAAATATCAACAAAAAAGCGTAAAATCATTCGGCCTGTTTAATGCCCAATCAGGACAAAAGTCTTTCAGCGTCCCGAATTCCAATTGGAGGCAATCAACAGTAAAGTAAACACCGGAAGCAGGTTGAATTGGGCAATCGACAGTTGACCCTGGCCAAAGCTGTACAATAAAAAGAAGCGGATCCAAAAGGCAGTTGCTTGTCGCAATATGGTCGGATATTGCGATGGCACTGTCTCCAACATGTGACGCGTCCCGGAGGACTAATTCCGGCAGGCCATGTGGCGCGCCTCGTTCTACGCCGGAATGGATATTCTCTACTAAAATGAAATTTAGGTTTATAGTAATACCGCCATAAAAGGAAATAATAAGTTTAGACGATTGTTTCTTCAATGTGAAATGTTTATAAAATACTACAGACAATACATTTCCATTAATCCAGTGAAATGCATAAGACATTCAACGACGGATATAAAAAGTTAAAAAAATATATTTAGTTCTTGAAAGCATATCATTAATTATTTACAATTAAGAACTATTATAATTACGTTTTCTTGTTTGATCTATTTAATCAAATATTTGCATTTAATGATAAAATCTAAGGAAATCAAAACCTTACTACTTCTCAACATATCTAGGAATATTTTAGAATCCACTAGACAATTTTGTTTTTTTGTTAAAAGGTTTCAAATTATATTTTGGTTACATAATAGTAAACCCAAATATTCAAACAAAAATAATTTAAAATCTATACTATTATATAAAAGGACCACCCATTTTTCGTTTGTGATCACTAACCGCGAAAATTACTGAACCAATCTGTACTAAATTTTGATCACAGCATTCTTACAGTTCAAGGATTTAGCAATAATTAAATCTATTAATTTTCAATTAATTTTCTTTTTTAAAAAAGTGATAATATGCCGAGAACTATGAAATTAGAAAATTTCCGTTAGGTGGCGTTCGCCATTTTACATGATAGGTTACAATGTTATGATATTATCTAGAGCTTTACATTGATAATAAATTTTACTTATAGTAAATAAACTTGTTACAAGAAAATTTATAAACATGTTGATCTCAGGGAAGAATAAAATTCGACGGATACATCGCTAATAATATGTTAAATATTCTTTGACTATTTGGGTTACCAAATTATTCCTCATAGTGTGAGATGTTTAAGGATAAATGATAATGTTACAAAAAAAGAAAAATGAAAAAAAATGCGGACATTTTCCTTGTTTACCGCAGTGGGACCTCGCGGCGACAGTACCCACCCAAAGCGGCTATCTTTCATCATCCTGGCGGCCACATCAAAAGGAGGGATTTGGCAGGGATTTGGCAGCCTGGGCACAAAGGATGTCTGCGAGTCGAGGAAAGCCCATGATGTACTATTTACGATGTCTTTGATGAGGAAGCGGTCCTCAGGTGCTACTATTTATATAGCACCCTTCTGACGGACGTATTAAATTCGGCCATTTTACACACGTCCGGGCAGTCCATTGTGGTGTCACAATGATACCGGAAGTATAATTTGTTCCTGTTGTCATTCGGTATACCATTCGTTGTAATGTAGCGTAATAACATCTGAAAATTATATACATCCTGGAAATTACGGTCGTAAAATAAGCTGAAACGGCTCTATAATGCCTTGGAAGCATTAAATTTAACCTGTACTTGGTTGATGTTATTGTCTTTTCTGAGAGGGCAACAAGTGGTAGGAGGCGAAAGACAAACACAACACATTATTGAATGAGACCTGTTTGATATCGTTGGCCCATTAGGTATTTAGCTTGGCTAACACGGCGTTAGTTGATTGCAGGAGAATGATTGTTTACGAGGAAACCGTGTTTGCAAAGTTTCACAACGTTTCTAAACATTATAAAATATTAAAGTATTTTTTTTTTTCCAATTTATATAACTAATCAATAACTGAATTATTTTTAGTTTACTTATGAGTTTTTCATTTCACCTCATATGTCCTCAAAAAATGAACATACAATTGAAAAATATATTTTTGTATAATAATGAAGAATTTATTGATTTTCGCAAAAATGACAAAGTGGGTAGTTACGGTGTACAGTCATAAAATTGAATACATTTAAAATATAAATTTCAATGTATTGTGCCAACAAGGTTTTTCTGTAAGCAAACGAAAATATTGGTATAAATGTGAAAAAGAGTTTGTATTAAATACTGTATTAAAAAATTTATCTTTTTTTTTTCCCTTAAAAGGCAGATGAACTTTAAAGGCCATGCCCCAAACTAAATATCTGTGTTGTATTTTATTTAAATCCATTTATTTTTAACTGAATATTAGACTTTTAAATTTACTGATATCGTTTCAGGGTGGTCTCATACTTTTGACCGGAATTGTACATTGGGATGTAAATGCCTTAAAAAAAAAAAATGAAAATTTTAGCTGAGCAAATTAAAAAATATTTCGGGTAGATTTTTATGCATCTCAGTATATTCAATATTCCTTACACATATACCATATTTTTTTTCCGGAAGCCTTGAAACATTTAAAGTAGCATTAAAAGAATCTAAGTGCTTAGATTACCTTTGACCTGACAGCATATTTTAACACGAATAAAGCTGTACAGCCGACCGGCATGCCATGGCTTAAATTATAATCTTGGAACTTTTATAAAAATTTTAAGCGATCATGCAAAGTTGTTTATAGCTCCTTTAAAGGTCTTAATTACATACTTGTAGCCAGTTTTGACAGCGACAATTTTCTTGCATTAGGTGGACCATTTTTGTTTTTATGTAGCATTATTCTTTTTTATATTTTAGGCGCAAAATTATACTGTAAATTATAAATAATTACCAATCTTGTATGAACAACTTTTTGTATAAAACTGAAATTTTTTAAAGAAGTAAAACAATTATTATGATGCTCCATTAAAGTAAGCACTAAGTTCTTCCATATCTTGTAGAAATGGATCCACTAGTAGGTAAAGCCGACTAATCGGCTACTTTTGTAGACGGCCATAGCGACTTTTGTAGTCGATCTTTTTATGATAATAATTATTAGTTATTTATTCCGGGGATTAGAACTAATTCCGAATTGTAATTAATTATCGAACTTTAGGAAAGATCAAGATATTAACAAATATAAATTCGGCAACTTCTACAATACTGAATTAAGAACTTCAGTAACCTACGATTTCTTTTTTTTAAATAACACTTTTTGGTTTTGTGTCATAATTGAAAAATATTATTTCTTAATTGAAAGGTGATATAAAGGTTGGAACACGAAAAGGTAACAGCTTTTTAGTAATTTTCATACGTGATTATTTACAATTACGTGTAAGATATTTTTGTGTTATATACATAAGTCCCTCAAGAAAGATATTTTTTTCGAAATGATCAAATTCCAAAATTTCGCAATTAACTATCGAAGCTAAGTAAAGTAAATCTGACTTTTCTTTTTTTTCCAAAAAAAAAAAGACAGTCTGTTACAAAACAACCCATTAACATAAACAGAAGAACTAAGCAATAACTACGCAGCGCTTCGAACATTGCAGAAGTCACCCGAATTCTGACGGAAGCAATGATCGGCATGACCGACTATTTGGCTGAATAATCTGCTGTAATATCGTGTATTTTCCGTATCATAAAAAACTATTTACACTAGCCTAGAAATAGAAAAAAAAAATAATGGACAAAATGCCAAAGGCACTTTAACTGTACAGTTTTTTTTAATTTAATTACAGCGTTGAAAAGTACGGCGGTTAGTAACTCCCCAATTCCAATATATCACCCTCAATGGACAGATTAAAGGCATTCCATGGACTTTGTATTCTCCAGGCTAGGGGCTATGGCAATTCCCTGGATATGCTCCAGGGATATTTTTAAATTTAAGTGCAGTAAATGACGCCTCTAAAATCTCACAGATGGCCGGATATCATATTTATTTGCAATAAAACGGTTATAAATCAAGTATCTAAACATCCACCCAACGTATATATAATTCCAAGAAATAATAAAAATAAATAAAAGTTATTCTCTAGTAATCTGTGTGTATATAAGGTATATATGTGTGTATATAAGGTATATATGTGTATATAAGGTATATATGTGTGTATAGAAGGTATATATGTGTGTATATAAGGTATATATGTGTGTATATAAGGTATACATGTGTGTATATAAGGTATATAATGTATATATATGTGTATATAAGGTATGTAATTCGCATTCTCATGTCAAACAATTACGGAACACGATGAGCAGAGTTGGACAAAATATAATCATGATTAAATATTTGACAAATAATTTTCTGAAATGAGTCACCTAATTTAATCACGATTAAAATCATTCAGTTGATTTTTCAATAAACTAAATCATAAATTGACTAAAAAACGCACTGAATGATTTTAATCCTGATTAAATTAGGTGACTCATTTCAGAAAATTATTTGTCAAATATTTAATCATGATTAAATATTGCTTAACTTTGACGGTGAGACGCAAATCCAAAATCAGTAGTTAAGTGTTCTTTGCTGTCATTTCACTTGGGGTATGATAGCTGAAAAATTAATAGAATGTGATGTAAATTAGTTATAATCAACAGAGATTTTCATGAAACGCTTATATAATTGCGTTAGATGTATATACATGTATATATTTGTATATTTTGTGTAATATATAAGGAGGTATAAGTATGTAAGGTTTATTTTATTTTATTTATTTTTTTAATTTTATTTATTTATTTTTTCTCTTAAATCGTGATAGACACAATAAATGAAATTTAGGCGTTGATGGCCCTAGGGTTTTACGCATTAAAGCTCTAATAAACAAACATAATTGCGCTGAGAGAAATGTATGATTATCGGCCTCATATATGCATAAAGCATAAAATTCAAGTCAGTCCATTTACATACAGACATTAAGTAAATGTGATGTAATGTTAAAAATGACATGTCACTTGTTTTTAAAGAAACTACCCATTGATAACACTTATAAAGGTTCGATATAATGAAGTAGTCGGTATTAGAAGTTCCCGAGGCCATCTTTTTTTCAGGCGCTTCGGAGGATTATCTGGGATGGACTTAGAAGCGAGTTGTGATACTAATGGATTTGAATGGTTGAGGAGTTTGCTATGAAAGGATTCATATCTGGTTTGAGCTAAGTCAGAAACGTAAGGTATATAAGATCTTTGTAAAATAAGTTTGTTTGAGACTAATGAGTATTGAGGATTTTTCTAATGTTATTCAATTAAGTCTGAAATGTCTCTTTCTATAAGAATGCAACTTCCGTATGTGTTTTAAATATTTTTTATCCAGGATATCATACAGGATTAATGTATAAACAACAAATTAAAACTAAATAAATTAAATGATACACTTTCAACTGTTTTCATATTGTATTAGATCGAGAAATAGCAAAATATAGCAGAATCAGCTAATTATGTAGTACAATAGTATTTTATTAACAAACAAGGGACATGCAAACCAGTAATTAACATCAACAACGTGGAACTAGGGCGAATGAAAACCCAGATACCTCAATACCCGGCGAACAATACAAGAAAAAAGAAAAGTAGAAATGAAAAAAAACAAGTATTAAAAAGAGGTACGGAATGAGATGCCTGGAGGGACTCCACTCAAAACCGGAACACTTTTAAGTACACTGCCTTGAATATTTCTATTCTTGGGACCAGTCCTCGGAGACGGACCCTGTAATTATTGCAAAAGCTTAGGGAGAGCAACTCTTTTGTTCCGTCTCAACGGAGATGAATTATTAGAAGTCGATCCGTATCCTTTTTTGTCTTAAATATTTTTTTAAAACAAAATACTGAGAAAGAATTTTAAAAGCTAGAATTTTTTTATTTGGGCATAAAACAGATAAACCAGTATTACAAATCAGAGGGATAGAACTAAAGGGATAATATCGTATTTTAGGATCATAAAGATGTCGGGTGAAGTAGGGAGCAGTGTAACAAGGGGGTACAGTATAACATCATGATTAGCTCTGTCATTTTTTGATTTGACTATGGGGCCCCTTTATTTGTTTGTGAATCATATGTGTCGCCATCTAAAACAACTTTCATTGGACGTATGAATGCTGCATAAACGAAAGAATAATCGAATTAATATAATTTTAAAAAATTTGTGAGCTTTTGGCAAGTGAAGTTTTGTTCTTGTAGGAAAACTAATGATTTCTCGTGAGAAAGTATATGTTCCCTTTAATCTTCAATTAAATGGCGTTCTAACAGTAAACAAAGTTTATTGCAATTTCTAAATAACATAATTTCAACGAATTTTTGTTTTAAACAGATACATTTTCTACACAATGCTGGTGGCATTAAAGAAGAAAAGATTAAATTCTGATATTACATATTGGTTTATGCTTAATTTTGATTGCATGAAATTTCTTCTGGAACATAATTCAGGTTAAAAGTTTTCGATTTTTCATAACAAATTTCATTTAACGAAAGTTTAGTCCACTATAATAGTGTACTTCCTGTTGTTACACTGTGTGACAAATTTGTGATTGCAGATAACTAAAAAAATAAGAAGCTTCTAAGAATAATTTGGATATCATTTAAAGCCAAATATAAATGTTAAACGCTGCCAGTTGTATGGTAAATAATTATAAGTAAATAATAAAACTTTTTTTTTTTTTAAAAAAAAAAAAAAAATAGTATGAATGTTTTTTTGTGATTGTAAGAAATTATTAGTTTTATTTTTTTTTTGATGATTATTTGTTATATTTTTATCCCTTTTTATTATTAATTGTGTGGGTATGTGTACTTATATATATGGTACGAAAGAATACATCATCAGCACTGTTACTTATTGCCATTAACTGAGGCATATTATACATCTATTTCAATAAAAATTTAAAAAAAAAAAATAAAAAAAAATAACGCTTTTTGGCACCCTTCTTTAGGTTAAATATAAGAGTGAAAGCTCGTGCAAATTCTCAAATGTTGTATTTACAGAAAAGAAATTATTTTCCTAAGACCAAAACAGGCGCCGGTAACGCAAAACCAAATCCCAGATAAATCCCAAAGTTTTATAGTCCGCAGATGCTCGCGTAATGAATCTCCGACTCATTTGTTCGAGGATTTGTTCCCGAAGTGTTAACGGCTAACAAATGCCCACTGACACGGCCCCGAAACCCGCCCCGGAGAGAAATGATTTATAAAACGTTACAAATCCTCTTCTATTCTCGTCTGGTTTGGTACGCGGCCAAACACTCCTACGGCAGATCAGTTCTGGTGCCCGTCCCAAAAGTTGTCGTCCGTCTGTCTTCGCTCAGATGGAGCGTACCTAAACGTTCTCCGTTTTAAAACGGCATCCGTCTCTATGAAATATTCAACCGTTGTTATGAATAACAGCGTCGTTTTGATGGTCGAGAATTCCTGATGAGTTGTTTCTAGCAGAAGCCAAATATGAACATCTAAAAATATATCACTAAACTAAAAACAGAAATTAATTTCAAACCATACACTACACACTGATTTAGAAGTACCCACAGTAAATGAACATATACATAACCTTTATAGACGATTTCACGATAGACTTCATGGACATAACAACATACTAATGACATGGCCACCACCTGACATACCTGAAAATACTCTCAGAAGGCTTAAAAGAAGCTGGATTAGAGATTTTCTCAAATAAATCTCTTTAATCTATGCCAGAAGGAGGTAATGTTGAGTGCTTGTCTCCCACACGCATACAAGGCCTGCAGTATTACAATATCAAATTCACTTATTGTTACCCTAATAACAGGTGTGAATCAAAATTTGAAAGAGAAAAAAAATTAATAAAATTAAATATTTCTTTAAACCAAACTGTCACTAATCGATAAACGAAATTATTTTCGTATGATTATTATTTTAAAAAGATTATTAGAAAAAATCGATTCTTTCAAAAAGTATAAATCCATGAACAGGTAATAGGCTGATCCTAAGAGAACTAGACACTAGTGTTCTATGAAAAAATTTAAATTACTATTATATATTTGTCAAATACGACTGACTCATTTACCACGAAATCTCAGAAACCACCGAACGGATTGGAATGAAATTCGATATGTAGATTCCTCTAGGGTCGTAGGTGCTCGCTAAGAAAGGAATTTTAAAAAAATCGGCCTTGGTCGCGGCTAATTTGTGAAAAATGCGATTCCAATTTTTATTGGGTGAATAATAAAATTAATTATCATATGGTATTTGGAAATGGTATTTTAAATAAGCTAAGTTAAAAAATAGGTTAGATCTTTAAACCGAAAACTTTGACCACCGGTTAAGTTCCTTATAGTTGTAAACAAACAAAAATACGATCGATGTCGAAACCTTATAATATTGGTACTTTCTGTGAACTCATGGTAGCTGCTTATAACTTACAAATTTGAGTTATTTCGTGACGAGAAGCTAGTAAAAGACTTATGTTAAAGAGGAGGTTAAAAGAGTTATGTTCTCTGGTGATGACATGTAAGGCCAGTTCGATGTAGGGACAAAAACGGATAAGAATCAATGAGTTCTATCAAGTGTATGATTCTCCTTAGTATCGTATCATGTTCTACCATGGAGAAGAAAGGTACAGTATTAACATTCCTCAGCGTGACCCAAACACCAATACATCACTTAAGAAAACTGTGTCTGCAGCTGATTTTTACGCCTAAATGTTAGTGGAGCGAGGCGGTGAAGAACCTTATTTACTTTGATTTCGTAATCTCCTCAACCAATTTATGCTTGATATGTACGCAAAAAATAGAAACAGAAAGACTAAACTTTCTTCAAAAAAAGCTGATGGTCTGGTATCAGAGCTGGGTAAGATGGTAGTGCTGCCTCGAAGCTTCACTGGAGGACTATCAAAAAATAATTTAAAATTAACTTTTGCAAATTGTTAAATTTACTTATTGAAGTTATTCTAATAATGGAATCCTTCAGGTTTATTTAAGTAATAATTATTATCAACGTTAGGCTTAACTTTTACTAATTTAAGTTGTCTTCATCCTAATGATAATAAACCATAGCGGAGCAGGGTACTTTCAGCTAGTTAGTATATAAAACTAGACCTAATCATAAACAGAAACTGAATCGAGTTAAATCAACAGTTCGTAAATTTTTTAAATAATTTTTTTAACCTCAATCTGTCAAGTATGATTTGATTCAAAATGATTTGTAATCTAAAAATATTACTTAATTTAAATGAATACAAAAGCTTACACAGGCATATTCGCTAAGATATTCAAGACGAAACCTTAATATTTTTTTAATATGTATTTAAACCACAACACTCACATTCTAAATAAAAGTTTTTAAATAAAGCACTTATTACTAATAACTGTATCTAAGTTTTCATCATTTTTTATTAATTTTACCCTTGTGCTTATGATTAAACTCAGTTCAAAAGAATCACTAAAGCAAGCGTTAAAATAACTAAACAATGTTCAAATTTAAGTTACGTAAGCTTAACAAATCCGTGATTTTATAAACTAAGAATCAATTAGAATAAGTAAAATTAATATATATATATATATATATATATATATATATATATATATATATATATATATATTTTTTTTTTTTTTTTTTTTTTTAAATAAGGAATCTCCTAATCTTACGTTTCTCAAAGTGCGTAGCCGACCATTAAAAACGTAATAATGAAACAGTAAAAAACCTATCAAGTGGCCAAAAGAATTTCATTAAGAAGTTAAATAAGAGCCCTTCTTGAAAAGACGGAAAGGATGGCTTTTTGCATAAACGGAAATGGTATTACTGAAAGTCGGAACTGAATACACTCCAGAGTTGAAAAAAAAAAGGTGAGAAAACTGAGTAAAATCTTCATAAAGCGGTTAAGAGAAAAAATGAATCTTTTTTTTTTTTTAAAAAGGGAGGGATGAACTTCCTTTTTTTTCAGGAGGAAAACATTAAATACAGGGCTAATTCATTCAACTCAAAGGAAAAACAAATAGAGTTGAAATGGAAAAAACGTCAGGATTTAACTGAACATTTTTGATTTCCTCAGCCCCTAAATAAAACATGTTTTAAAATGAATAAAAAAAATGTCAGAAATGCGAAAGAATATTTTAACAAGTATAAACTTGAATTTAGTCGCTGGTAATACAAATATAACTTCATATGCATTACAACCTACAGGAACTAAACAATAAACTGGTAAATAAAATAATGCAGCTAATGTTTCACGTGCACCTATTTGTGGATAATTGAATACATGCACGTTTTACGGGTGCTTTTTTTGAATGCATAAAACGTATGCCTCTGTTCTAATATCCATTGGATTATTAAGATTGTACTTTAATATTATGTGCTATAAAGAAATATTTAATAATATACTAACACATGACTATAACAAATATGGGATGCTAGTTTATTGCCTTATTCATGTTGAGGTATGATTATGAAGTAATACGGCATAATAAATTAATATTATCTCTTTGATTGTAATTAAAACCGCGAGGTGATGAAATAAATTTGAAGAAAAAAAAAATGTAGTTGCATCTCTAGGGTGTAATAATGAACCTAATCTTTCCATAAGCTTAACAAATCGGTGAAATTATAAACTAAGAATCAATTAGAATAAGTGCTACAACAAACAACATTGAAATAAATCGATAAAAGATAATCGAGAATAAGATACTTCAGACGGAAGGAAGGGCGGAACCGTGCCTCGACATAGTGACCAAAAAATCCATTTCAAATTTACATTGAAAAATATTTTCTGCGAAGGAAAAATGAATGACAGGTTAATATAACTGCCGGTTGAAAAAAGAAAACTGATAAAAGAGGAGTTTAAAAATTTTCTTTAGCAACTTTTCCACCTCGATTCAGCACAGGTTGAAGCCAACGGAAAATTTAATTACAGGGCGTAAACAGGCTGGAAACAGGTGGTTTTCCAGATCGCCCTAAATTCCATCATATTTCAGAGGATATTCCTGGACCCGAGGTGGTCTACGGGGCTATATTGAAAATTACACTTTTTCACTTCAAAGGGACCGTGCGATTGTTAGGGGCGGTTTTTTTAATTTCGCCCTCTCCCCTGGTTACAAAGGAAACCCCCCAAAACATGCCAATTTGCCGAGCGACTCCAGACAAAGATTGCTTTTTAAGATACGAGACAGTTTACCCCTGGAAATTGTTCTCTTGCCGGGTTTGTTTATTAGTTTCACGGCAACACGAGGCAAGGAAAAAAGAAACTCCACTTACTACGTCTCATTAACCGTAACGAGAAAATTTTCATAGGATTCTCTTATTTTGTAAGTATGAATGTCTTCCTATCCAGATAAAAGTATATGTTTATCAGTCTAATAGTTACTCCATAATCATAAGCAGATTATGTACTTAATACATAAATAATAAATACCTTTTACAAGAACATGATAGCTAAGTTCTATGCAGTAGAAAATTAAAAATCCAAATTTTATACTCTGCACATGTTACCATAATTCGATTTCTATAGGTATTTTTATTAATTTATTATGGCATCATACTCTCTAAAGAATATATTTAACACTATTCTAAATGTTTCGGGAAAAGTTTCCTATATTCAGGATCAACATTTAAAACAATTGAATAGTCAACAGTTTTATGGATCCACATCATACACACATCATATAGAAGTTGAAGATGGGAAAAAACTTTTCCTGAAACATGCACAATAATGTTTAATATATTCTTTAACGAGTAAATGCCAAAATAAATTATTAACAATACCTCAAAATTTGCAAAGATGGTAACGAGTGCGGTTTAACAAATATGTGATTAACAATCTTCATTAGTAAATTAATTTAGGTGGACCAAAACCTTGAACGAGTAAGGAGCTTAAATAGTAGGTTCTGAAATTCGACGGAGAATCAAGCCAGCTGGAACATTCTTTTGTCTTAAATTTTGTTTTGTTTTTAGACAAATCGAAGTTCTAGAAAGAAACTAAAAAGAGGGCGTTAAAAAAAAATTCCAGTAATGACTTATTCAAGCGAATCGTGGGACCTAACAAGCAAGCCGGATTCAACTCAACAATGGATACTAGGTTCCTCAAAAAATAGGGGGAAATCATGGTTAGATCCAAAAGGAAATGGATCTCACAAACACCTTAGACCTTTGAGGGACACACAGTGTGGATGACTATCAAACCTTAATGCTTGCTAATAAGAGATAACTCATTTCATACTTTTTCAGTTTAAGAAGAACGTAGCGTAAATATTGATGAAAATACATTTTAAGACGAGATGAAACAGTATTAGGGAAAATAATTAGGTACATATTTCATCAGCGAAACCACCTATCAAGAGTTACATGCTAATGATACCATTTCGTTATTTTCCCAGTTATGGTTTGAGGAATACAGTCAAATAACGAAGCACCTACTTAAGATGGGGTTTCTTCCGCCTGAAATTCAATTTCCAAAAATGAATGCTGGTGGGTCTAAATGAATACACACAGCATTAAGAGGAACGCAAAATGCTGACATAAGCAGTAATTTTAGGCAATTAAAACGGATGAATAATTCACTATTATTGACTAGTTAAAAACTTGGAAAGCTTCAGATATTTCAAACTAATCATTCTTAACAATCGGCTGTTTCTTCCTCTGAGCCTAATTGAACCTAATTCCAGTTTGAATGCCTCATCTCGTTCCAGGCATCTGTTCGAACGCCATGTAGAAAACAGAGCAAATACGGAAGTCCAGAACTGTCCAATAGAGCCCAAGTAGAGACGCAATTCGGCAGTCTATATTTATTCAAAGCGTTGATGAACGAGCGAGCACCGGCGAAGTTTATCATGCATTCATGGTGAATGGTAATGAAGCATCCCTTTGTGCACTGCATGTTGGAATTTCACCTCGCCGTGCGGCCAATATTATTCAAACGAGCATCAATACCTGTTTAAAATGTATATATTAACCAATATGTAGTGTAATGAATTCCTTTTAGGGTGTGTTTGTGCGTATACAGTATTTGTAAATATTTTTTCTAATCAACGCTCATGTAGTTTAAGTTCCATTTTCTAAATTAAAGTGTAATTACTATTTTCTAAACTTACATGTCTCATGGTCTATATAAATTATTATCATTTTCCAAAGTTATCGT
Organism: Euschistus heros; assembly: GCA_003667255.2. Taxonomy (NCBI): domain Eukaryota; kingdom Metazoa; phylum Arthropoda; class Insecta; order Hemiptera; family Pentatomidae; genus Euschistus; species Euschistus heros. The sequence goes on along the minus strand of RCWM02000414.1, from coordinate 635,921 downwards.
AGCCAGACTAGTGTAAATCTAGCTGTACATAAGTGGCATTCATAGAGGACATACCCCAAAATAAAGATTTTTTTTTTTTTTTTAATTTAATATTGTTTCAATATATATTTTTCCAGGCTTAACCACTTCAACAATGATTGAAAATATTTTTTAATCATGGTTGAGCTAGATACAATGGAATTTAATTAAAGAACAATATATGTTAATCATTTATGAAAAACAGATTTTTCAATTTAACTTTTAATAAAAGCTCCCAATTAATTACAAAAGACTGATTTACATAACTGTGATTCAGACCTATATGGACGTACGGAGTTGAGCTTTGGGGCTCTACTAAACAATCCAAAACCTTAGAAAAAAATCCTCAATGCTCTTTACTTCGTCACAAATAAACTTATCCATAAAGATCTTAATGTTCCATATGTTGCTGATTTAGCCCAAACCAGATACCAATTCTTTCATAGTAAACTCTATAACCACTCAAATCCTCTAGTTTCTCAACTAGCTTCCCACTCGTTTTCTGATAATCCTCCGAAGCGTCTGAAAAGTAGATGGCCAAGAGATTTTCTTGTCTTCTTTTTTATTGAAGTGCTAGTGTGTGAGTAGTTCTTTGCAAGTTTTGGCATGTTATTGTAAACATTTTTAACACATTCATTTAATGTATATTTGTACAGTTGTAAATTTCAATAAATTGATAAAATAAAAAAAAACTTTTAATTATTAGTGAATCAGTGAATTTTAAATACAATTTTTGTTATGTATACAAAACTTTTCTGATGTAACGTATTTTTCGTACTCAAAAATGTAACATTTTGACACGATCTAGCTCTGTGGGTGTTGCTCGGATCGAAAATTTGACGACAGTTCTGGGAGCTAGCTAGGCTATATTCTTTTGAATGAAAAAAGTCACGTTTGAAACCACAACTTTTTCTCAGCTTTGTTTATTTCAAATAAAGGTTAGTTGTTAATTCAATTTGATTATCAATTGAAGTAATTTGACCCTTTTAAGTTTAAATGTAAACTAGGAAAATCCGTAGATTATAAACAGATATATCCATGATCGTGTTTTTTCCAGTGAGGGAGAAATTGAGGGACAATTTTTTATTCATTTATTTATATTTTTGTTTTATTACACACATGGTATATGGATTTACAACCATCCATACTATAAAATGTATATATTCGTGTGTGTGTTTGTGAGCGTGTGTGAATGAGTATACAGTTATATCGTCTGCTAGGAGGAAAAATTCACAAAGTGCAAACTTTTCCAAATCCGACACAACGTCATCAAGAGAATGTAACTGCTATTAGAGAATGAGAAAATTCACTATATAACTATATGAGAAATTTTTCATGTACATATTCCCGGTTTTTTTTTTTTTGCTCTTCTGAAAAACATGATTTTAAATGACTTTTAAATTTATTTTTTTTTACATTAACTTTTATCTCCAAACAGACGATATGTTTCAAATATTATTTGGAAGTTTTAAGGGTTAAATTCAAATTTCACAATGTGGATTGAGCGGACGATAAGAAACTTTCTTAATTAAGTTTCCCAAGAAATAATTATGAATTCGAAACTAGAAAAGCACGGAACCGTTTGCAGTAAATGGTAATTTCTGTTTTCTTTAGGAAAACAGTAAAGTTAGCAGCTAATCGGGCATTTACCAAGTCTACTTCTTTGTTATGAGAACGAGAACTGTACGTAGAGTTGGCGTAAATAGATTAATATTCATAAGAACAGCATGTTAAAGTAGAGAAGTTGCCAAGGCGAAACCACGGCCGCAGGGTGGATCATGATGAAGAAAGATGAAAGAGAGGATTTTAATTAAATAAGGAGCCTTACTCGCTTGTCCCAGCGGATAGCCGGGGTTAAATAAATGTTATATCCCTTATCTACTTCCGGTTAGGAGGGGAAAGTCGGGACGGAAAATGGAAAAACCGAGTTAGGAAAGTTTGGCCAAGGTACTTGCTCTTTGAATTAGGTTTAATGGGAGATAGGGCCTTCATTAAACTTTATATAGAATAGGGCGGAGGGGAAGGGGTGAGTCATTTTAAGTGGGTTTTAGTAAGTTCGGGTTGTCTCCGATGGGCGGTTTTCAGGAATTCTGAATATTTACTTCCTCCTCTAAGCACGAAATTAGAATGAAGGCAATAATAATGGACAAGCAGTAAGTAAGATAAGTCAAAAAGGTGTGAAAGGTCTACAAGAGGGTGGACAAGGGCCGTCAGTTTTTGTAGAGTGCCATCCTCACCTAGATTAATGTAGATGAAGCAACAGGTCCTTTTATAGACCATAAATTTCTTTCTCTAGGGCTGACGAGACAGCAGCATAAAACTAGTGTAAACAAGGAGCCTTTCAGAAGGTTAATAAAAATTATCCTATTTTCTGCATTATATAATTTGATTAATTTTAAAAATTCATAATTTCCAGAAATGCTAAATTAAAATGTATATGTTACCGTCAAAATCCAATAATAGTGAAAACTGGATTTTTCTAGACAAAACTAGATTTTACCAAGCTCTATCGTTAAAACAAGCACCTATCAACTAACCACACATACAATTATCCAAGCTTGTTCGATAATTCCAGCCATCACCAATTTTAGTTTAGTAAAAACTCCATATGACTCGATTAAATCAGTTTTAACTAAATTTTCTAGCTAATAATTTTTTTTTTCTTCCTATTAAGTTATAAAAGTAGTAAATAGCCTTTACTGAGTAATTATTACAATCTGCCACAAATTTGGGCAATAAGTAATATAGATGACTTCACGATTACATTCACACGTTATGTACAATAAAAGAAAGAAAACAATAAATTAAAAAAACAAAAACAAATAACATAATAATAATTTAAAAAAAAAAAAAAAAAAAAAAAAACAGAAAAGTACAATACTATACATAAATAATATACAATATAAAATATATATAGAACTGAAATATCTATACAAGTGAAATTTTTCAGTTCTAGTTATTTTTTTAAATAGGATCTTTCAGTGAATAACAGCTTTCCATAAAAGGATGAATACTGTCTAGTTAATGCTATTTTTTTAACGAACGAGCATTGTTAAATATAGTTCAGTTAAGAAAATTCTAGTTTTCACTAAATTCGGGTTTTACCGGTAACATAAATACATTTTTTTTTTTTTTATTTTAAGTAATATTTCAACAGTTAATCTAAACAGTTAATTTGGTTTTAATATAATAATTTTTGAATAAGTCTAAAGCCACATTACCAATTAATAAACTTCACGAAGTGTATGAATACATTTTTCACCTGAGGTACGATGATGGTATACAATTAGGATCGATGAATTAGTTGCCACTTCTATTGTAATTATTTTATTTGAAAACAAGTTTAGAATGTTTAACATAAAATACAAAAAATTTAAAAACATCAGCATACCTATATGACGATATACTGAAATAAAGAAGGGATATAATTTCCTTTGTAGTAAGTATAATTTGTATCCCGTTGTTCCTTTTTCCTTCACTGGAATGATGAAATAAAATGAAAGAAACATGTGGAAGTTTTTACTACCAAGGAAATGATACCTGTCGTAAAACAAAATGTCAGTTGATAGAGAATATGAAAACGTGCTTAGATTCACTGAAGAGATAACGTGGAATTAAGAAAAAAGATAATAAAGGCAAAACAGTAAAGCAAAATCAAGAAACACCAAACTGGTTTTAAAATGATTTCTCTTTTAAAAAGAAAAGTATAGAATGAAGAATAAAGGTGGTTACCATTGATCATTTTTATTAACTTAAAATATTATGAAATAATAGTGGTGATAGGTTATATTTTAAAATTATAATCTAATTAATTTATAAAAATAGGCTAGTTTTTCAAAAAGTAATAATGTATGATTAGGAATGATGAATTAATTGCAACTTGTATAGGAATTATTTAATTTTCTAAAATTGATGATGAATGTTTAACATTCGAAACTAGTGTTCGAATAAAAAAATTCAATTAAAGTCGCAAATCAATCGTCAATCCTAATTGTATTGATCCTTCTATGCCTACAAACATACTACAAGGAAAAAGAAAATAAACATTTAATAAACTCAAAAAAGTAAGCAGGCCATGATAAAAAGAATCAGTGGAAGTTATGGAATATAAACAAAAAAATAATGTAAATATGTACAATGAAATATTAACTAAGCTGACTATTTAAAGGTAACCTATTAATGGTCAAGTCGACGATTTCAACACCTGAAACTTCACCACAGTATTAGTCTTTGAATCCAAGCCACAATAAAGTCAACTGTAACTAACTCAACTAAATTCGAGTACATCGGCAACCACAGCACAACTCAGTGGCAGATCTAATCGAGAAAGTGTAATAGGATGGTGAGGTTCAGGTGCCCAGGTCTAACTCCCTTTCATGGACAGCTGACTTTATTTTCCTTACCGCCGTCCGAAGCCTCTTCCAATCCGATTAGGAACTGCTAAGCCCTCCGAGGCCACCGCATCTCCCTTTATACAAACTTTAATGATGCCCCACCCCCCTCCCGTTGAAAGCCGACTCAAAGAGGAACCCGAAACTTTTTTTATTTTAAGCTCATTTCAATTCGTTCGAGAAGCGGCTCCTTTTTTGCCAGCAATTGTTTTCGCTCACATTGCCTCCGCGTCCTAACAATCGCCAAAGGGCAACTTTCGTCTTTAATACAACCTCCCGAAGAGTCCCTTCCTTCAGCTTAAAGGTAGGCATTCTGAGAAAGACCCTTTAAAAGTTGTCTGATTGTTTTCTTACTGTTCGTCTGAAGACTAGCATTGTTAACTTGGGAAAAGAAGTTTTAACAGAAGTCTTTCGTAAATACTTAGACGTTCAATATATACAATAAAGGGGGAAAAATAAACTCATTAAGCACGCTCTTAGCATTTCAATACCGTAGTTATTCAATTATTATAGTTAAGTAAACTCTCTTATCCGGTGCTCGCAAATAAGGGAAATTTTCACCTTACTAACTCATATTAATAAAATAATGGATATTTTACAAAATATTTAATCATTATTAAATTAGGTGATTGATTCAAGGAATTCACTTGTCAAATAGCTGTGATTAATTTTGATTAAATTTTGCCCAACTCGTAAACTTTGCTCGTAACAAATAAAATTTACCATTAAAATAATATTTAATTATTACTTCATCTTTTATTATTTGTACATTTACGAGTAATTACATTTAAATGATCGTTTTGTGACATATACTATAATAAATAAAACAGTAATATCTTATTACATATATATCATCGTTAAAACAACTACATGTAACTTCCCAACTTTACCGGAGACACATAAAACTGATTTATTCACATCGTCCGTTTGGAGGTAAAAGTCACGAAGTGAATTTTTTTTCCAAATTTGAAAAAAAGTCATTGTGTGTTGATATTTACCTTTTCCACTAGTACAAAAAGTCACCAAGTGAATATAACTGCTATATACGCACATCAGAGAATAAGAAAATTCACTGTATAACTATCTGAGAAATTTGATTGAGAGAAAATTGATTTTTTTACTTAATAACTTTTACCTCCATGCAGACGATATTATTATTAAAAAAAAAACAACAGGTTTATCGCTTTAATTTCGCCTTAATTTAAGTGTCTCAATTTCGCAGCTCAACAGCTGATTTTTAGCTTGTAGGCAAAGGAGTCCATTTGAGGAGTTTTTCAAAACTGAACTAGTCCACTTCAGAAAAGTTAAAAAAAAATAACCAAAAAACCTACACCACTCCTCCCTCCCCCTGCTCTTAAATCCAAAACAAATTTATTATTTATATCCTTGATAGATGTGTAACGAAAGCAAAGTATAGTGTGCAGTTCGTAGGGGTTTTTCAGAAAATAAAGAATCCGACCAAAATAGAACATGTTCGGTTTTGAAAAATAACTCCTCATTTGCGGTATGTGGACAAAACTGTCTGTGCTGGTTTAAATAAAGGATAAGCTCAAAGTAATTTAAGCCAAAGAGTGACTTATAGCACGTGACTTAAGCGTTGATATGTAATAAATAATATCCAATCAATAATTTATAATTAACTATAGTTTGTATTTTAAAAAAATACTAAAAACAAACGATGTGGAAGAGCAATTTTCTCTATCTTGGTATATACCGTAAAATTCATATTTTTTATGAAGTATCATTTAAGGTAACAATTTCTTTTTTTTTCGATATGTTTTCTAATTATAATTGATAATTTCGATTATTCGTAGTTTTCTCTTATCCGACGCAGTTTCGGCCTCCAAAACAGAGGATGATGGTCCACTGTAATTAATACATATATACATAACTTTCTTATTACTTTCATTGAGTTGAAAATTAAATTAAAATGACGGGTATATGCAATTAAATTTATCATTAAATAAAAGTTAAAAACATTGTATGAATTCTAATAGTTGTATATAATATTGCTAAGGCTGTGATAATTTTCCCCATGTCAGGCAAAGCTCCTCATGATTTACCATTTATTTATCATACAAATATACGACAAGAAGGGAACTTCACATCCTCACTATCTCCAAGAGGCGGTGAATAAAGAACTCGATTTATCTTTATCTTCATTTCCCTCTCGGGGTCTGAGGTTTCGTTGATAAATGAAATACCTAAGTGAGGATCCAGTGAAGAAGATATCAACAGTGCCTGCGGTTGTGCGCTCTGATAAATGATCGCTTCACCAGCTTATTGGGCCTCGCAATTATTTTTTATTTACCCTTTATGATTCCCTGCTTCCAGGACAAGTAGGCTTAGTTGGGACTTGGAAAATGTTTAATATTAAACTTTATACTCTATCGGATTGTTTTATTGTAGACAACAGATTAATATAGATGTGTAGGATTTAAGAATCAGCTAGAATAAAGGGGAGAAAAAATTAAAAAATTAGAAAATACATCTTTTTTTTTTTTTAAACTGATTTTTGAATCAAAACAATCAATCATGACCATTATTTATTGTTCATAATTTTGACCATTAAGTTAATGAAAATAAGAAGAAAAAAACGTTTATATCTAGTTTAGGAATGTTTACTACAGACTTCAAAACCTTTCTTTATAATGAAAAGAAATACGTTTTTATAAAATTCAAATATTTCAAAGTACATAATACGGTGAGTTAAAAGGAAGATACTTTACAAAATTATTAAGCAAAAAGATGCATTAATAATAATAATAATAATAAATAAATAAAGCGAATAACAATAATAAGTTATAATGAATGAACCAAAACTAAAACCCCTTATTATAATTTGATTTATTTTTCAATCGCATACTTGTCTGACTATACCTATTTATTTTTTTAAATCTTAAAATAATTACCATTATATTTAATTCTGAATTTTCATAAACATATATTTTATATTAACTTTTATTTTCATTAACCTTAAACTTATTAACCATACTAACATTTTTTTTCCCCGTTTATTTGTTTTTTTACTGTTATCATTTCATAAATTTATTTTATATAATTTTATTTTTTTTTAGCTACATCATTTTCATAGGTTGTTTTATCCTAAATTTCCATAAATTTTAGGTATCGTTTATTTTTTCCTGTAATACTTTCATAGTTTTCATCCACCTTTTGTAGACCAGGTGTATAATTGTATCAATTATATTATGTTCCTGTACTTCTAAGAGCCCTCAATAACAATTTTTATATTAAAGATGACATTTAATTTCTTTTTTTTTTTTCTTTTTTTTTTTTACTTTGCACATAACATTTAGATACTTTCTTTGTATCTAAAATTTTTTGTTTACATTAAGTATTCTACTAAAGGAATTTATTTTTATTTTTAATTTGTGAAGTATTATTTTATTTGTCTCTTTCCTCTCCATACATTTAGTTAATATTTATGTGTATATTATCTTTATTAAATTTTTTTTGTATTAAATAGTTCTTTGAGCAGTTGGAATTGTACTTATTTCAATACTTATTTGTTGATCTTGAATAAAATGATTTTTATTTTTGTTAAGTTAACAAAAATTTTGTACTTTGGCTGATAAACGAATCCGACATATATATTCGATAAATCGATTATTTAGATCCAATAGATCGTATAAATATATGTGGGTTTGAATAGTATGATAGAAATCGATATTTTTTATTTCAGTGACTCATCAAAGCTCAGTGGAATAAATACTCCTTTTATTTGATACAGCTCTACAACAGTCTAATTCAACGATCTATTTCAGATAATTCAGTGGAAAATATATATATATTTTTTTTATTTATTTATTTCAGCATGAGAATTATTATTTCTTCCATCAAAAATATCATCGGTTACACTAGCTTGAGGTCACAAAATCAATGGATAACAGCCATGAGTTATTGAAAATGTTTCTAAATGGTTCATTATAACCAGTGGAGGACGTAGAGTTATAATAATAGTATTGATGTATAAGCTAATCGAAGTTTTATCTGTAATTGCTTCTGTTAAGAAAAGAAAAATCATGGAATTAGGTACAAAGTATTTTGGGTAGGCCGTAGAGACGGGGCGGCAAGGGATTCATTTCAATCAAGTTGTATTTTATATTGATCAGGTATTAAAATTTATCTATTATTTATTAACTCCCGAAACTTGACTGTTAAATTTTTTAGCGGGGTTTTTTATGGTGTACGGGAAGCTGTTTTTTTTTATCGATGAAGTCATAGATTTTATTTTTGTATAACTCTTTTTCTATAATTACTGCGGTGTTCCCTTTGTCCGCTTTTATGATTGTAAGGTCGTTTTTTAATATTTTAGTTGATAAAGCGCGTGCTATCTTGTATTTTCGGATGTGTATGTTCTTTATCTTATAGTTCTGGGCTTTTTCTATTTCCGTTTTTAGTATGTTTGCGCATATTGATTTCGAAAGTGGGTCTTTGTCGTATTTTTCTAAAACCGGATTCAATGTGGACAGCAAGGTTTTCGAATGTTTGTTATAGTTACCGGTGAATTTATAGAATGTTTTTAACCTTTGTTGAGCAAATTATTTTCATTTTTAGTTAATGTTATGTTGCTGAGGTTGAGGATACGTGGGGAAAATTGCTTATCGGGATATGGGTTTTTTTGGACTGTTAGAATGGGCGATTAGCGGGGTTATTTTGCTAGACAGCAAGTTATTAATTTTCTTTCTAATGTTTTTTGTGTTTTTTGGTTACGAGATATTCAACTCGCGTCCGGATTTGATTGTCTAATGAGTCAAACTCAAGTGGGTGGAGTACAGAAGTAAGTTTATTGTGGAGTGATATAAATATATAATTTTAAATTATCTCTCACTGAGTACCAATGGTTAATTTCAAATCTTACCCATTGACGTCTAGCATGGTGAGTGGCTTTCGACGCTGCTCTTGTTTGTGCTCCGCTTCTTAGTTGCACGTATCTGGGTATGAGGTCTTCTCTTGAGCAGGTCTGGTTAAACCAAATATTTTTGTTAGCGATGGCGTATTTAAGTCTAAGTTTGGAAAACCAATAAGCTGCATCCTTCCGGCTTGCAGTCTTCAGTGTTCTGCAAACAACTTTTTCTGATAATGTGTTGAATCTTGATATGCTGAGTTTTGATCGATTATACGTAGTAGCCTGGCTGGCTTCAGAATCACTTGAGGTACGCATGATGATATAGAAGGATTGTACCAATACAATTAGGATTGATGAATTAAATGCCACTTCTATTGAGATTATTTTATTTGAAAACTAGTTTCGAATGCTAAACATTCATCTTCAGTTCTAAAACATACAATAAAATTTTCAACACATCAGTACTATGTTACATAGATTAAATATACTAAGGTTTTTAAAAAAGATAAGACAAGAAATCAAGCATAGGCACTCACCTTCGAAATAAACTAAAACACTGAATTTGTGAGAAGTAAAAGGGGGGGGGGGGCAGGTAGGTTAAGTTTTAGATTTACAACGGGGTTTCCTTATGACTCATTGGGTTTTTTTCGTTCCTATGGGAAATAAATTTAAAATGGGGCTATTGGATATGTTAATCTGATCATTTAAACAAAAATCTGGATCGGTTTTTAAACGATTTTATTATTTCTAGTGATTCAAAAGTATTTAATTTTAGGCTATTTTCTACTTGATGTAATATTTTTTACTCCCGAGTCTTTATTAAATTTGGTGGTTATTTTCATTTAGATGGATAGCGAAATTGGAATTTTGGGTCTTATTAATGTATGCTCTTATATGTTCATTTACTCTTTGATTTACTGATCGTCCGGTTTTTTTCCCGTGTATTTTTGCTTCACAGTCATTACATTTTAATTCGTTTACGCCGCTTTTTTGGAAAGGGTCTATTTTGTCCTTCGGTGAAATGGGAAGTATGATGACAATGGCTTATCTATTTAAATGCAGGGTTTAAACCTAATTTTTTTAATTCTTTCCCGACTTTAACGGATATTGGACCGTAGTATGGTATCAAAATATATTTTTTAGGGGTAGCTTTATCCTCTGGGGGTGTTTTGTATATATATATTTCATAGTTTTTTTATGTATTTGTTTTCTTAAAATATTATCGATTGTGGTTTACTGTATCCGTTGTTGTTAGCTATAGTGTGAATCGTTTGTATTTCTTTGTTAAAATTTCGTTCATTTAGCGGTATATTTAAAAGCCGGTATATCATGCTATGAAATGCTGCGAGTTTGGGTGTGTGTTAGTGGTCTCCTGGCATTGTTGTCTATTACTACATCTGTGTGTTGTGGGTTTCCTGTATATATTGAATTCGTGTTGTGTTTATTGTTTATGGATATTTCAATGTCTAAAAAATTTAAAGTTTTATTATTCTCTAACTCCAATGTGAATTTAATTGAAGGGTGGATTTCGTTTATTTTCGTTGTAAGAAACTATTGATTTGTCTGGTCGTCCCAGACCATAGGCAAATTATGTCATCAACATACCGATACCAGTATATGATGTGTTGAGCTAATTTTGAATGAAGGATTTTCCGTTCTAATTTATCCATAAAAAGATCTGCCAGAAGGGGTGAAAGAGGGGACCCCATTGGTAATCCTTCTTCCTGTTTTATAGAATGTATTGTTAAATTGAAAATAATTATGTTTTATGCAGACTGACATTAAATTGTAAAAGTCTAATTTTTCTAGTGGTTGAAGATTAGACCGGAAGATTAGTTTTTCTAAAATTTCTATTGTTTCTGAAGGTGGGATACTGGTAAACAGATTTTTTGACATCGAATGATATTAAATTTGCATTGTCTGGAACATTTACGTTTTTAATTTTGTTGACTAAATTCTATGAGTTTTTTTTGTATTTCGTGGGGGAAAAAGAAATTTTCGTTTTCCCGAATATGTTGTTTAAATAATGAGCATTACTTTTTCTTTATTCAGGATAAGGAAAGGTGAAGATAATCTTGAGAATCTAGATTAGGTTTCACCAGTTGCCTAGTTTATATTCAATTTCAAAATGAAATATAATCGTTTAAATGAAAATCCTAACGATTACTACAGATATCAGAGGAGCCAAAAGAAAAACCATAAATTGTAAATTAAATCAGGGATTCAAGAACAGTTTAACTCAATCCTCGTTCCGGGTCAAATCCACTGGAAAATAAATCGGGCCTCCAACTCTCGGAAATGACAAAGCGAGATACTCCTCGGAAAACTCTTCCGCCGAACCTTTGTTTCCTGCTGGCAAATCCCCGAACGAATCCCTCCTTAAAAAGAGAAACAGATTAGTTTCCTTAACTCCTCTTCCGCGGGGAAGGGGACGTGAAAGAAACGGAAAAGGGGAAAGTAATATAAAAAGAAAGGAAAAGAAATAAGAAGAAAAAGACTCGGGAAGAGAAAATAAAATATTGGAAGGTACAAAAGAGATAAATGACCTGCTTTCTTGCTTCACCCTTTTAGAAAAATTGGGAGCAATAGGGGTTGGAGGTTTCTTCCCCAACTCCGCGGGAGGAAAGAAATTCGGAGACAGTAAAAAACAATGAAAACTAATAATGAAAAATACCTCCCATTCCAGAGATTAATTAAGGGTACTTTTCTTCTATCTCGTAATTAAACGCTCATGAAGAAAGGATTTTGGATCGCAGAGATGGATTGTTCCGTAACCAACAGAAAAACAATCATTGCTCTTAATCAAAGAAAAATTTTGTTTTTAATGAGCTCGAGGAGGGGAGAAGGGAGTAAATTGAGCCTGATGAAAAATTCAAAGAAGTCTGCAAAAGGTCTTGAGTGCTCAGCGAAACATCTCGGAGGAGTAAAATAAAATAAGTAGGTTTATGTTCATTCGGTCTCAGGGTAAATCAACTTCTTTCTAAGTAAAGTTTCCTCCCGGCAGACTATCCAAAAGTATTAAAAGAAAATTGAATGTATATAAAAGAAAGAAAAACACGAGATCATATCTTATGTAGGACACAGCTCTAAACACTGCGAGTGCTTTAATATTTAAAGTGGCACATAAAGTATTCTTCTTGAAGGGTTTTCAAGTAACAGTGCTTAGTCAGAGGCGACCAAATAACAGGATCGACTTCGCGATTTCCAAGCCAAAGGGGCTACTAATATTATAATTACAAATCTAACATTAGAATAATAAATAAAATAAGATAAATCATAAATAAAAAAAAAAAAAAACTACAATTACCAAGAAACTGTATTTGAAACGATGAAAAGTTCATTAAATCAAAAAATTCATGGAATTGAAAATCAAAACCAGTACACAATTTTGTGAAGGCATCAATAATAGCCAACACTTTTTAATATTAGAGCAGTAATTCACATTACAAATAAAATATATTAAAAAAAAAAATACAAACTTTATTAACATATTTTGGTAAATTGCATATTAGAATTATTATTTCGCTGCAATCAAGTGTTATGTGTGGGTTAGTACCTATTACTTAAAATACTCTCAGAATATTTTATTTCGAACGATAAGGTATATGCCTGTGGAATTTGAAATGAATCAGGGTAATCAATGTGTCCATACCTATAATTATATTGACCCTTTTGTATTAAATTTATCATAAGAACCTACAATAGATGGATATTTTTTTAACTCCAATTTTTCCCCCCTTTCAATACAAATTTGAACGGAATGAATAGTTTATTTTTCACCATTGAATAGTTTATTTTTATAAAATACCTAGGCGACTCGGATGTCTGATGAAGTCCAGGACGTTTATAGGGGAAGCTACAGGCGGCAGGAAATAATTCTGAACCGTCCGGAAGCACTTTTACACGGCCAACAAATCGCCCTGAACGGAAGCGGGAGTGGCGTGCCGCGTCCGAGTCGATAAGGTAACTATTGCGGCTTGGATTTGTCCTCTCGCTTTTAGATATTGAACAGGTATTTCTGATAAATAAACTAGTAAATATAAAGGATTTAACGGGAAGAGAGAATGTCCTTTTTTAAAACGAAGGTATTTAAGCAAATTAAAAAAAAAAAAAGAACAACAACACGGACTATCCTGCGACATATTAAAATCGTTAAATCCTAAAATATTTCCTTAAAGGAAGAAAACTGATTATTAGTCGAAAAGGAGAGTGGCCAAGGATGTCCTTCTGAAAAATCTTCAGATCCTGGCAGATCTAGAACCCGCATCCTTCAATGGCTTTCGGGTGAAAAAAAAAAAAAAATTAAAAAAATAAAACTAAACCTTCCTAGATTAGAGAAGTAAAATATATATATATCGAAATTCTTATAAATAACAATAAAACAACGTAAAAAATACAATCCAAGTTGGAACTAAAAAATAAAATAAAGTTTACAGGTGAGGTTATAGGAAAAAGTTATCCATAAATGTGAAACATGAAGTATAAAGCTTTACAATCGATCTGGGAGTTTGATTCGGGTTTGACGAATTCCGTAGAGCATTTGTTCGATGTCATTATTTTATTTTTTATTTTTTTTTTTTTTTTTTTGGGGGGGGGGGACTCAAAATATGTTCTCCGAGGCTTTGTTGGTCAAAAGTGATACATTTTTGGGGAACACGAGGAAGTTTCGCGTAGTACGACACGCTCTACCTCTGCTGTTGTTGCTCGGGACCGAAAATTTGCCGACATTTTTCTTATTAGAAATTTAATGGAGATGATTTTTTGTTTTATAACATTTGTCGCTAGGAATATGCTTACTATGCTTTCTTTAGTCGCCAGGCTCATCGAAACCTTAATTTTTATTTTTAATAAAACTGAATTCCGAACAACTCAAATATTAAACAGTGCATTGACTACGTTCATAAGGCTGTGTATATTTTCCACTTTTTGTAGTGAAGTCGATGTCGAAAAATTCAAGCCTTCTCTTGCCAGAGAAATTGCTTTTCGCAGAGAATAAATAAAAAAAATAAAAAAACATGAAATGTAAAGAACACATAATCTTCCATAAGGTGACAAAAAAGAAAATGAGTTGAGAAAGAAAATAAGTTCTGTAGAGCGTTTTGAATGGCTTCCAAGAAATCTCAGAGGGAAATACATTCCAATTTACCAAGTAAAGAGGAAATTCCTCTTTTAACATATACGACATGTTTCACCCCGGCTCGTGTGTTTACAATTGTGTCTTGAAATTAAATTGCGAAAAAGTTTCCTTCATAGATTTAACTTAATTTAAGGAAGTATATTACTGCGACTTGTAAGTCACTTGGAACTATTACAAGAAAAACCTCTATAACAACAAGTTTTTTATTTTTTATTTTAAATTATTTATTTAGATAAAGGAATTTCTAACCATGGAGATCATTTGAGTCCTGATTTAGTGATCTTTATATAGTAAATTAGTTCTTCAATATTTAAAGGGAAATAGGCTAAGCTAGTATATCAGAAAATATTTGGTCTTTGTTCATGTATTAATAGCTCTCTTTTAAAATTGCTGAACCAGATTGTAATATATATTCGATAGATTTTATCTGATTAAGCGATGATTAAGACTGGCCTATGAACCTATTCGCCAGACATACAGAGCGTTATGGATTTAATAATAAAAGAAAAAAACCATTCTAGGGATAATTACACGATCTAATATGAGCAGGAAGGAATAGCAAGCTATTCTAAGAGAGATATGAGAGCACCAGTTCTCAAAGTAAATCCACGAAGCCCATAGTCTTGAACAGAAACGTGACAACCTTTAGCCAGAGGCCACGATGTCTTATTTCATCGAGAAGTGCGCTTTCGAACAAGGATATACTCATGTTTCCGAACTGAGTTATAAGGTCAGACGAAAGAGGAGAAAAAAAAATCTCATAAGTTTTCAGGTGGTTGTAGACGTCCGCTGATTCTATTTCAAGGGACAGTTTAAATCATAAAACCGTGGACTCGTTCCAAATCGAGGGGCTACACCCTCCATTTCTCCTAGATTTTTTATTTCTCCAACTCTTGGCATGGGGACTATTTTCATAGAGGTACTATATTCTGTTTATTTACAAAATCCGAAATGACATTCGAAAATAATAAGCCTGCGGTTGGTGGGCAGAAATAATTCTCGACGGCCCACGGCCCAAGCGAGTCATGGCTCAAATTATACAATTTCTCTACGAGGAGTCGTAATTCGCCTTTCTTATTCGCCGACCGAGTCGTAAACTGAGTCAAAAACGATAGATATTAGGCCTCGGAGCTCGTTAGTATTTGATCTATAATTTTAGATTCCTTTCGCATAGCCCCCTTCTCCACCACCCTCGAGTTTAATAGCGGTATCATTAACGAACGTATGAGCGAGTCTATTGAATAGGACCGGCCTTTCCAAGCCTAATGGAGTACAAAAAAATAATATTGTACTGTAACGTCTAGAGTTTATTGCGTTCATATTAATTATAGTAGGATCATTAAACGGGAATGTTAAAACGTCACATCCAGAATATCGCCATAATATCAGTATACAGCAATAAACGTAGCAAAATGGCAATGGATGAAGAATTCCCACCTATGGAAATATTTGAATAAAACGATATTTTATGATTTTATATTCTTAGTTATAATTTTTGAGCAGAGGCCTGTTTGTGATTCCAATATTTACTAGAAAAATGTTCAAACTTTTCGATTAATTACAAGGGACTTATTTAGATGACAGTAATTAGACCTGGACATACGGAGTTGAGATTTGGGGTCCACTAAACCAGCAAATTCGTATCGTATCAAATCTTTCGAAATGTTCTTAATGCTCCTAACTTTGTCACAAAGAAACTTGATGTAAAAAAAATTTAATAAATGATAAGTTTCTGATTTAGCCTGAACAAGACACAATCCTTTTATAGTAAACTCCATAACCATTCAAACCCACCATCTCAACTTCTATCCCAGATCACCCTCCGAGACGTCTGAAGATGGGCATCAGAACCTTCTGATATACAATTTTTTTAAATACTACCGATGAATGATGCATTATAAGCAATTGACTTGTCATTTCTTTTTTAACCATTATCATTCCTTTACTAGATACATTTTATTTTATTTTATATATACAGTTGTAAATTTCAATAAATATTAAAAAAGAAAGAAGTTGATTTGTAAAAGATCTAAGCGGCCTTTTTTTGATCCACTATTTTGGATATAAGCTCACTTGTGAAATCCGGCGACTTTTAAAATTTCGTTCTACGTTTAAAGAGAAAAAATATAAAAATTTCAAATTATTATGAATTATTTTAATTTCTATCAATTTTTTCGTTCTCAATTTACAGGGCTAAAATGGTTCACTCACTGCTTTCCAGGTTAGTAACTGAATAATAGAAGAAAATTAATCAAATTAAAATCACGAAAATTTCCTAATTAAGTTCCATCACAAGATTAGTTTTAAAATCGATTCCAAGAATAGTCGTCCATTAATAAATTACTTGTTTCAATTTAAAAGTTCCCATTTACAATAGCCCACACCGAGGCCGAACAGCGATAGAAAGGGGTATTAAAAGCTCCAAAAAATACGGCGACCCGTTTCATCAAGAAGATTCCCTTCAACTATAAACAGAAAAGGACCAGGGTGGGGGGAAAAAAAGATGAAAAAATGGATGAAAGGAGATCATAATGATGATTACAATCGATCTTAGTGTTTTTTTCGTCCTCCGCCGAGGTTGAGGTAGTAATCAAGCTAAAATAGAAATTGTGGCTGGCGGTTAATGCACTCGGTACGAGACGTCTTAATTCGAAACCATTAGGAACGCACTGACAGCTAATATGTTCGTATTTAGGTGAAATGAGATATATTCTGTTCTATAAGAAAATTCATAATATAAATAAGAAAATAAATAAATTGGCTCTTAAAAAAAAAAGAAACATTGTTCAAGATTTGACAAGAAAATTACATTTCTTACTTGAATTCGAGGATGAAATTATATTTCGTTCCAAAGAGAACAATTTATTTTTCCAGCTAGTTCATATTTATGTCAAATAGGAGACGCGAAATATGGTATACTATTATAAATACAGTGACATCAAACAATAATAATTTAAATATTTTATGGATATTTAAAATTTAATGATATAGAAAATGAATATAAAGCATCAGTATTCTTATATATTAAGATAATATAATCAGTGATTTTGAAAAAAAAAATATTAATGTTATTTTTGCAATTAATGTGAAGTAATATTTACTAATAATCAATGGCTTAGAATACTTTATGAACGTACAAATAAAAATAAATAATTTTATTTTAAAATAATAATCTCCTTTTATTCCTATTATTATTGTTTATTATATGGATTGTAAAACGTGTATTTACTTCTTATCTTTATTATTTTAGTCAGAGTTATATGTTCTTTGTTATATTATTGGGATTATTATTTGTGTAGAAATGTACATAATAATTGTATTCGCATTAATATTTGTATTGTATTTCAAAGTACATAATAAATGACCGAACTGTTTTGTATAGGGTATGGATAGCACTGCTTACAAATAAATAAATAAATAAAAAATTATATTTTATTTTTTATCTATTTTTTTTTTCCTTTTTCCTAAGCATCCTGTAATTATTAGCACAATTATTGGCTTTGTTTTGTTAATGTTTTTTTTATGTTTGTATATATACTCTAAGTTTTATTTTCAATTGTATTTAATCTAAGTTTTATATTCAATTGTATTTACTCTAAGTTTTATTTTAATTGTATTAGCTATTTTTATAACTTAAACGTTCTAATTATTATTGTATTTTATATGTAAGTATGGAAGCCAGACTGTAGTACTAATTCACTGAACATGCTATTCTTAGGGGACAAAATGTGACTGAATAAATTTTGTTTTTCCATTTTAATTAATATAATTATTATTATATAAATATTTTAATATCAGAAAAATTAATAATCTTTTATTACAAACATAATGGTCAAAAGTACACCTTTTTAAATTTTTAAAATATTTCTATGCTACTATTTATTCCAGATTGATTTGAACTCTGAATGTGTTTAAACTAATTTCTCAAAAGAATGATAAATAGAAATTCTGTAGAGTTCCCTGTACAACAGCTAAATTAAGTAGTCTCGTTATATTTGTACTTTTTACATTTTTTTTTTTTTTTTTTTTTTTTTTTTTTATAATAATTTTAGTAAATTAAGCCAATCTGGCTAATATTACTTTGCGGTGAGAAAACAATTTGTCAACCCCATTCCGAGAAAATTTCCCAAATCGGACAATGGCGGAGACTAATGAAATGACACCGGAGAGGATAAATTTTCCGAGAAAGACCTTGGCTGTTTTGTGCCTCGAGTTTCCTGAGCGTAAGAACTTACTGGCTGGGACATGTGAAAGAAAGTTGGGACCAGAAGCCAAGTCTATCGGAAAGTCTATCAATACAAGTCCGCAGATTGAGTCCAACTCTTAGTTTCAACTGCTCCCTTATATTTCACCGTCTCCATCCCTCTTCTCCGTTTCACTTTATTTAGCGGAGCGTATCCAGGCTGTTTCTCGGCCTCGGTTCTCTTAATTGGGATTTTTTTTGTTTTAATTCATCTCGCTCGAATTGATTTATCACGGTAGCTGTACTTGAAAAAATATCTGAAAAAAAAATAGGAGTACAGACCTATTTTCATCTTGTTTTTGTGTTATTTTTTAACATATAGTTAATGTCAATCTAAAGTCAACATGAGTTGTAAATATAAACAAAGAAAAATAGATAACACAAGTATCAGAGGGTATCTGAAATCGATAATTTTTATTATAAACTTAAAGAACATCTTCATAATTAATTTTAATAACATTACATTTCAGGGGTCTTTTTTACATTAAGGCTGCCTGTTTTCGGCTGTGATTCGTAACACAGATTTGAATGCCAATTTTTGTGTGGGTATTAGGGACATATAATATTTCAAAACTAGAGTTATTGCCGCCAATGAGCATTAGGAGCCTAGAAATAAAATATGAAAATCACGTTTTATTTTTTTTCTCAGCTCTCTGTTAAGTTAAAGAAATAATTATTTGACGTAAATTTGTAGTTTTGTATGCTATCACTTTACCACAACTAAAACCCGTAGTCTGAATATTAATGCAGGATTTCATGTTTAAACCAAAACCTGATATTATTATTAAAGCGATTATTTATTAGGTTATGGTTGTGGTAAAGAGATAGCATACAAAAACATAAATTAAAAAAAAATTACATGAAAAAATTATTTCTCTATCTTGACTGAGAGCTGAGAACTGGCATTACAATTACTAGATTTAATTGAATTAATAAATGCGATTATGATAAAAAAATTTTAATAAAAATATTATATAAAGTTGACGAAAGGATCTTCTGGAGGGGGTACTCAGTTCTAGCGTATTTTTTTTTTTAATTAGAAAAAATATTTTTTACACACCTTAATAAGGATTGGATAAAAACGAAAAATGATGACTGACAACGCCGATTAATACTCAACAACTCAGCACTCAATTCAAAGCGAAATAATGAATTCTTAAATACAATTATAATAATAATAATTTTTGTATAAGAATAAAAAAATATGCATGTAGATATAGCTTAAAAAAAAAAAAATTAAGAAATTTTCGTTGTCGTTATTTACTTATGTTAAATATAAATTATATTTATCTATATTTGGATGTAATGTAAATATACATGTACGCTTATAGTTTATGTAATGTAAAATGTACAAAAATTCACTCATTACAATTAATAGGGGTTTAAATTTAAACCGGACTGTTAAAAATGAATAGTACAGATCTATATTAATTAAAACATGAATTTTTTAGGTATTAAATACTGGTATAATGATATAATCAACTTTCACTAATAACAGAGTTAGGAATAAATAAATAAAATGAACTATATTTTTTAACTTTTACTTACTGAGCATTGTCATTTTAAATACTTGTGGATTTGAACGTATTATAGGTAATAATTTATACACCTAGACGATTGTTCATATTGAGAAGGAAGGGACTTAAAGTAAGATTGTATCTGTTCATTTAATGAAGCCGTATAATATTTTTATAAAGATTCTAATACTCTTAGTTTTTTTAATAAAAATCAGAATGAAATGAAGTTTGATTTTTTTAAATTTTATTTATCACCCGAACTTTCTATTTTAATCATAAATAAGAATTGTATAATGGAAATATTCGGGAGTTAAGCAAATCAATTAATCGATAAAAATTATTATAATATTTTCTCAAATTTTTTCATATCACTGATTTAGAATGAAGACATTGAAAGACATTCCAAAAAAATAAATAAACAAAAACAGCTGAAAAATTAAAACATTCTTTGAAATAGGATCCTCGAGATGAAATATTACATTGGAACGTTGTCAGAAATAAATCATTTCGGAACGAGATACGGGAGAAGGACGAAGAGCCGTTGCTAAAATAATACCAATGAAAATCCCTTTCCGTGTTTTTCTTTCTTTATTTTTTTTTTTTTGTACTAAGAGCCCTTACTAAAACATACATACGTGTATAATTCCGGAATTTGCCTTTCAAATAAGACTGGCGGTTTCACACCCCCGGAGTGATGTATAAGAAGATTTGGGACTAATTTGTACTGCACGGCGGGTCGCCGAGGGGAAAAAAAAGAAATGAGAGGCGAAGATTATTTATTGGTTCTGGGTAAGACATCGCTGTACTGCGCCACATGTGCTCCCGTATTTAGTAGCCGCTGGAGGTCTTCTTTTTTAATTTTTTTTTGTTTCGACCGAACTTGGAATCATTTGTCTAGCTGCTTCATGAGATAGCATCTCTATGGGTCCCCGCGGTCTAAATAATGGGGAGAATTAATATGTTGGTATGGGTTTCCGAGCGTTTTGTAATACTTAAACATTTATATAAATGTGTATTAATAAATTTCAAGTCTTATAGACTTATAATATATTTGTGCAAGGGAGAAGGCTTTAAGTAATTTTATTTAAAAAAAAAAATTAAGTAAATAGAAATTAAAATAAATATAATATGGTCCGCAGTAGAATATTTCATACAGCTAGGTTTGAGAAATAAAAATCAAGTTTAGAAACTTTTAATTTAGTTCCAACGTTTCGGCCTGCATTGCAAGCCTTATTCAGGACTATAAATAACAAAATATTACGAATAATATTAAAACAATGGAAAATATAAGAAGAAATTAAATCAAGGATATAAGACGTACACCTAATATATAGTGATAACAAATGTATATTAGATATGTAAACCCAAATCATTTACATTTCAATATAATTATATACACTTTTGTTTTTTAATACTTCTATATGTAAGAATTTCAAAATGTTTCTTGTTAAATTTTATAATTTCACAGATTTTCTTTGTTTTTAGTATTGGTATCCATCTTATATTTTACATCACTTCCATATCATTTGTAATATTTTTTTACTTATTTTATTTATTACATTTTTTTTTTTGCTTGATATTTACATTCCTGAAAAAGGCAATTCAGGCCGAAACGTCAGGCCATTAAATTTATTTTAATTGGAAAAGGTCCTTTTTACAATCTGACTGCATCTCGAACTATTTTATTCTTAAATGTAAAAATGAGTTACAAATAAAAAAAGTAACTAGCCACTTTGTTCCAACTTGATGATTGATGTCGACTAACTTTGATAAAGCAACATATTTAAAAAACAACAACTATTTATTGATATTTACAACTGTATAAATTATATAAAAGTAAATTAGAGGAAAATTATTACAATGACATGTTAATAACATGTAAAAACTAGTAGCACTTCAATAAAAGTTCTACATTAGAAAGTCTCTCGGCCATCTTCTTTTCAGACACCTAGGAAGATTCGATTGGGTATGAAGTTTACTATGATAGGATAGGTATCAATCCAAATCAGCAACATATGAAACATTAAGGTCTGTCTTTATAAACAGGTTTGCTTGTAATCATTGAGGATTTTGGATTGTAAGGATTGGATACGAGAATAATTGGAAGGTTCAGTGGAGCCCCAAAGTCCAACTCCATCCAAATGGGTCTAATTATTGTCGTGTAAATAAGTCTTTGAACGCTTGTCTAGTGAATGTTGGAGCAGTCGGAAACGAGGAGCAGTTTCTTGTATTTTAAATCTGGTATATAGGAACTGAATTAAAGTTTAAAAAGCTTTAAGTTAATCGATAGTTATAATATGACCAATTTTAGATTTACTTTTAGTATCATGGTGCTCAACTAAACCTTTTGATTCTTCTCGTATCCAATCCTTACGATCAAAATTCCTTTGAAAAACCCTTGATGCTCCCAACTTTGTTACAAAGAAACTTATCCATAAAGATCTCAATGTAACCCATAGCAATTCAATAGCAACCCATATGTTGCTGATTTAGCCCAAACCAGATAGCTATCCTTTCATAGTAAGCTCCACTGTCTCTCAACTAAACTATGCTTATCACTGTATCCGACGCGTCTGAAAAGAAGATGACCTAGAGACATTCCAGTGAAGAATTTGTATTGAAGTACTATTGATGAGTATTTCTTTTCATGTTTTGACATGTTTATGTAATCATTATTAAAACATTTACTTTATATATACATATATATATATATATATATATATATATATATATATATATATATATATATATATGTAGAGTACTAAATTTTAATAAATGGATAAAAAAAAAAAATAAATACTAAATTACAGCACAGCAATTAACGCAGAAGCACTATATGCAACGGAAACACTGTCCATAACCAACCATGACCCAACTGAACGGCAAGAGATGAAGAAAGGAAAATATTAAGAAAAATTCTAGGCCCCAAATTTCCTAACAACAAATTAAACCACACCAGAAATGAAACCCTTTACCAAAAAATTGACAAGCTTTCAGACACAATGAAGAAAAGAAGAAATGATTTCTATGACCACATCCTCAGAATGAACCCAAAAATAGAGTAATCAGAAAATTTGTTGACTACTTCCGCAACCAAATTGGTTTAAGGAAACAAAGAAGGATCTAAACGAACTGTGTATCACAAAAAATATGCTCACAGATAAAAGTGAAAAAAAAATAACCAAAGACAAAAATAGGAGGTTCCAATTCAAAATCAAAACGAAACGAACAATCCAAATCTCTGAAGGTGAGAGGAAAGCAAGAGCTAAGGATGAAGCAATACTGAGCTAAAAGAAAGGCACAGAGCATTCAGAAGTGATTGGTCCAATGCACCCCAAAGTTGAGTGAAAAAAAAATAAAAATACTTTAAACATTTTTTAAAAATTCATTTTTCTTTATGCACAAACAATTGTGTATACAGATACAAATCGACCTAATTTTTGGTATGATGATATACATTAACGTCGAATGAAGGATAATTAGTAAAAACATATCGATTTTGGATTTAAACAATAATTAAAATATTGGAGGTATTATTCCCCACTTTTAGATGATTAATGAAAATTAATGTCATAATCTGTTTCAAAGCCCTTATTGCCCTGAGTAACATTGAATCCCATTGCAGGGACTATAGGGGTTTAAATGGACTTTTAAGCTGCGGAGCGATTACCGGCAATGATAGGCAGGAATCGAATGCGGCGGAGATAAGGGCTGAAGAGGACCCATGTCCGGAGCAGAAGTCACGGCTTGGATAAGGATTGGCCCCAATTATCGTAAATATTGGCGGGCTAGGGGCAGCCGATCCTCCCTGGTAATTATCGGGATAACGAGATATTAACGGTAGGCCACGGGGTAACGACTTGTAATAATATAGTACTCACGCATATTCCTTTCTCGTCGCAGATGGCACCCCAGACAGGGAAGTTGGACTGCAGCAGCTGACAGTTCTCCCAGCACTGGAACAGAAATAAAAAATATATTTAAAAAATCTACACATTTTTTTTAGACGTTTTCATCACTTAAAACAATCAACAAGCAATGAACAAGAATAAAATAAACAAAACATAATCAATAGATTGCATACTCTTAAATAGAATTATAATTTTATGTAAATAAAGAAAATCGAATTTCGAACATTAGAAGAAATCTACAAATTTATGGATAGTTAACCGTATGGAATATGATAGATCTATTTAAACATTAAATATATGATAAATAATTCGTTGGGTGTTAATCTTAATTCAATAGTCTTTATGTATTGTCTTCATGGCCTTTAGATATTACCTTTATATTATTTTCTTTACTCTAATACATTTATTCTTTTCATACATTTGTTTTTGGACTCCTAACATTGAACACAAAAAATTTCTCTCTTATTAAATACAGACAAAAATGAAGAACCAATGTATTATAATTAAATAATTCGATTCCTAGGAATCGATTTTCGATACAGATTCTATTATCAAGAATGGAACACCCCTAAATTAAATTATAAGTAAATGGGCTACAGCAGGTTATGAATATGGATTAAATAAATAAATAATGATCTTGTATAATATTTTACGAAGTTCAACCGCCTCTAATTCAATTAAATTCCAGATATACACTTTGGAACGAATAGCCGTCCGGATCAACGCAGTTACACCGCGCCGCAAGTTTTGGAAGCCATCCACCAAAACCTTCCCCCAATCACGTATGCAGGACATGCAGCTCCAAAACATCCGAACCCGGCGAAGTTTTATTAGGATGGGCTACAACATCAATTATAACGAAGGCTAACTTCATCATCCCGGCCAATATCCCGATGAAAACATTCATCATAAAACACGGACCAACTTCGATTTTATCTGCAAACATTGGGGAATAATTCAATTTTAAAGACCCCTGTAATTCGTAATGCTTTTAGAAATTTGCATCACTAATAGCCGTAAGGATGTCTGTGCCGGAGGCAATGTACTATGGATTTTTCTGTTGGTTAATCAGACGAGCTATACCCGGCCTCCTCATGCATATTGATGATCATCCTCTCGGCGATTCTCCAACTTCGTTTCCCGTCCATCAGGTGGAGTTGCAACGCTGCCGTGTTCCATGCACGTTTTTACACATTTACAGAAGTCTCGCTCACATCAGGACTGGAGTCAAAGGCATGACCATTTTTTTTTTAATTACGAATTTTAAATACGCGACGTAAATATGCTGCTTTATAGAACCCTGTCCTTCTTCCTCTTCTGAAATATATTTATTTATTCATGGATGATTTCTTCTTTTTTTTCGTGCATATTAATAAGAGACCATCTGACGCTCATAAAACGTGTTCTTAGTTAGTATTTGAAGTCATAATTACAATAGGGTTAATAATGATGCATGTTAAGTATACCCTAAGTAAAACATAAAAAATTCTAATTCTGCAAAAAAAAAAAAAAAAATAAAGGCTTAGCAAACTCGAAAGTTCCGATACCTTCGACCGTTCACCATACACCTCTCTCCAACCCACTCCCCCAAAACTAAAATCCCCAAATCGGCCCTGATGCAATCCTCCCATCTAGGTCTTGGTCAACCTCTCGGCTGTTTACCCGTTGGCTGAAAACCGATTCCTTTTTTCGGAATTCGTTTATTACTAAACTCAACAGTAAAGACATGCCCATTTTAAACGTCGCTCTGCTATTACCTGAACCATATTTAGCGGATATAACTGGTGCAGTTCCGCATTGTGAAGCCTTCTAAATTCTCCGGTTTCTTCATACTTTTTTTGGGCCAAATATTCAACGCAGTACTTTATTTTCGAAAACTTTAAGGCGTTGTTCCTCCCTTAACGAAAGCGGCCATGTTTCGCATCCGAAGAGAACTGTTGGTAGTGTAATAGTCTTATATATCCTAATTTTTAAATTTCTGGAGAGTAAGTAGTTTCGCGACCGAGAAATAACAAGAATTACCGGTTTTTAGCCTAGCTCTTATTTCGTCTTGAATTTAATTTTTTCTTGATATAATAAATCCGAGGTATTTAAATTGCTTAACGTATTCAAACTTTATCCCAGAAATATTTGCATCATATATATTAGAGATAATCTAACATTGACATAGTAAACATATTGTGTGATATAGAACTACAGAAACTGACTACTATGTTATCCATTAAAACTAGATAAAAAAAAAAATCAGAATTGTAATAAATTCATATGCATAAAAGTAAACATTAGATAAGAGGGACATGGCATTTTTTTTTTTTTTTTTTCGTAGAATGATTGTAATGGTTCAATTAATTTCCGAAGCTTTTGTAAAAAAAACCAATGTATTTCTCCCTGACTGGGGAATAAAATAGATCATGTCTATGTATGTGTATCTATAATCTACTGCTTTACCTAATTTACATTAGAATTAAAAGGATCAAACAACTTAACAATAAATGATTATTAGAAATAAAGAAAGTTGAGAGAAAATAGGAATATAGAAAATAGTGGAAATCTGGGGCTCTACTAAAACATTTAATTTATCTCGTATCCAATCCTTGCAATCCGAAATTGTTCAAAAATCCTCAATTCTCCTTATTATGTAACAAATAAAACTATCTATAACGATCTAAGCTTGTTTCCCATTCTATTCCTGACAGCCCTCCGAGGCGTTTGAAAAGAAAACGGTTACGAGACCTTCTTATATAGAACTATTATCGAACTGCGACTAGTGGGTAGTTGCTTCAAAGGCAATTATTATTCTTATACAGCTGTAAATTTCAATAAATAAAAACATAAGAAAAAAAAATTGTTATAGTTTTTCAAGATCTTTAAATATCTTTGTTAATACTGACAGAAGGGGGGAAAAAATGAAGAGATATATTCAACAAATATTAAATGGTTTTGTTGTGGCAAACACTAAAGGCAATCAAAATTCCTGCACCAGAACAAACAATGAAAGCCAAAGATCGGACAAGTAATATTTTGATTGCCCGAGCACCTCACACACAAAAAACCTCCCCCAACCGGCAGAGGCTCGTCCAGCTTGAATAAAACAGGGGAAAAAGTGCCATAAATTATAAAGATAATTTTGATTTCATCTATCTCTTTCTCTCTCTTTCTCTCTCTCTTGCTTTCTGATTTTTTCCCCTACCTCTCCCCTTCGCGCACATGGGGATAAAAACAACGATAGGACAGCCCTTTAGTCTTTGAAAAAGTACATAATATATAACTCTACCCATGAAGGATATGCACATTTCGTTTTTGTTTTTTTTGTTTGTTTTTTCCCCTTTAAAAATAAAAACCAACTGCAGACGGATTCGGCAAGGGCTGTATAATAGATTAGTTTTTGTTTGTGCAGGACACTTGGCAAAGAAAAGTCCGTAGTGGATGAATATTTGTTAATATTCAGTTCTAATTCTTCGGGACTTGTGGATAGTCGGTTGAGTGCAAAAATCATATTTTAGGAAAACACAATAATTCACAAACAGAAAAGTGCATAGCTTTCAGGCGATACCCATAACCAAAAATTCACAAAATATACAATAGGTAATAAGAAACTATCAAAATTCAGCATTCCTGAATTAATTAATGTATTGAACATTATACACGATTCGTAGAAACATTTTCCCATCTTCTGATTAGAACTCTTAAGCAATTCAAATTATCACATAGCCATTATTATTTAAAATATAATACATTTAAAACAAAGATTAAATAATTTGATTTTAATAATTTTGCAGAGTTTCCACATTGTCAAAATTAATTTTTTTTTTTTTTTTTTTTTTTTTTTTTTTTTTTTTTTTACGTTCACCATTATCAGAACAAAGCCACATTTAACCCAGTTACGTCCACTGCTGCGTATATACAAACATAGTTCAAATATTTGTCTATTATATTGCATCAAGTCGTTATTTAAGGTTTGAGATTATTAAAAATATTTTTTGAATCCACTGAAAAATAATAGTATAATTAGTTTTTTTTCAACAGTACTCAGTAGTAAATTTATTAAATGTTAATTTCAGCCAAATAATGGTTGCTACAATTAAATCGTGTGAGCGATGTAATGTTAAATTACACCCGTATTGCTTTAAAATAAACCACATATAAAAAATTAAAATTGTTATTTTGTGAGAAAATTATATTTTTTTTTTATTTATTTAAAGGATTTTTGATTCAAACAATTGCAATAAAAGTTATCATAAAACGATAATATTGTAGTATTTATAAATATATCACCTATCTCAGAAAAACAAAAAAAACAAAAACATTCTAAAGGCCTATGTTGTGTGAACGAAACATGTTCTGCCGCGATTATATAAAAACAAAAAACAATTTGTTTAAATTTTTCTTTAAATCAAACTATCCTAAAAAGGTACCCTATTCAAAGGTACGTATCATTAGTTATAATAATTAATTTAATCACTAGTTACAAATATTTAAATTCTTCTTCTTTTATTTATAATCAATACTATATGACAACTTTATTTTATTATTATAATTAATAACATTTTTGATCTATCTATTATCGTCACCAAGTTCATGATTGAAATTCGGACTTAATTAATAGTTTATAACATTTCAAAATAAAATCATAATATCAAAAGAAATTTCAATAAATTATTGCCACGAAATAAATAATTAATACTGCAAATATTATGGATCTTTAAAAAGAGGTATTTAATCAAAGAGGGCTATTAACATTAAATATAGCTATAATGGGTAAATTAAATTGAGGTATTTTTCGAAGAAAATTCAGAACAAGAAGGTTATAAAAGTATTTTAACCGCAAACATGACATTTTCCTCATCCCTTGTTTAATTTTTTTTTTCTGGAACTAAATGAATTTCAATAAAACAGTTTAGAAATGTTTTTGTTAGCCACAAAACAACCATGGCTGAAGTTCTAAGAAGATAAGTCTTTGATGAATACAATTTTTATTTCAATTATATTCTATAACCAATTTAATAGAACATTATAATGACAATATCCCAACCCTTTTGCATATTTATAAAATGTTCCATTAAAATCTCAGGTACTACGAACATGGTTTTATTAAGGAAAATATTAATGAGGAAAAAAATTGTTCTTGATATGTATCCATTTTTCCATAAAATATTATTAGGGATTATTGCTTTATTTAAAAAAAAAAAAAAAAGATAAAAGCAGGTATTACCTTTCTATCGGGTTCCACTAATGCATTCCCGGAAAATTATTTCTGAAACAAACCTGAATTTTCTTCTATTTTCCTAGGGTTTTAAAAACATTCATAAAGACTCTGTGTTGTCATGTACTGGACACCAAAAATGTAATAATTAAAAAATATAATATAAACGATTTCACGATATAGAAGATAATTATGGTTTAGCAGATTATAGAACATTATCTTAATATATATGTATCTGTATAATAGAGAAAATCATATATAATATAATATCGCATAAATAGTAGGATGAAAAATGAAAAAAAATAACTAAAATTTCAAAAAATAAGATAGAATCAAACAATATATACTAATATTAGGAGGAAAAACAGGAATAAATGAATTCCAAGTGTTTCTTGGTTATAAAAATGAGTTTACAAAAACCTACTTTTGCGACGCGAATATCATCAGCAATTTTTCACAACTCGACTTAATATACACATTTTTGTATTTTTTTAACTATAAATTGATATTTACAACTGTATACATCACGTATAACAAGTAAATTTGAGGAACATTATCACAATGGCATGTCAATAACTACTCATCATAAGTACTTCAACAGGTCAACATTAGAAGGTCTCTTGGCCAACTCTTTTTCAGACGCCTCGGAGGATTGAGTGAGAGGCGATTTAGGAAACCAATGGGTTCGAGTCAAATCAGCCATATATGCAACATTAAGATCTATTATGTATAAGTTTGTTTGTTTCATAAGGATTGAGGATTTTACGAAGATTTTGTTGAGTTTTAATGAAGACTCAAAGCTCAACAACGTATGTCGAAATGAGTCCGATTATGGTCATGTAAGTATGCCTTTTGTAATTTATTGGGAGCTATAAATATGAAAAACAAATTTGGGGTATTTTTTAAAATTTTAAATTGTCTTTTATTTGTTTTTTTTTTAAAGAATAATTCTTGACTCGGTAGAAATATATATGATATATGAGACTCTTAAGCGCTTAAGAAGGAAATGACAGTAATATGACTAACATTAAATCATAGATCACGTCCCTATCTGATGGTTGCCTACGACTTCTGATGGGAAGCCGGAAGATTACCGAGCCCTGAGCGGAGCCGATGGTCCATGAAGAGCTTTCTGCTCGGCGATCTACATACGTCCGGAGGATATTTCATCAGGAGCCGATAAGGCTCTATGAGTGGCCGACCCTATGCCAAATAATTACAGAGCTATTTTTTAACGCGATATATCGCAGATGTGACTGAAATACTCCCCGAGCGAGTGCCATAGATTTGTTCAGACAACTGATAAATCTTCCGTGATGACAGGAAATATTATCTCTCTCTTGAGAGCAACTAAATCACGAGGGGCTGAAATTGCGCCCCGTACTACAGAACTATAACAACTCGAGTTCAATTTCTAGATCTCAGGAACATTTTTATTTTTTTTAATCTAGATTATAAGGTTCAATGTTTCAACTACTTGAAGGCCTTGAAGAGGTCTCCTCAACCTGTATATGGATGATTAAAAATGTATAATTTTTTTTTCTCTAAAAATTACCTTTCTCGAAAGGTATGCATACGTTTCCGAGAGGATTGATGAATAGATAATCTCAAACAATATAATACTAAAATTTACAAATTAAACAATGATAAAAGCATCGTAAAACAATACCTATAATAAGGATTTTGGGACATAAAGGGAGATCCATTAGTTTAGTGAGCTCAAAAAGGGGAAAGGGAACCCGAGTCAAAAAAAATCTCATCTGAAGATAGGGTGCATTAAAAACCTTAAATCAAATTTCTGACTCAAAGAAGATAATTTATAATATATGTATAACATGTGCCAGTACAACCCACCCACTTTATAGAGACTATGTGTGCCCCAGAAAGGATTCCCTACCTCGAAATCGATTTATAGTGATCCGTAAATATTTATATTTAGACAATATTTTACGGGAAGAATTAGCTTCAATATTCATGGTTGAATTTTTATATTTTTTTAGAACAGAATACAAAATTTTAACATTCGAAACTAGCCTATGATTTGACAAGTTGATACGGTCAACAATCACGCTAAAGCTCCTTGATTTTTCCTCAATTAAGGGTACCCACTTACGTAATGTATGCAAGGCGTGATCCAAAGAGATCTCCAGGTCTCGAAGTCGCACCAAGGCCGAGATAACAAAATAAATTTAGGGGGAAAACCTGGCGGAAGCGTGACTGCTGACACCAATAATTTGTACAACCGATGGTTATGAAACAAATACATGGTCTAATATTGAATCCATGCTTCTAATAGGTTGTAGCTTTTTTTTTTTTTTTTTTTTTTTTTTTTTTTTAAATTTTATAATAATACACATAACAATCAACGCTTATGTTTGTAGGTATTTATGAAAAAAGAAAGGAAATCTGCTACGATGCAGAATGAGGAGGTCCTACTACATCTTACTACCCAATCTAATCAAGGGGGAAGAGTCTTAATTTAAATGGAAACACCTTGAGTTAATTAATGGACGTGAAGCAGCAATGAGAAAGGTACAACAATAGCACGGATAAAAAATTGTTAACTTTTCAAGAGGAGTCGGAATATTCCGATACCAATGTCAAAACCAAGGTAGAAACCCTTATAATATAATAATAAACAACAGGATTCAATTTGGGACAGCAGTCAACAAGATCAAATTTCCAGAAGCAGTTAAAACACAAATTAATAGAAACTATTCAGATGAAAGGAGGAAACATCAAGCAGAGGTGATGAAGTATTGGAAAGAACGAAAGAGTAATAAATAAATTGTTGAACGTGGTCCACAGATGGTCTATATTTAAAGAAGAGTACGAATAATACAATTACTAAGTAATTTAAGTAAAACTAATTTAAATGAATACGGAAATACCAGTGGCTCTAAGTTCAGTGAAAAACGCACAACCCAACGATGTTAATTTGATAGTAAGGAGTTTTCTTCAGTTAGCTCTGATAGACAATGTTTGGTAATCCAGTGTTGAAATACAGCAGCAACATTTACGATGAAGGAACTCACACGTGCAAGATAAGTTGAATCGTGAACCAACGATTGTTATTCTAACTCTCAGTCCACATAAGTTGAACGGCTACTTTACAGGCTACAAAACGTTCCCACGAAAGTAAAACCACAAGATAAGTTCATTAGGTAGTTCCTAATCCTCACTGCCTCGTCACCATTAAGGCGAGGTATTAGCCGATTATGCAGGCGGGGAAGAGAACAAGCGGCCAGATTAGAAGGAAGACCTTGAGCTAGGTCGGTACTTTGTGGGAAGGGTTAGGTAATGATAGAGTGATTACCGGCGGCTACCAGGTGTGGCATTAGGGTCGCCCCTGCTACCGTGACCGCATCTCACGGCTACTTTTGTGACTGCTACTGGAGAGCTCCTGGAACATGGCCATCCAGGGGCATCCTCATTATAAGACATTTTGGATCTAAAGAAAAGAGTTAGATAATAGTAGTTCAAAAACCAGAAATCATAGATCCTTAGAAACAATGGGCCATTTCAAAATCTACATTCCAATATCTAGGAAATATGTATCACTTAACAGTCCAAAACTTGTCTAATTGCCAAAGGCCACAGCTTTCCCGATTCTTTCTTCATATAATATATACCTTGCAAAATATAGATGTTGGTTAAACAACATATATATAACAAAAAATCTTTGATAGATAACATAAGAAGATAATCTGGGATGCAGTCAGGAGAAAGAAACAAATACGTCCAAATAAAAATCTAAGCTAAAATTAACAAAAATATAATTGTTTGTTGTTCTTTCTCCTGAATGCTTTCGAGATCATCGTATTCTTATAAAATTAATAATTATTTTAATTCAGTATACATATATATTTCTTTAATTGAATCTGTTGTTTTAGATTTGGTTAGAGACACGATACTCAGGTTGTGAACTATAAGACCTTGTACACATTTGTTTCTTTCAAATAGTGAATAATTTTTTGTTGTGGAGATGCGAGTTATTTTCAAGCAGTGTTAAAATGTCTTAATTCATCAGACTATTATCTTTTCTTTGCTTCTTGTATTTTTTGCATTCAACAAGAATATGTTCTATCACATTTTGCGGGTGGCTTATCTTCTAATAAGTAACTGTGGGTTAATTTTGGGTGTCCAATTCTTAGTCCTGTAAAGATGACCTTCTTTTCTTTGATTGGAGTAGTTAAAATATACTTGTAAGTTATTTAAAAATTATTTTTTTATAGCAAAGAAAATTCACATTCAGAACCAGTCACACTAATGTGAGCTATAAATTTAATGAAGGTATTAATAATCATTATTGTCACATATAATTGGACATTAAATTTATGCAGCTCTACTAAATTTCAAACTATGATAAAAAAACAACAAAAAAAACAAAACATTAATTTTATAATACGATATAAATTGCATTATTGTTTCTATTTTCGTTTATTTTAATCTATTATTTTTTTAAATTTTAAAACCACATTTTGCTACAAATATTAAACAATCAAAATTCATTTCTCTGTTTTCATGATCATGCATACTACTTTAATCCGAATCATAAAAAATCAAAATTAAATTTGGATTGTTTAAGTGTTGCGTTGTTTTAAATATTTTGTCTGAGTTTTTTGGTACGATAAATTTAAAACAAGAACATGCTTTATAAGACAAAAGACAACGATATAAATAAGCCTGACCTTTAAAGTTATTTGACATAAACCTGGCCACATTTTATGCTCTAAAAAAATTCGGTTCACGCTTTGACTCGGTTATTTTAAGATTATTTTATGCAGATTCGAATACTCTGAATTTCTAAAACAAAAAACATCTAAACGGATCGTTTGTTTATTGTAGCCACGAAATAATGTCCTTCGGAGATCTCCTTCTTTTTCAATTATAAATTAGCCTTAGGCATGTTGTGGGGCGTTTAAAAATAAAAATTATGATTTAAAATGGTAAATAATTTTCTTGTACTTAAATAAAATTATAAACTGCTCAGGACTAGCAATTTATTAATTGTAGAGGATAAAATATTACTTTAACGAAGATCTTAGCGTGCAGGATTAATTGATATATATATTTATGTAGAAGCAATCCAATATACCGACCAGGTGGAGTTTACAGGAGACAGGTTGTATACACGGAAAGATGCGAGACACATCATCAAACACAGATATTTACGAGGTGTTCCTGAAAGATCCATATCTCTTTAGAAGCAGGCTACAAAAAAAAGGTAGAGGGACTAAAATAAGGTTTAAAAAAATAGAAATAAACGAGAGAAAAAAGGAAAAATAATTAAAAGAGAGGCAGATCTAATTAATACGTGGTGGGGGACTGTGGAGGCAGACAACAGAGGGAAAGGAGGGTACAAGAGTTATGTTAAATACGGGCGATGAGTCTTCCCTTTGCGTGGGCATCTCACTGTCCAGCTCTCGACAAATGGCTACATCCATGGTCGTGTGTGTGTTCTCACCAGAGGGTTTTAGTTCGGGCCGGGTTAACGTTGTGGGCTTGGGAAGGAGAAATAATTCTTTCGAAGGTTTCATAAATTTTAAGAGTAGTATAAGTAGGTACAATAAAGATATTTCCTGTCTTAGGGTCTAAATAATAATTGTACACTTGATAATTTTATTAAATAAACGACATGATAAAAACAATCTCTTACAGCTTTATAAATGTATGAAATAAAATTTTTGCTATAAGATTATTGTAGAATTATTTGTTTTAGAAAAGCCTTTGCAGCGTTCTTAGTCAGATCCTTGAATAGCTTGACCTGGATAATAGAAAATTCAACTTTTCCAAAAAATCTGTGCGTATGTAATGACTGTGAAGCTAGATGGACGGGAAAAACTAAACGATCAGTAAATCTAAGATTAAAAGAACATTAGTATTCAATAATAAGACGCAGACTCGGGAGTAAAACTTGATCAAGTAGAAAGTAGTCTACAACTAAATATTTATGAATCATCAGAAATAATAAAATCGTTCAAAACCAATCCTGATTTTTGTTCAAATGATCAGATCATCTCGGGATTGTAGATATTTCATACCGCATGTTTACTACATGTGTTTTCTAATACGGTTGTAAATGTATGTTAATAATAACAATAATAAAAAAACAACTAAATCTATGTAACCATCTACTGATGTTTTAAGAAATGATAAGGAATGTTCAACGCTCAAAACAATTCTTCAAAAAAAAAAAAAAATCCATTTTGCACTTATACGGCTAATGGATCTTTCATTGTTTTATGAAGCTTTTATCATAGCTTAATAAAATTGTAAATATGAACATTAAAAAAATAAAACCTGTACCACTAACAACCCATGAAGAGTCTTGGGTTCAGTACTAAAGTAAGTTCACTGTCACTATGCCAACGGTTGTGAAAGGAGGAGATTTGGCCTAAATCAAGCTTAACCACCTGATTTTCCCCCAAGTAAGGTTACCCATTTTGTAGAGGCAGGGCATGTCCCAGGAGAGTCTCCCGACCACGAAATCTAGCCACGACCGAAACAACAGATAATAAATTTGAAAAATTTGAGCATTATCATAATTTTTATAATAATTATTCAACAATGCTTTTGTAAATGAATAGGCACCTTTAAGGAAAGAAAAATTAATATACATTTTTAATCG